>AWYD02004371.1:0-345588 GCA_000504365.2 Pseudocercospora pini-densiflorae CBS 125139 | reverse complement strand
GGTGATGCATATAAGGAGGACAAAGTGGATCCACTCTGGTCTTATCAGTGTGTTAGTCATCCAAAGTGAAGCTGAATTTCTCTAAGTCCCTCGAGCTGGATTTTTGACACAACGCGACACATAAGCATAGGCACTTTTGGAAAGAAACAGAGGCAACAGAGGGCCCTCTTTCGAATGGAAATATCGACTTTCTATATAAAGAGGTGTGCGGGTTCAAAAGTAGCATTCAGGGTTATACATGCTCCACTTAAGTTTGTTAGTACTCAGAAGTACGCGGGCGTGACCAGATAAGCCTTGTCCTCCTTATATGCAAAACCCTGTGTCGCATCTCACCCACGACCACCACAACGCGCTTCATCTTGGCATCCGTGGACAGCGTATATACGGATCAAATGAGTTCTTCTGGAATCACGGATGATGAGGTTCTATACCGCTCCGATCTTGAGCGCAACCAAGATGGCATTCTGGCGGTCTTCTTCACAGCCAATCTCAAAATTGGATAAGGTTTATCAGGTACCGGACAACCTCCTGCGCCGGCTGAAGATTCGCATTCCTTGGCTCTTATAAGGCCAAGCTGCGCATCGTGCGGCGGAGAAGTGGACCTCCAATCTTGCTCAGTTTCTGGCTGCTCGGTACCGACGTGCATCTGTCATCGCAGAAAGGCATCAGCACAGCGCGATGTGCTACTGCTGAGGTGAGAGGTATGGAGACATGTGGCGTCACAGCTTCGTCCAGCGCAGGCCTGTCTCGTACAGGACATAGCAGATCGTCATAGCAGGGCGGTGTGTAGCACAGGAAAACTCGGACTTTTGCCAGCGATACAATTGCCAAAGCTGGCGTTCAGGGACGAGGCTGACTGTCTACAGCGTCCAGACTTGCCGAGACTGCCGACTGCAATTTCGACACACGGGAAGCGTTACAGATGAGAAATGCTCGCGTGCTTCTAGGCATCTGGACCTTTGCCTCCTGAGCGATCTGAAACCGAATTCATGCTGTGATTCAAACTGCTCGAGCATCGAAGCAGGAGCCCATCTGTAGCATGCTGCCCTACCAAAGCACTGGATCTGCCATCCTTGAGAACCACGCTCAGATCTCCAGTCTGGCGTCCATTCCACAATTCCGCTCCGTATTGCACCACGCTAGGCATTTCCACGTGCGGGTCCCTACATACGCCACCGGCCTTCAAGTGGAAGCCCTACCTAATTTCCATCCAGACAAAGCGAGTATGTCTTCTTCATTCAGCGAGGCGAGGCTGAGAAATACACATTCATGATCTCCTTGCAGCGGCTTCTGCAACACGTTTGATCCTTCAGTTAGGAGAAATGTCAATTTGAAGAAATGAGCAGACAGCTAGTCAAGGACTGTCAGTTCCGTCAACCTAGTCTTTCTCTGACACAGCTGCCTTCTCAAGCGAAAGGCTGAGTAAGCTCGCTTCACACCTCAGCCCTAAGAACCAGACTGTTCGGGCATAAGACCTCGTACCAGAAGTGGACCTGCTTAACATCTTTCATATCAGTCTCGACAGACCTGCTGCCCGCGAGACAAGAAACCTGCAATACTCGTATGTCGAGCAATGTTCATGGCATAAAAGTCCACACAAGTGGAGCGTCATCTCGAAGCCTGGCATGAGTCTTGCTCCAAAGGCCGAGATTCGTATTCGTACTTGTCAGAGCCGTGCATGTAAGCAGTCTTTATAAAACGAGACTTGGCGCAGGTCTCGAAATAGGGCACGGATTGGGTCCAGTAGCTCTCATTCTTGCTGGCATAATCGCTGGAATGGCCTTTATGCTCTGGAGTAATGGTGGATTGTAGATATGGTTTCTAAGATCTTGGTCTGGAGTTTTGTATAACATGGGAGGAGGTAAAAGGTATGACTCTTGGATTACTTAGCTGGGAGGCGTGTGAATGATACCCGATATCTATATATGTAATGTCTGCATAGCCTTATAGCATAGCTTTGGGGATAGGGAGAAAAGAGGTAGGAGGGAATGCCTATACGGAAAGTGGAGTGGTATAAAAATTTAGTTAAGGAATGAGATGAAGTCGCTCTTTACGCCAATCATTTCCGTTGTTGACGTGAAGGGATACTCGTACTCAGTCCTCTAATGTAGACCTCACTACTGGACTCGTTCTTTCTAGAGTGATTGTGCGACTATGCTCTTATGCTGATCCACGGGATATTGACGGGAGTGCATAGTGTGCTCGCTTACTCCGTGGCAATATTCTCGCTGGATGCGTTCACGTCTAGATCGAGGCACCTGTAGCTTGCACCGATAATACTCTTCGTGTCCAGTTTCAGGTATGTATGGATAATGGCTACTCGTATTTGCCAGTAGAAGACATTGATCCTATATATAATATAGCTACGTTCTTGGTCGATCGTCCTCCTTCTTCGATCATTACAGAGGAGCTCTGCGATATGCAACGTTTGAGATATATGCTTTGGGTGCTATGATCTTCCTATAACTGAAGGGACAGCGAGGATCACGCGCGCCATCGGAATAACATACTCTAATTGCCGTCGATCCACGACCTACTTGTTGTACATTCAAATCCTTCCTCCGGATCTTGTCCAAGCAAATGTTAATTTTGAGTCGTCTCGTCTGTCGCACGTGTTTTCTCACATGCCTCACTTTCATCCTCACCTCCATGCCATGGCCAGTCACCGTCTGCCTCCTGCCACACTCTCTCCAACTGATTCAACGCATAGTTTAAAATCCAAGAATGCTGGATTGAGATTATATTACCATTGTTGAATTGGATTGTTACTGCGTGACCCACCGAGTCCTTATGCGACTTGTTCCGCGCCCAAACCCAAAGATCGAGGGTTTCGGGATAAAGATCGTTCAGGCTCAAGGACGGATACATCAATGAACCAATGTCCATCACACGGTCCTCAAACTCCCTCGCGCTCTCGCCGTCCGTCAGTTGCGGCCCTCTGGCTTCAAGGTACAGCTGTTCGTAGCGCGAGACTACTAAGAGCCAAAGCTCCTCTGTGGTCATCGAATAATCAGCGACAAGTTGTAAGGACTCGGCTACGAGCCTGATCTCCGGTAGTCCCAGTAAGGCAAATATTTTGTCTCGAGGATCAACGCATCGCCTTCCATTTGTCGAACGGATGGCACCGTCCAAAACAAATGCTGGCTTGACCCGTGCGTTTTGAGGGTCGACTCGCCATCCGAGGTCGCCACGATAGTCAGTTTTGGCTAGCAAGCCCAGAGCCCAGCCCTTTACCATACCGCTGAAACTTACTTCTAATGTAGGCCAACGGTCATCCAATTCGTTGCGATCAAAAGCATGATGCAGAGCATACAAGTCTTTCCACTTGCACTTTCGAATTCCAAAGTCGAAGCAGACATTGGTGCCATCCGAATTGACAATCTCCTGATATGTCCACATCCTTCGGAAATACTCATGCTGCGTAAAGCGTGCTAGATCATGGAGAACCTCGTCCACACTCTGGCCGCAATGGCGAACAATGCGGTCCTCTAGCTGCTTCCGTGACAGGTTGACCATTCCCAGGAAGTCATCTTCCTCGCCATAATCACTCAACCCTTCCAATACCGACAAAGCCCTGCCCATCGACTCATTGCACCAGCCAAGCCAGGCTACTACAAAGCCGGCATCCTCATAGATTCGCCACATGATCTGCACTTGCGCGGTCTTCTCATGGAAGTCTGTCTGGTTGATACAGATTGCATCGATCCAAAGTGCCTCATGTGGATAGGAGTCGCGACGCCAGTTTTGCAAGAAGGCCCAAAGATTACTGGGCACATCGATCCTTCTGCCATCAATACGTAACGCTGCTACTGGCTCAGGATTACCCCAGCAGTACGAGAGAGCAGTATATTCGTGCTTTGCATCATCGTGAGACTCGTGGGCCAAGCTGCACTTGATTTCGTTCGGGTCGCTATTGTCCAGAATACGGAGCAGTCGAATGTGGCCGGGCTCCAGAGGTCTGTATCTGTATGGAGGAAGCATTGCGATCTAATCCTCGAAGTGGCTCCAGGACACTTCTTTCCTGTCGCATGCGTTTACAAGCAAGACGAAAGATGGCATGTTTGTTGGCAAGGCTGGCGAATCTGGACTCTGTGGTGGCTGAGCCCCTCTCCTGCGGTACTTCATGATCAAGCCGCCAGCAAGACGCACGACTCCATACACACATCTCGCGAATCTGGAGCACTGTTCATGTGAGGTTAGAACATCTTCACACAAATTTTGAAGTTGTCTGATGAAGCCTGCTCTGATATGGCGTTGAAATAGAATCCCTGCTCATTCAGTACATCCGTCCCAGCCTTTTTGCATCCGTGGTCAGGTCTGGAGCACTTTACTTTGTCACAACACTCTCTCCTCGATTGTCAGCTTGCACTCTGGACATAATCCCTTTGCACTCATCACGTTCTCAGAACGACGACCAGTATGATGACTTCTGAGCCCGGCGAAGCTTGCAGGCGCATGCAACTATGGCCGTGTCGCGATGTCCCTTAGTGCAGGAGAGCAAGAGAGACCTGCTTCAAAGGAGTTCACCCTCAAGGTAGGCATGATGAGGATGTTCCTCCTTCTGCCTGGAAGTAAGCATCTTGCATTGCATCTTCGTTACCACATCTTACGGATGAGCCATTGCTGTAATTGATTCACATCATGTGTCTGCACTGATCTGCCCAGACTTGTCCAACTGAAGCACCTGCCACGATGCTATCAAGATCGAATAGCAGCGCCGGAGAGCGACTCCGTCGAGCAAAGTCCATGTCATCGACTCATACAGCAGCATCTGGTCAAGCAGCTCGTCTGAGCACGTCAATCGCCGCCCAGAACACCCGCCTTCAAGCTGAAGTTGCAGCAGTCGAAGCGTACGAGCGTGCCCGGCAGCTGGACGAGCTCAGTGCCTTTCCTTCGAAGCCGAGACCAAATCGACGACGGAGTCAAGCTTCTGGAAGAACTGAAGGAAGCCACTTCGAAGACGCCAGGAGACGTTCAGTAAACCAGTCCGAGAACCTTAGACCGAAACCGTCGAACGCATCATCATTTGCCCACAATCGAGCGAGTCTACCAAGCCAAACCACAGTCGACACATCCGGCGAGGGGAAGGTCATTACAAGAAGGAGATCTGTTATACCGCCAGTGCCAAGCGCTAGCGACTCTGGCTGCAATCGTGCTGCCTCAGTCTCGGTCGCTCGTCAAAGTCGCCAAAGACAATCAGTAGACACCGACGGAAGTCCAGCGCCGCGTTACTCGCAGTGCGTCAAGGATCGACAGACAACTCTGCAGCTGAGTACGCTTAGCAATGAAGTTACTTCTGAGGAAGGCACACCCTTCACGGCTCCTCGATCCCCACCACGACCGGCAAGGCCTTCCATCCGAGAAACGCAAACCGATGAAGACATCAGAAACATGGCCACGAGCGCCTACCTACAGGATTTGGAGCGAAAAAGAGTTCGCGAGCGCAAGTCTTTTATCTTCAGCAGTTTTCAGAAACGCCGCGCAACTGGCAATGGGTTTAACACGTCACTGCCACCTTTTAACTATGCCAACGACGGAGATGGGGCGCCGATGCCAACCAATCCGGCTGTGGTAGCACCTGCAATTATAGCAGAGACTAAATCTCGACATTTCTCCAGTTCAATCAAGAGTCGCATCAAAAATGCGTTTCGCAAGACTTCTAGGACTGCAAGTAGAATGCCAGCTCAACAAGTCCAGGCAAGCCAATTCCACTTCACAGTCAAGGACTACGATCCAAGTGATGAGTCGGGTGGTCCGATCGACTTCGGAGATCCATTCATGACTATTGCTGCAGAAGAACCTCGAATTGCTCCGCCGTCGCCGCAAACTCGTCCAACCAGCAAAGTCAGCACTAACAAAGACGGGTCGGCCAAGTCAAGGGTTACGAGCTGGACCAACTCTACGGTGGCCGCCTTCTCCAGTATTCGCACCAATGCCGCTGCCGCCCATCCCAAAGAGCAAGCACCGGCATTGCATCGCACAGATAGTCATCACACCTTGCGCAAGAAGAGCTCCTTTCTGGGCGGGCCTATCCGTGACAAGCTGCGTCGTGTGAGTAAAGCTGATCTCAAAGGCTCCGAGGAGAGCATGGGTCTATACTCTGCTCTGCAAAGACGCATTAGATCGTCGAAGTCCAATGATCCCATCTCTCAACCACTTATATCTGCTCCTCTCGAGCTCTCAGCAGGACAGGAGTCACCGCAGACGCTCAACGCTCGCGCGAGCCTTCCATCGCAGCGGTATTTACAGGCTGACGACGCAAGAAGCGACTTCGACTCCACGATTCGCAGCATTACGCCTGAACTGAATGCATATGGTATTGACATACCTTCTCCGGTCCACGAAGTCACAAGTCCTGCACAGACTAATGATGATATCGATTCTACTGTGCTTCACCATGCTGTGCATGGTTCTGGCGGTTCTTCAACGCAGTCCGGCTTGAAGCGACGATCTGCTGTGAAAGCACCACCTCCTTCGCAAGATGCTCTAGCTCGGAGAGTTGAGCGGGCTAGTAATAGATGGAAGTCACCTCTGGACGAGCTCTCTCCATCCAACTCTCGCTCTACCGTCAGGATGTCGGAAGATAATCCCTACATACTACGGTCGTTGAGCCAGACAGTCAAGCAAGTGACACCTGGGAATGATCTACCACATCATCGAAAGGCGATCAATCTGCTTGGGCCAAGGTCAGATGTGATCTCACCAAGCGTATACTCGCGGGCTACCGACGGTGCTTCTCCCCGGCCAGATTCACCTGAAGTGTACGAGCCGACGACAACTATTACCATTACCGGTCATGAGGTTCGCAGGTACAGCATTTCACCACCGAAGCGGATAGATGAGAAGCAACATCGTGGGCATGGAAGTGGTACATGGCGGAAGTGGCTTTCGGACGAGATGAACACCACCCTGGGCAGTAATGAGAAGCAGATTCGGCTGCCGCACAGCATTTTTGTGAACCCTCCAGCGCAGCGGCAAGATTCCGGAGTATCATCACTTACGGCGGTCCCGGGTCACAAGAGAAGCGTGGCCAGCATCACTGCCGAGCTTCGATCTGTGTCGCCTCTCTCCTTTCACAGCGAGGATCGACCAGTTTCGCGCGCTAGCAGTCAGGTCTCCGCGATGAATGGACGATATCCTGTCATCAATTCGAGCAGAAATACAAGCCAGCATAGTGTCGCTACAAGCCGGAAAGCTTCACCGCCCCCACCTGCAAGGCCGGACAGCTCGGAGGGTCGTCTACTACACTCCGTCGCCATGGCCAAAAAGCCAAGCATCGACGCTGCTCTACACTCGACTGCAAATACCCGGGCAAGAGCCAATTCGAGGAGTGCTGGCCTTGCACAGATGTCAGCTGCGACACGCAGTCAAAGTGCTCTCGAATCTAAGCAAAATTTGAATGTTGAAGCAGCTACTGGAAGTGGTCGACTATCTGCCGCTAGTGCTGCCTCGCCAGGAAAAGCCTTCAATCGGCCAAAGTCGGCGTACGAGCTGCGCGTGAACTACAAGAACAATGCTGGTGCAGTGTCAAGGCCACTTGAAGTCCGTCGCAAGGCAATTGAGAATGGCGAAAACAGCATGCTCGAAGACAGTACACTCTTCAACATCACTGCTGGACCATATGCCGCACCACGCTCGCCGAGCACTAATCAGGAGAACACTCGACCGATGGACAGTCCATTACAATCTCTGTCAAGCTCCGAGTGGCTTGCTGCTGGTTCAAGCAAGAAACGCGATGCGAGGAGATTTACTGCCAGCCCTGGTAACTCACAGACCTATGGGTCGAGAAAGGAACGATCTCCTGGACAAAGACTGGTCACGAATTGGTTGGATGAGAGGAAGTCGCGTGAGAATTTACAGCCTTCGAAGGAACCCACGCCTGCCTTTGTATGATGTTGGAACAATACCACCTTGGCTACGCTGCATGTTGGACTATGATGAAATCATTGGTACTTCGTGTTACGACGTATCCATAGCGAAGAGATTGAGTGGTGTCTTGTGGTAATAAGTATTGACAGCCGATAGAATATGAAGCATAATCACACATCCAGTGCTACGACGTACTTCTCAAGCAACGGCCTTCCTCACAACCTCGACCAGATCCTCCTCCTTCAACCCCAGAACCTCACGATCCTCCTTCGCCTTCTCCTCAAAGTCCCCTCCCAAGCCATCGCCCATATAATACCCATACGTCAACGCCGCCCCAGCAAAAAAGTCTCCCGCCTCAAACTTCTCACGATTCACTTTCACCTCATCCAAAATACTCATCCTCTCAATCTTCCAATCTTCATCTTTCGTCCCAGTTGCAGTCTTCACAGCATCAAAGATTTCGGATTGCGTAACATGAAACGAAGAAATATATGCGAAGTTGTTCGCATAGTGTTCTATTGATGCTCGAGGATTCTCAGGATTCGAAATTGGTAAGGAGAGGAGTTTCGCTATTCCTTGATGTATTGAACCTCCCCGAATCAGTATAAAGTTTTGCTTTTCGTTCTGGGACGTTGATCCCGAAGAGTGTAGATTGAAGAGAAAGTTCTGTCCAGGGATTTGTTGCGATGCCGATCCATTTGGCTTTTCCAGAGATCAGATCGCGAGCTGCTTTTTTTGGTTGGAAAAGAGGGACGTTAGAGACGAGGGTGGAGTTGAGACCGTTTCCTGCATCTAAATCGAAGAAAGATCAGTATGGAGAAAGAGGTCTTGTATGAGGGAAAGGGAGGCTTGCATTCATTAGGAATTATCCATTCCACACCAGCTTTTATCGCGATTTCGATGAGACGAGTTTGAGCTTCTTCTTGCCCGAATGCCAAAGCGAACATCACTGCTTCGTTTCCTTTGAATGCGTTTAAGAGGAAGTCTTCGTTGCTATAGTCGCCGCGTTGGATTGTGATTTGGGGTGAGGTTGGGAATGTTGCTTTGGAGTCTTGGCGGGAGATGATTGTGATTTTGATCGATGTGTTGATTGCCAATAGGTTGCGGAGGGTTGAGGATCCGACGTTTCCGCTTGCGCCGATTATGGCGAGGGTTTTGATGTGGTTGCTGGAGGTGGACATTTTGGGGTGGATGAGTTTGGGTGTGGATATGTGGAATGGAACCTGAGGTCTTGTCTTGAATCAATGCTGCTGCGAGGAGGTACACTTTCAATGCTCGCAGCTTCGTGCTTGATATATGTCTTTGTGTTGTGCAACACGAGATCAAGGATTGAGTCGACTTGGCCTGTTTTGCATAACGCTATCGGCGAGTTGGCTTGTTTGTAAGCTCGGGATTGTTCGACACAACAGATCTTTGAATCTTGCAAGATGCGTCCCCGACAGTGCCTGCGATCGTGTTTTGCCTCAGGCATGGTGTGTAATGCATTGAGCATTGACTTTGCACCTGCATGAAGGATCGGCGCCTTGTGGTATGTCCTATCGGCGTGAAGTTGTGCCGCTTAGCTAATGGTTGCTCCGTCGATCTCTATTGACCCGAATGATTCTTCTTCTGCTCTTTTCGCTGTGTTGGAAAGCATCTTTTCGTGTTCATATCGATCAAAGTAGGGCCATTTACATCTCATCGATCATGAGATGTTCAATCAGGTTGCTGAGGCAACCATGAGGCGGCCATGCATGAGCGCTACCTTCCAGAGGCGTCGGTGCCTGGAGGAAATCAAATGTTAACGACCTCTGCTCATTTGTCTCAAGAAAAACCAGAGCAAAGTCTTGATGTGGAAAAGAATGGCTTCATCTACTTACCCGAGATCGACGGCACTTTTCTCGCATTCACGACTGAAGGTAGATCCGCCTATCGCGACCAATGCGATCAGAAACTTCGATGAGGCCACAATTAGGGCCGATGCAGACAAGACTCGAATAGTCGTTCACGCCCGATTCCCGTCTCTGGCCAAAAGATTTCTGGAGCTCAAATCGACACATGGCTCGAAGTTTGAGAAGTCCCTCTATGCAGGCATGTCTTGGCGACAACTCACCAGTCGTCTTATCGAGAAGCGACCGCTCGTCTTTATGGGCTCGTCCGACCATACTTTGCTGCGCTCTGGCCGGACTCTTCGACATCCCGACCAGCAATGGGATCGAAACGGAACCGACACCCAGCATATGAACGAGGACCTGACGCTCGATGAATACTTGAGCTACGACGAGATTATGCTTTCGTCACTCATCGGTGTCTCTGGACCTAGCTTCTTCATCAATGACGGCGCAAGGAGCAATTGTGGTGTTCCTGGCAAGCCTGGTTCTTTCGAAGAACGAGGAGTCATCTTCGGGCTTGTGGGAGCTAGATTCGAGAGGCCTAATCGAATGGACTCTGTATTCATGCTGCCATCTGTCAGAGAGCCGGAGCAGCATTCAGCAGTTACGGAAGCATTTATGGGGTTCTTCCAAGCGAGTCGTTCCTCTGAAGCTGATTTCGACTTCGCTGTCTATCGAGCTCGTATGAGGATCACTGCAGATGTGCTGCTTCGCGAAGCTCATAGTAGGGCGGTAGAGGATTATGACCATCGAAAAGCGTATGTATACGTGGTCGGCTTAGGACTTGGTGTTTGGCAGCACAACCTTGAGCAAGCCGATACGTATGCACAAGCCTTCGCTGATGCGATGCGGACTCTGCCCTCTGACCACAGAGTCGGCAAGATCGACTTCGCCTACATTAGCAGGATCAGTCCTTCCACTCAAGAAGAGCTTGTGTCGTTAGGCCAGCGTCTCGGCATCGAGATCGTCTTCTCAAAACGCAATCCGGCAGCAAAACTGGAAGGAAAGGACGCAGACATGCTGTTGGTCCTCAGCTACGCCTGGGATGGTAATGCATTTCCTGGTAATGAGTACTGGCAAGGTAGCTTGATGGGCTCGGGAGATCCTGTAAGTGTCCGCACTGGCAGATTGACCATCAGATATAACATTTTGTGAGGTCGGCCTAGTTGGCTGAGTTGCTGTCATTTGAAATTCATGCTAACTCGCGGCTCTCTTTTCTAGGCAGCAGCTTGTATGAGCACAATCGGTGAACTGCACAATCCAGTGGTCAATGTGGGCTTCACGGAGAGGATCGTGATTGCAGGTAAGGGCAGTGAGTAACAAAACGCTCTGCGACTCCTTTCACGTCCAGCTGGACGACAGATATGGACCCACCACTGGCGAGCTTGCTGAAGGCTCGGCATGGTCACGATCCAGCTCCGGGTGTAGCTCTTGGTTCCTTGGAAGTTGATGACAAGGGAATGTGTCAGGAATGAAGATCGCCGACATCACCGAGAAAGGAGGCAGGGTCGGCCCCGAAAGAGAACCATCCCACTCAATCCCAGCTAATTTGCAACCATTTCTTAACCCAATCTAGACAACGCGCCTGCGGGACAGTTCCAAGCAAATTGCTAAGAATTACACAACACCGCGTGCTCGGCCTTTCGCTGACTTAGCGCTTTGCATGCATCTGAGAGCAGTGCAGCAGCCTTGTCGCACAACACGGCCACCGATTATGCACATCCCGACACCGTAGAAGATCTTAAGTCACGGATGACGGGGGTCTCGATGCCGCCTCAATCGCTATTTTCTCCCTGAAGAGCCATGGCGACAGTCAGCAATTTGCAATGCATAGCTTAAGCCCAACGCGAATCGTTCTTGCATTATCTGCACTTGTCCTCGCATATTTATTCACCGTTCTGCCCCTCCACGAAACAGACGACATGCAAGCAACCCCACTACTGCTGAAACAATTTACCAGAGTTCTTCCGACTTCACTTCAGCTCAGAGCTCGAGCTGTACAAAACGCTCTCATAGCACCTCTGCAAGCGCAAACCAAATTTTTCTCACGCAACTTCAGCTCCACAATGGCAGGCTACGACTCCCTCACCTTCAAAGATGCTGTCAAGAACCGTCGTACCATTTACAGCCTGACCAAGAAATCCTCCGTCTCAGACGAACGTATCAAGGAGATCGTCACTCAGGCTATCCACGACGTTCCTTCCTCTTTCAACTCCCAATCTGCACGACTTGTCGTTCTCTTCAAAGAAGAACATGACAAGTTCTGGGATGTCGTGACCACCATCCTCAAAGCTCACGTTCCAGAAGCTAAGTGGGAACACACTGGACAGAGAATGGACATGTTCAAGGGAGCTTACGGAACTGTACGTACCCACTCCACAAACCGCGAGCTCCAGGAACGCATTGCTAATGTGATCTAGATCCTCTTCTACGAAGACCCCGAACCCATCAAAGCCCTCCAATCCAAATTCCCCAACTACGCCGACAAATTCCCACAATGGTCTGAACACACCTCAGCCATGCACCAATACGAGCTATGGACAGCTTTGGAGGCTGAAGGTCTGGGTGCCAACCTCCAGCATTATAATCCTTTGCCGGATCAGAAGGCCAGTGAGATTTGGAATGTGCCTTTGGAGTGGAGTTTGAAGGCTCAGCTTGTGTTTGGTGATCCTGCTGAGGGTAGCCGGGAGAAGTTGGCGGAGAAGACGCAGGAGCCGCTTGAGAAGAGGGTGTTTTTTCATGGGGCTTAGATGATAGATACTAAAAGGAGACTTGGGTTGGGGAAATAGATATTCTGATGAACGACAATACAAAGATTCACCAAGCATGCTGCAGATCTTGTGTCTTGGACAACAAGGGCCATCTTGTTGTAGCTCACGTCCGCTCTGCGAGAGCATATCGATTGAAATGAGCTAGCAGAGCTTCATGCCCTGAGTCAACACAGTCTAGTGAGAAGGGTAGCTGATTCTCTTTTGTTTTGTGAAAGTTTTGTATGCTGTTCAAACTCCTGATTACAAACAAATAACAGCATAAGCTAAAAGCAAAGCATAGGATAAGCAAGATAAATGAGACATCATCGGAGGAGCTGAAGGCAGGTCCAAGTGAAGTACCTGTCTCGCATCCTCAGCAGAAAGTCCAAGCATGCCACGACCGAAGGCGCACCGTATTCTTGTGTGCACTTTCAATCATGGCAGAAAAAATGCTAAGCAACAACTTGATAGTCCTAAGTGCTCCGAAGATGAAGAAGCACCAGGTCCATCAATCTGTCGTCGAGCATCCCAGAATCACAAGCAAAAAAGCTAACAGATCTTAGATTTTGTGGGAGCGTCTTAGCCGTATCGTATGGACGAGCAGCATGACCGTGCCTTTCTGCGAAAGGACAATCATGTAAACGTATGATGATGTGGTGGCAGCAACCCAGTTAGGTCGAACCGCTGCCGACGTATCGTATAGTCCTCAGAACGTATAGATGGATCACATCTTGTCTGACACGTTACACCCTGGCACCGCGTTGAGGTGCGCTCCCGTCGCTAGGGAGGAGTGAGAGGGGTCGTGGAATAGAGGAGTCAAAAGAATGCCTTCGCTTCAGAGGAGTTTTGGCGATGGCACAGCTGCCCAGATCATGAGCAACTGTCAACGTATGGTGAATTTCGCTTGATTGATGAGCGATTGCTGGCGTATTTGTAGCTGGAACGCGGAATGCAGTCGTTCCAGGCTCGAAAACCATTTCTCTGAAATCTCCAGCTGTCTCATTCAAGAGCTCTGGAGTACATTTGATCGAGCTGGGGATGTTCGCTTCTGCTGTGACTTTCTTGTTACAGCGGCGCTTGTAGGAGGGTTGGCCTTCATGAGCTACTTCCTCGTGCCGACGCTTATCTTTTGGGTAGAGAAAGCGCATGTCGCAGGACCCACAAGCATGTTTTCTCCTCATGTGTGGATTGTGGCCGAGATTGCGAGACATGTGCTTCCGTAAATCACATTCTCTTCTGAAGTGAATGTTGTGAAGGGCACAAAAGAAGATCCCTGGAATGGCTGTGACTGATGGATCTTCCGATGTTGATGATGTCTTTGGAAAGCCAGACTTTTCTTCCTCTCTCTCTCAACTCTGCTTTGTGCTTGAAACCCATCCATGATTTGATGTGGTATGTCTGATGTACTCTCATCTTGAGATATGTGCAAATCGTCGGTTGGTGAGCTCGGAGCAGACGATGAGCTCAGAAGGTGCCCTTCCATAAAGGGAGCAGTCCCATACATGTTCATGCCGAGGCCATGACTGCTGCTTGTAAACGTGCGGAGATCATCGAAACTGTATGGATTATTGAGAAGATACTATTGATTATTAGTAAGACATGCTTGGAGCTTTGACTCTGCTGGCTGGAACTCACGGATCCATCTCCTATACCTAGAGACCCCGGATCGATATCCCATTCGGATGCTGGAAGCATCCAGGATTCTTCGACAGTCATATTGTGGGTTCGCACCAGTGTACGGGGCTGTGAAGTAATATCGGGCTAGAAAGACAAGTCGTGCCGCTTCTTCAGTTTCGGGGCGCGACTCTCATCGACGAACGCAGAAAGCTGCGGCACGCGAGCAGTAGTGAAGACAAAGAAGAGGAGATCAGTGATCCAGAGCGGAAAAGATGTATGAAGCTCATCGCAAGTGTTACACGTGCGCTACTGGGGCGGCATGCGTGTAGCTATGCTGGCGGCCTCTTTTCCAAGCCGCCACACTTATGCGCCAGCCAACAAGCGAAGCCAATCGACTGCCTCACATTGGTGTCGGGTAGCAAAGGGAGGAAAGTTGGTGTTCACACCAGAATTCATGACAGCTGGTGTGCTGCTGCGATGTTGTTACGTGCCGAGAATCGTGCCTGTCAACGTGTAAGTGCCTGCCTCACCTCACAGGAAAAGTGCACCTACCCCCAAATAAGGTCCCTCAGTCACGAATTGGGAAAGAGCTTGGCATTTCCAAATCAGCTGTCGAAATCATCACATTTCTAAGCTCAACTTCTAGCTTCCTTAACATTCACCTCAACAGCCTTGACAGCATCTCTGACCTTGGGATCCCAGTGCTTCCGCAATAGTTCGCCCTCCCAAGCTGTACTTGCGAACGGATTACTGCTTTCCACCTCTTCGCTGAGCGCATTGAAGACTCCATCTCCTTTTCTCTCCTCGGTATACCACAAAGCTGCCACTTTCTTCCCGTGAATTTTCGTCACACTTTTCAAAAGCTCCATGACTGCGATAGTAGACTTCTGCGGAAGGTGCAAAGATAATGTCATGAGCTGTCGAATGTACGCCGCCACTCTCGCTGGAGGGACGGATTTAGTATTCGTTGGCGGTAGGAGGACGCTTCGTAGTGATCGAAGGAGCAGAACTGTTGTTGTCGAGACGTTGACTTTGTTCGACGCTGTCTGCGGAATGCTGAGACCATTAGGGTCGTGCAGGTGTGACGGTTTTGATGCTGAGAGCTCGATGTCTGGGTCCATGCTGAGTGGGATCAAGGTCTGGTAGAGGTGTTTGACGAAGAATGAGAGGTCGAGAGATAAGGAGTTGGCGGATTTTGCGACGTCGACTTGGCCTTGGAGCAGCGCAAAGGCTGTGATAATGCAAAGCAGGGACTCACGGACGATGTTGCGCTGCACACCTTCGTCCAGGTCATCATCGTCCTCCTCTTCGTCTTCGGTGGGCTGAAGCGCTGCTTCCGCTTCCCGGATAAGATCTTTCAGCACTTCTAGTACATCACCAAAGAAATCTTGGTTGATGAGATGGCTGTACTTTGCCAAGCCTTCCAGTACAGCTCCCATCAAATGCTGCACTCGCTCCTTGAGAATGCGGAAATATGCGACGAAGACCAGCTTGAGCGTCTCAGCTTGGTTTTTATCGCGCTCTTCGTAGGATACTGCCGCATCTGCCTCTTTCAATTCCTTCTCGACCTGTTTCCGTTCCTTCATGACTTTTCGTTCTCGTTTCGTCCGAAACTCTTTCTTCTGCTTTGGCTTCTTGCCGTTCGGCTGTTCTTCTTGATCCTTGTCGACATGATTCGGCGCAGCTTTATGTGCAAACTCGCTCAGAAGCCGTAGGTGCAGAAATGTGTTCAGGACACCTTCATGAATGGCATAATTCTTCGTCTTCATCATCTTGGTCAATTGAGTCACCACATCAAGAGACACATGACCTTCATCATCTTCCTGGAAAAGCTTCTCAATCGACTCTTTGCATTTCACGAAGTCGGCGTCAATATTCCTCGCGCCTAGCTTCTTGACCAGTATTCCGATCAAGTCTCCACGATTGTTGAAATGCGGCACCGTGTTTAACAGAGTGCATGCACAAGAGATCGCCACACTTGCCAAACCGCTTGCCGATTTCT
The DNA here is from genome assembly GCA_000504365.2 of Pseudocercospora pini-densiflorae CBS 125139. Taxonomy (NCBI): domain Eukaryota; kingdom Fungi; phylum Ascomycota; class Dothideomycetes; order Mycosphaerellales; family Mycosphaerellaceae; genus Pseudocercospora; species Pseudocercospora pini-densiflorae. Next base: position 329,479 of record AWYD02004371.1, on the reverse strand, counting down.
GGTCCAGAGTTTTGCTCGCCTTTGCGACCGCTAAGCTGGAAAGCGTCGAAATATAGTCTTTGTAGCCATGAAGCAGGCCTTGTTCGAAGTTCCTCAACCTCTTTACATCTTTCGATACCTTTGCTTCTCGGTCCTTCTCACCCAAAGGCCGTATTCGATATCCTGGTATTATGTCCTTGAACACTGCGAGCTGGGTCGCCAATGCCAGCTTCTTGACTGTGACATTTTCTGACTGCGTATATTCTGCCAATGCTCCAAGTTGGCCAATATGTTCTTCTGGGTCTTCGCTCAGTGACTGTGCTAGCCGCGCCAATTCTTCTTTAGCCAGCCGTATCTCCTCCTTGGGCGGTAATCGAGGCTTCTTTGGTTTGTGCTCTTTTGGCTGCACGTCTGCTACAACACCACTGTCCGCATCTTCGTCGCTTGCCAAGAAGCTATCGGCATCGTCTTCTTGCTCCGGCTCAACATCTGCTCGCGGATTCTCTACCACGCGACCATCAGCAGTCTTGATGGCAAGCTTGTCCTGCTTCTTATCCTTCTTTTTCCTGTTCGCTAATCTCTGCGCATAGTCTGCTTCCAGATCATAACTCGCAAAGCCTGGAACTGATCCACCGTCTTCAGGCGGACTGAGCCTTCTCTTCTTGGCCGCCCGCTCCGCCATGCTTCGACACCTTATCGTTGTAGCGGCGTCTCGGAGGAGAGCATGGTTGCGATCAACTTTTTCCAGATCGACGCTGCCAAGATTCTGGGGTCGAAACTCTATTTACCCTAACTTTTCACATGCAACGAGACTTTCGTCTTCACTTTCTTCCCTGCTGCAACACAAATCGCACATTGCCCAAGATGCGCCCTCTCACCGACACCGAGACGAAGACGCTCTTCGAAAAGCTCGCCAACTACACCGGCAAATCCCTCAACAACCTCATCACCGAAACCGTCAATACACCAAACTCGAAATCAGCCGACCGATATGTATTTCGCGTGCAGAAAGATCGTGTCTACTATGTGCGCGAATCGATGGCAAATCTCGCCGTCTCCGTAGCGCGCGACAGCTTGCTCAGTCTAGGAACATGTCTGGGAAAGTTCACCAAGACTGGCAAGTTCAGATTACACATCACAGCACTAGATGTGATTGCGCCGCATGCAAGATATACGGTCTGGGTCAAGCAAAATGGAGAGATGCCGTTCTTGTATGGAGGACACGTGGTAAAGGCACATGTTGGTAGATGGAGTGAGGATGCGCCGGAGCATGCTGGAGCTGTGGTGTTGAGCATGAATGATACTCCGCTGGTGAGTTGAGCATGCGAGGAAAGAGACAAAGATGATGTGCTAATATTTGGTTAGGGATTTGGTGTGACAGCAAGATCTACGGCAGAGGCGCGAAAGTTGGACCCAACAGGAATTGTGCTTTTCAGGCAGTCAGATGTAGGAGAGTATCTGCGTGAGGAGGACACACTGTTTGCAACATGAGCACCGAAACTCTACAGAGTGTGCAGAAAGGATGGAGCTTGATGGCTGTCTCGAGACACCTTTGAGTATCGGAGAATGATTCAAACGTCTCTTTCAAAAGGGGAACATTGAGGAGAATCGTATAAGCCTTGCAGCTCGGCACAGCAGTAAGGAAGATGGCTTGACGCATTGAAATGGCATGCCATTGTCTCGAGAAGAATCACGCAAGATGAAGCACTGTCGATCCCGACAAATGCGGATTAGCTTGATCGCAGGAACACCATATCACTCTAATCATGCATCGCTGGGACATTCTGCAGGGGACGAGGAGGAAAGAGAGAGTGCAAGTGCGAAAATGAATGCTGCCAAGATACGATCTGGTCTTGACAATGCGACGACCCGTCTCTATCTTTTTGATTTACAACATCATTCGAGTGACTTCTGGCCATATACACTGGTTTCCATATCAGGTACCTCACTATTCCTAAAACTGCTTCCAATATTGATATTCGCTTAGACGTCGTGGTGTCGCAACCCGTCACTGGGTCCATTACCAAGTCGCAGAGCGCATCAAAAGCTCCGCAGCTCAGATGGGTTACAACAATTGAAGACTTGGAATAATTCAAAAATTGTATGGCCTCCCGCTTCGCAGGCAGTGGATCATCAACGCAAAGCACCTGCCGTGCGCCACTGAAAGTCTATTCAGCCACCAAACCCGCCAAGAAGCGGCGTGCTGCTTCCTTCACGGAGTGGCTGCATACACATGCGGAAGCTGCAAATTGCCTGCAACAGAATAGCACTAGATCCCCATGGGCGGCTCCAGTTGCAAGTGGCCATTTGGTCCGAGCCTTACCTTACCGTCTTCCTTCTCAAGGCCAGCACCTGCCTTCCCTTGCCGTCAGTCCTCTCGCTTTCCAACCCCAATAGGAGCCAGCTTGGTTGCGTTGCCTTCTATGCGTGGCGACGTCAACTTTCTTGCAATTGAACATGCGGCTTCTTCGCGCAGATTGTGAAGACTTGAAGCTGGAAACTTTCAATGATGAACGCAACCTTCCCAGATACGCCATTCTATCGCACGTATGGCTCGCTGCCGATGAGGAGGTACTTTTTGAAGATGTACTCAAAGGCAACACGCCAAAGAGCAAGCAAGGCTGGGCCAAGCTGGACTACACCCGGAAGCAGGCATTGGAAGATGGCCTCCAATATGTCTGGATTGATACATGCTGTATCGACAAGAGTTCAAGTGCAGAGCTTGCCGAAGCGATAAACTCCATGTATCGTTGGTACACCCTAGCTGAAGTGTGCTACGTGTATCTCGCAGACATGCCTGAGCCACAAGACTTAGATATGAAGGACTCGAGCAAGCAGCCACATAACTGGGACTGGTTTGCATACAGCCTATGTCGATGGTTCACCCGTGGCTGGACTCTACAGGAGATGTTGGCCCCAGCCAACCTCATCTTCTATAATTCCTCATGGAAGCAGGTCGGTAGACTGTCGGAGCTCGCGCATAAGGTCGCTGAGATAACAGGCGTCCATGAAGAGGCCCTCCGGCGCCAGATGCCCATGTCATCCTATAGCATTGCGCAGAGGATGACTTGGGCCACGCGAAGACAGACTACCAAGATCGAAGATCGGGCGTACAGCCTACTGGGAGTCTTCGACGTCAATCTGCCAATCATCTATGGTGAAGGCGACAAAGCTTTTACCAGGCTTCAGGAGGAAATCATGAAGACGTATTCTGACCAAACTCTGTTTTCTTGGCTTGCTTTTCGTATAGACCGCCAAGACCAACAAGAAGATGATTCGAAAGGCACGAGACAGCTCGACTTGCTTGCAGCCTCACCAGACGACTTCGAGAACTGTCGCCAGATTGTTGCCCTGTCTTCCGAAGATGAAGTGCAGAGCTTCACATATCAAATCACGGATACAGGCATTGTTTTCACTCTTCCAAGCATGATGAGGCATGGCCATAACACGTACACAGAGATACGTCACATCTCGGAAATACGTCAGCTTTGGGGATTGCGACGTCTTTGGGAGTTGCCCGACACAGCTTTCTCGAACAGGTTGGAAGTTGCCTTGAACTGCCGCTTCACTGATGATAGCACGAAACTTCTGATCCTGATACTTAGGCCAGCAGAGGGTGATAACTCCTACGTCATCTGCGACCGGGGCGGTGCTGTGGTCAAAAGCAGCACGTGGTGCATGAACAAGTACTCTCGACTGTCGTGGGTACCACCAAGAGACGGCAGCGTCATGAGAAGGCTTACAATCTTGCGTCGCCGCAAAATTCCTTTCGTCCAACAGCCTGTCCAACCAAGCGCCGACACCATCGTTTGCAGATTCACGAGGCCGTGGTACCATGGTGCTTTCGAAGTTCTCACTGCCGAGCCAGCAGATCAGTGGAAACACGATGACCACAGCTTTTCCATCCCACTTGAGCGCTGCAAATTCGGCAGAGACGGGAAAGTTCACGCAAGACTCACATTCCGGTTCGTTCGATTGATCAATTGGGTACATTTCTGTCTCAATATCACCGCATTCTGGGACGGTGAAGCTTGGACTTGTCGTGTGTCAGTGGAACGGTTGCCAGGAACCTGGGTGGTGATCTTTCCATACACGGCATTCTCTGACTGTGCATTCGACCTGTTCAACAGGGAAGGGGTTATCACAAGGGTTGGTCGCCACCGCATCGTAAATCAAAGATACATTTTCGTCCAAGTCGACCTCTTCTTCGGCCGCACTTTTGGGGAATTTGCCACTGCAGAAAACATCGATCTATGGTGTCTTGCTATGCTGATTGCAGCATCAGCAACTAGTGTATTTCTAGCCTTTGCCATGTTGCCGCTTGGAGTCGTTCTACCTGTGGCTGTGCTGTCATTGGTCCGCCGATCAGCATATACACGAGAAGGGTTACCAGGAACATCTTCACTGACAACAGCAGAAGTCATAGCGCTTGGTATAGGCGTACCGCTGACTTCTCTCTTCGGCGGAAGTCTCCTGCTGAACTCTAAGATCTACCTTTTATGGCGGCCAATGTCTTGGCGAAATCCAATGCTATGGATCATGAGGGCTACTTCGGTCGCTCTTGTCTCGTGGCTATATGGGCAGTCCGGTTCGGGCTTGATATCGAGCTTTAGCTACGACGACACTTTCTTCTCCTTGGTGTTCTCATCCGTGAGTTGTCTCAACCAAGCAAGACCTTTATTCACCGCACGCTGACATGGTTCACAGTTTTACATAAGAGCTCTTCCTTTCGCGATTCTCAACATTGTGCTCCCTCTGATCACAGTGTACAGATACAGATGTCCTCCTTGGTGTGGTCGCCACAGCCGGAAGTCCTTGCGTGGGCTGATCCCCTCGATTGTCTTCAACGCCTCATCTCTAGCATGCCTCTGCTACATGGCTTCTCTATATCACACTGAGCTCATTCCATGGAGTAAAGAAGAGTGCCGCAATGCCACACTACCTCCGCTGGCAGCCCGGAACTACTCTACTGAAAAAGAATGTCTGGGATTTGCAAATTTGGCAGCCAGTTTCTGGACTTCGCTGTCTGTCAATCCTGGCCACATGAATATCAAGTCTCATGCTGACAATGTCTTTAGAACCCTCGGCATCTATCAGCTACTGCTGGAAGTGATTGCAATCTACCAAGTCCTCACACTCAAGCCACGATCGAAAGAAGAAATCGAATGGAGGAAGAATCGACTTCAAAAACTTGTGGAGGCCTGGTTCTTCAAAGATCTCAAGAATCGCAGCAAGATTGAGTAGAGCCATGCCGAACGCCTCCCTCAAAAAGAGCACTGTACGATTTCGCAGATCTGACTCGAGACTTCCGATGGATAGAGAGAAGAAGTACAGAAAAGCTCCGGCCCAAGGAAGATTCAAGATGTGAAAAATTGAAAAAGGTGGGTGCACAGACCCCATCAGTTGTGCTAGCGATCAAGGGCCATGCGGCGTGGCACTCGCGAGACCTAATAAAACCTCCAAGCAGACAGAAATTCGTTCGGAATCACTTTTCTTCTGAACAGCGAGTTTTGGCTAGCAAGCGCTACCAAGCAACATCTACGGGAAGACCAAATCGCGCCTATACGTACTGGATCCAGACCATGACAATCACAGATAACTGCAGCTACGCTTGCTCGTTGTGTGATTGGCTTGCATGAGGCTTGCATGTAGCCGAATCCGAGCCGTCTGATCGTAATGACCTCAGGCCGCTGCTTCAGCCTTTGCGCATCAGACGCACCAAGATGTTCTTCGACTTCAGAAACGCAGCGAGCGCGCGATACTTGAGACATGTGGCTGCTCAACGTATCAACACGCCGACTAGAGCATTTCGTGGATGCTCGAGAGGTCTATGGCATGTACGCTATCCTTTCACACACCTGGAGGGAGGACGAAGTAACATTCGATGAAATTCACGATCCCTCGGCGCGACACAAGAAGGGCTATGAAAAGATTGATAAAACTTGCCAGCAAGCTGCTTCCGAAGGTCTAAAATTTGCATGGATCGACACATGCTGCATCGATAAGAGGTCGAGTGCAGAACTTTCCGAGGCTATAAATTCTATGTACCGGTGGTACTACTACTCCAAAATCTGCTATGCTTACCTGGACGATGTTCCTACCCCGGACTTGACATATTGGTCCAATGATCTTCCTCGACGGCTCAATCGGTGCTCTTCGCGAGATATAGTCTATCAATCAGTAACCGCGGCTCGCTGGTTCACACGCGGTTGGACGCTCCAAGAACTGATCGCTCCTGACGACTTGCAATTCTTTGATCGCGAATGGAAACTGATCGGTACCAAGACACAGCTATTACCTTATCTAGCATCTGTAACCTCGATCGTCGAGCATGTTTTGCACGATCGAACAACAATAGAGTCGACGTGTGTAGCTCAACGGATGGCATGGGCTGCCAATCGGTCCACATCAAGAGAGGAAGACTTGGCTTACTGCCTCCTTGGCATATTCAATATTAACATGCCACTATTGTACGGCGAAGGCGGACGAGCTTTTGTGCGGCTTCAGGAAGAGATACTGCGGTCATGGACTCGTGTTGACCATTCTATACTTGCATGGCCAGGGCAGAAAGGGCAACTTCTCGCCACTTCCCCAACATACTTCAAGGACGGCGGTAAACTGTCGAGCTGGTCTCTATACCAAGGCGACGCGTACCAAATCTCTAATTTTGGCTTGCAGATCACGGCTCTCACAAGTCGCGTGGATGTGCACGCGACTGAGGACGCGCAACGACTCATTACTATTGCTCTCGACTGTAATGAGAAAGGATCCCAGCTTGGGCTAAAATTGCGCAAAAAATTTCGAGTGGACACCGTGGAAGATCTTCGTAGGCCACTGGAGCAGCGGCGAAGTAGACAAGGCGAACTCTATGAGCGGGAAGATGGTCTCGTGCATTTGCAGGCACGTGACCTCGCAAAATTTGTCAAATCGAGTCTGATCATCGCTCGTGATGCACTTTTGTTGCCTGAGACTGCTCAAAATGTCTCCATCGCCTGCCACGATCTCCTCATCGACCCCCTCACTGCTATGTCCTGGAGTCAAGACCGAGCTATATGCACGATTAATTTGGAATCAAGGGTGGCTGGCGAGGAATCCTCATTGAGCAGATGTAATCTCTGCTTCAACGAGATAGAAACAACACGTCCTTACTACCTCAACCTCATGCTTTCGAAAGAAGTCCGCTGGCATACTCCCCCACCGCTCATCGTCTATTCGAAGTTCGATCAAGAGACCTGGATCTTTGATTGCGAAACAACGTTCGATGCTCCAGGAGATGAACGCCACATTCTACTCGATCAACACGTTCAAAAAAGGGTCGTTGCGAGCTATGCCTACATTTCAGGCCGCTGCATGTGGCATCTGGACTTTTGCGAAACTTCAGCCCCATCCGAGGCCACAGAGATCCGCAGGCATGAGCTTCCAGCAGAGCTTCCAACAGCGTTGCAAGGCCTTGCCAATTTCTTCGCTGCGCCGCCGTCCATGGAATGGATTGTATTGACGCTATCACCTTCATTTAAACCCGTTGCACCGACAGTGACAGAGGCAAAGAAAGAGCATGAGTTCTTGGTACATCTCGTCCACCATGTGAGCCTAGGTTTTTCCATAGCGACTTTCGAGTTACACCATGACTCGGAACCTGACCGTCAGAAATGCTCGCTTGCGGATACTGCTCTTCCAGAACTCGAAGTAGTCGTCAAATTGTTCAAACCAGTTGGGAAACGCGACTTGCCACAACTCCGTTTGTACTCCAGAGGCGAACCCCAGGAGTTCTACACCGTGGAATTCACGGAATCGGGCGAAAAGCAGACACTCAAGTTCGAGCTAGGAGAGCCAATCGACATTGAAGCCAGATACGGTCAAGATGGTCTGACTTCAATGTGGCATTTGTACTTTGCGTGCAAGCCGGGCATGAAGTAGATGCACTAGCGTCCCAGATGAGGTCTTTCTCCTCGCTGGCGTTTCCATGACAAATCTTCGAATGGTGATCCAAATGGAACCAGACAGAACTCTCGATTGAGTCTATAATTACGGTTAGCAGCAGCATCATCATTCACAGAACAAGAAGCATGATGAGCATTCATGATCATCGTCTGAGATTCAGCCCATCGCCATCGACTTCCAAGCCCGAGTTATTTTGCTTCACTGGACTCAGCGGAACACATGCGACCAAGCCTTGAAAAGGATCACATCGAGAAAGCACATACATTTGATGACTGAGCATAATGAGCTCTGTGGAATTCGTCGATCACAGGCTCTACTTGTTGAAAGTAGTCCTGCCACGCCTCAAAAAGCCACCACTGAGCTGTTGACTGACTGAAGCTTTTTCATTCACGAGCCACATCCAATCCCCGATCCTCAGGCTTGTGAGGCAGCTCTGATCTCGCCGCTTTGTGCAGCTTAAGTCTTGCCAAATCTCATCGATGCTTCCGCACTTGGCTATTCGATCAATGCGGAAGTCTTGCTGGAAGCAGAGGCCATTGCTCAGACAAGGAGTATCTCGTCTGCAAGCGAGCTGTCACACATCCAGACCGTATAAGCTCCTGGTGCAGAGGTACGTGACTCGGAATATGCAGATCGTGCATTGGGTCCTTAGCCGCTGCGCAAAGGCTAAGCGATGGTCGCTTGGGTCCTCGCTGTGCGTGCGTACGTGAGAATGAAATAGAATATGAATAATATTTCCAACCTAAGAATATCAGAAATGCAAAAAGGGTGGGCGCGAAGACGTCAAAGTCGAGGATGCCAGCGATTGGAGAGGCAGCAATGGTCGCATGAACCAAAGGACCTTCGCGATTGAGAACACAGCAAGACAATGAGTCGCACAGATTACTTAGGCTATCTGGCCATTGAGTCTATTGTTGGAGTTGAGGAGTGAGTTTCTTTTGCTATTTGAACGTTGATGTTGCAGCGAGTAAGCGGCCCCACTTCTTTACTGAGTGAATGAAATTTACAAACAGACAACTGATGCCTACTTCAGCTCTCACGCGCAACGATGTCGAACGAAGGTCTCATATTCAAAAATCCTGGATGAGGTTCTATCATCTCAAGAATATTCAGGCCCAGGAGAGATGCTATTCCAAAATCCGGATGAGAATGAACGACAACCTGAAATGCACAAGCTTCAAAGTTCACCTGCCCCGTGCGAGACAGAACGATGACTTGAAACGTCCGAGCTCGCAGTCTCACCTAGGCTGCCATAATGTGAGCGTCGATAGAAGATAACTTCCGCAGCGTGCGCATGCTCCGGGCTCTTCCAGCGACATCCACAGCCAAGCAGAAGACAGCATACCGCAGAGATACTCGCACGCGAACGAAACTCCATCCACATCAGACAGTGGCATCAGAGGACTACTTGCTGCGCGGACGCTCTCCTGTCTTAGTGACCTTCGACTCTAAAAGTTGTCAAGCCGACTTCTTTCAAAATGTTTGCATCACAGCAACCGCTGGTGTCAGAAATGGCACTGTACATTTGATCATTGGAGGCCCAGATGGCTGGAAGTTAAGGGATAGATCGTAGCACAAAGAGCGTATGCCTTTCATGGCATTGAAACGCGTCTTAAAGCTCGAGTGTACACCTGACTGGCTATACAATCCCGATGATGGCATCATGAGGCTTTCTGGCACAACGACCTGTCGAAGCGCACCCCACGAAATCCAGCAGATCGAGCTCCACACGATTTTCTGGAGATGAGCTTCTCCCATGATGGCAAGAATAGATCTTTGGCTGGCGCCAAGTATGGAGAGCTTTTTCGATATGCTCGAGCATTCATCGATAGGTTCGAAGCCAATGGTCGTGGTCTTCGTTGAAGCAGCTCACCTGTGGGTGTCTTTGCCTCGCATGCCACTCTATCTCCCCGAGGGACAGGTCTACCACGGTAACAAACTCTCAAGCAGAGCAACCATGTCTGCGTGAGGGCAGTGAATTGGCATTAGAGAGAGACTACACTACCTCTCTTCTTGCCACGTGGCTCTCGCATGTATCGCCTGGTGCGCTTCTGTGGTTTCATCTGAACGGGCTGGCTAGCACTAGTTAATCTGAAGCTGCTGGTCGAGAACTCGGCAAAGCGACTGTCATATCACCTCTAGCATTCCTTTCGTTGCTCCAGCTCCTCGAAGGATCAGCCATGATGGCAACAGACTTCCAAGCAGAGCTCCCAGTCTGCAGTAGGATCTCGGAGCGGTATGGAGTGAGGCGTTGCGTCAACTCACTTCTCACCAAGAAGTTCTCGAAGCGACCACCTAGTAAGCTCGTATGGTTCTGCCTGGAGAATTTCGACAAGTCCCTTTGATCCGAGCTTCCTCTGCGAAGCACAGGATGACCCTATCTCTCAACTGTGGTAAATTCTCTCGAATTCCGGGCTTTGAGCTCAATTTCCATCTCGCGCTCGGCGCATCAGCAGTGTTCGAAGGAGCTCATGTTGCTTTTCGGGTGCCATGAGGCTGTGAGCAGCCCGGAGTCAAGATATGGTTGTGGAAATAGTGCAGATGAGACGAGCGACTGGACACGCAGTCCACGGGATATGGAAACTGTGTGTCGAAGCAAGAGTTGAAATGGAGTGCAGTCAGCAGGATGCTTGCCGGCTCAAGAGGCGTGATGGTTCTTGGAAATGATCGCTGGAGCCATTGGCTGCGATTGTTGTGTGCTCGTGATCTGCTTCGCTGCCCAATAAATTGCTCATTCAATCATTCGCGAGCAAAGCTTTGGTCTTCTTGCGTCAGCTTCCAGAATGGCGATCAACCTTGCAGGATCAGAATCCTACAAACTCAGGTTCTCAGGACTTGCTGATAGAGCTTTGTCGTACTTCAGAGCATCACGGGACGGGCGCCCTCTCTGGAGGATTCAGTGGCTACAATGTGCATACATTGGAGCCAATCATATGATATAGAACAACCTATACACATGTGTGGCTCGTCACGGTGAGCTGCATTAGCGTCGCCCTCGGAAGAGCTGTCAGTCCTGCTTTAACGTCATCGCCGCCCTCCATTGTCGCCCAAAGCTGCGTACAGGGCGATTTCCAGCAAGATATAATTCGAGCGTATTTCACCGTTTCCTCCCATTCGAGTCCATACACCCAGAATCAGAATGGAAGACTTCACGACAAACAGCGACTTCAGTACTGAGAGCTTCGACTTTTGTGAGTCAATATCATCGCGTGGAGACTTGACAGCTGATCGTACTGCGCAGCGGACTGCATGATCGATTTACAGGTCCGCAAGGGTGCTCTTCAGCCATCAAAGATTGTGTCTGATGTTTCTTAGGAATCCGATCTCTGGCCAGGAAACGTAAACATCTCAGGTCCGACACAGCAATGACACTTATGCCACGTAAATAACTGCGGTGATTGCTAACCACAATTTCGACGTATGTTTGAAGAGATCCGCAAGCCCGGCGGGATAGCTGATCAGCAGTTGACAGAGTACCACGACGACATCATCAGTCCTCGCGTCGAGGGCATCTTATCCGGATCTCATGCGACCAACGACTGGCTCTTCTCAGAGCCATCTTCAACCTTACGACCTGACGCGGCTGGCTTGGACCATGGACATGTGTCGCATGTCTTGAGATCTTTGCAAGAGTTTTCGGAGAGCATTGGACCGATCCCACCGACCTCAGGCATGATGCAACACAGTGGTACCAGCTCAGATGACAAAGACCTCGTAAAGACCACTCCGTTCGCCCTGCCCGATGCAGGAAATGGCATCATCGTCTGCACCACGCCAGCTTCAATCCCACCAGGAAGACAGCCCTTCAAGCGCCTTTTATGCGGCCATCCTGAATGTATGTCACTCAAGCTCTTCGACCGAAAGTATGAGTTGGTACGACACATGACCACCCATCTGGAAGGAGCTTTCAAGTGCACGGTGGAAGGCTGTCCAAGAAAGGACAAGGGTTTCAAGAGGAAGGAACATCTGAAGAATCACTTGCGGAAGATCCATGGCCAGCACGGAGAGTGAATCTGGGGTTACGATAGGTTGGTCGAGTGAAGGCCTGAAAAGGCGGCGGAGCGGAGAATGACACTTACTCAGTAGAGACATCTTCCTCTATCGCATGAATCGCGGAAGACGGTGGACTATTGAGGCGGCGCTGTTGGGGACCGCGAGCTGGAATGGTGTGGTGCCTTTCTTTGTTATATCTTCACGCTTGACGGATATTCTTTGGCTCAGTGGTTGCTATTCGTTTTCGGGCATGTCCATAGGTCGCAGAGAACAGTCTAGTCTCAGACGAGGAGCGCAGAGCGCGCGCACGTTTCTAGTTGCAAATATTCCTTTCGTGGAGGCATGAAGAAATACATGTAGTCTGTTCTTCACTGACGCAGATTCGGCGTGACCAGGCCAAAGGGGCTGTAGTCAGTCTGTCGAAATTGAGTTTTAGATCACGGGCCAACGTGTCATTTCTGCCAAGCATTCAGGCAGGCAGTCGCGTGTAGATCCAACGTCACATCTTGACATCGACGTTCAATCAACGATGTTCTCCTTTTCTGTAGAGGTTCTTGTACAATAGCTATTGGAAGTTGTAACACTACAAGCTGGCACGCAGTCTCCGAACGCTGACTTCCGCTCTTGCGTTTAAGTCGACCAACCTCGCCGTCCTCGCACATCAGCCCTGCTTTGTAATCCACCGTGAATATTTCAAAATGTCCTTGAGGCGATCAACTCGTGTACAAACAAAGCCATTGACAGAACATGTCGTCCCAAATGAAGCTGCTTCGCCTCAGACTGCGGTCAAGAAGCGTGGCCGCAAGAGCACAGGGAATGCGACAAAGCCAAAGACCACGAATGGCGACTTGTCGCAAGCAGATCTGGACTCCCAGACTATGCCTCCACCTTCAACACCAGCGAACAAACGAAGGAAGACTGCAAAAGCAGCTGTCACAACACCAGTACCTTTCACGCCAACTCCATCTGTCATTGGTCTGATGACCAGCACTAGCAATTTGCAACAGAACTACAGCACAGGAGACATTGACGATGCCTCGCCTCCACCAACGAGACTAGCCGAACCACATCATACAAATGTAACGCTTGTCACGCCTGGAGGAACTCAAATACCGCCATCGTACTCGAACTTCGAAGACTCGCCTTCCAAAAAGCCAACAACGACCACAAAAACGATTCTAGATGACGCCTGTAAACATCTCATCTCAGTCGACGAGACGCTTAAACCGGTAGTGGAGAAGCATTACTGCCGTATCTTCAGTCCCGATGGCTTGGCTGAGCAGATTGATCCTTTTCGGAGCTTGACCAGTGGGATTATGGCACAGCAAGTTTCCGGAGCAGCGGCGAAAAGTATCAAGAACAAATTCATCGGCCTTTTCCCACCCGAGGCATGTCCAAATGGCTTTCCGCCTCCAAGTATCGTCGCCAAAACCGACATCACGAAATTAAGAACAGCCGGGCTCAGTCAGCGGAAAGCAGAATACATCCAGGGTCTGGCGCAAAAGTTCGATGCTGGCGAACTTTCAGCCAAGATGTTGATGGAAGGCTCCGACGAAGAAGTCATGGAAAAGCTTGTTGCCGTTCGTGGTCTCGGAGCTTGGAGTGTAGAAATGTTCATGTGCTTTGGCCTCAAGCGCATGGACATCTTTAGCACCGGCGATCTTGGAGTGCAAAGAGGCATGGCGGCACTCGTGGGTCGTGATGTCGCTAAATTGAAAGCGAAAGGTGGTGGGAAATGGAAGTATATGAGTGAGAAAGATATGTTGGAGATTAGTGAGAAGTTCAGACCTTATAGGTGCGTAGCATTCAACTCTCGAATGGAGAAGCGGCATCGTGCTGACAGATTCCCAGGAGCTTGTTCATGTGGTATATGTGGCGGATTGAGGATGTTGATGTTGATGCTGTGCAGGACAATGCGTAACGATTCGTTGATGCACGAATGTGCAATCGCTGCTCAGGACAACAGGACTGCGCCCGGAATGATGCAGCGCACCACAAATTTCCGCATCGTGCCTTGTGAACCAATGAAATTCAGGTTGCGAGGAACCTGTCATAGGACTGAAAGCTGCTTTCATGCTTTATATGTAGTCGGGCCTGTAGACGCCCTATCACAGCTCTTTCTTGCTTCCTTCTGATACCGAGGCACTCATCGGAGCCATCTTGACTTTCTCGCCCTTATTCGCACCAGTTTGAACTTTTCCATGCTGCAGTGTCCAGAGCGCGATGATGCCCTCACTGACCATGCCGATAACGCTGCCACATGCGATTGCCCACACGTTCACGCTGATACTTCCCAGAGGCGCTCGTGGGAAGGAAAGCAGCCATTCGGCGTGGTATGGTATCCAACCTACTGGCAGCCAGAACATAGGCTGCTTTGCGTACCAGCTGTTGAGAAAGAAGTTGACGCCTTGAGTGCCAAGCCAGCGAAGCTTGGAGACGATGCTGTCGAAAGTGGAGCGGAATGATTGTTGGTCGCGCGCTATGCTAATGTCAGTATGCCATGTCCTTGCCTAGATGGGAATCTGTTGCTAACGCACATTCTTTCTCGTACTTCTCCTTCGCCTTATCGTGTTGTCTTCGCAATCTTGCCCATTTCGCAAAGTCGTCTTGCGCGGACACTGCGTTCAGCTCTCGCTTTAGCTTGACAACCTCTCTCTTGAGCTTCGCATTTTCCTTGTCTTGTTTCGCTTGCTTGCTGGGCAGAAGTGTGAAGAACCACCAGGCCTGGTCCAAGATTAGCTTTTGCTTGACTTCTACCACCTCACATCATTATTACAATATCATTCACGGCCTGTGCGCCGATCGAGCTGATCAGATTCAGCGAAAGCTGCACCACGAATATGAGCAGTATGACCGAAGGCATCGCGGAAAAGTTGTCGGCGTTCGATTCGCAGGTTTGGCGCTCGAGCGCTGGATCGTATGCCGTGTTGCCGTCTCTGTATAGGCCTCGGTGTGTGCCTGTATGCCTATTGCATAGAGTCGCAGGCTAACGAGTCATTGTGGTATGTGAGAGGATGTGGTTGTTTTCTTGACTCGTGTGCAAGTTCGCGATCTGCATGTGACGTCGACCCCTGCAACTTCACCCCACGACCTCCTCGAGCTCCCTCCTGAACTTTTGTTCCTGAATCACAACACTTTCAATGGTTACAAACAATGGCGCCCAAAATCGACCCTGATGTTGGCTGTGTTATACCAGAGCCAGGTGAATGGCCTGTCGACCCTCAGGAAGACGTTGCAATCAAAGAAGATCGATTGTGGATTGATGGCTGCTTCGACTTCTTCCACCACGGTAGTGCTCCCTCAGAACGAAAGACATCCTTTGGGGAAATCGATAGCTGAGAACAGGTATGTATTGTAGGCCATGCTGGTGTCATGCTCCAGTCGCGCCGCTTTGGCGACGAGCTCTGGGTTGGCCTTCACAACGACGAGGACATAGCTGCCAATAAGGGACCCACTGTCATGAATCTCGCAGAGCGTGTAGCTGCTGTGGATGCATGCCGATTTTCTACAAAATGTGTACCACACGCACCATATGTGACTTCAATACCATGGATCAGCCATTATGGCTGCCAGTACGTGACGCATGGAGACGATATCACGAGCGACGCGAGCGGGAATGACTGCTATCGATTTGTAAAGAAGGCTGGCAGGATGAAAATTGTGCCAAGAACACCAGGAATCAGCACGACTGACTTGGTCGGCCGAATGCTTGAATGTACAAAGGACCACTTCATCAAGAGCCTGATCGACTGCATCAATGGACAGGAAGGACCTGGAGATGAAGCGGAAAGGCTAGAGCAAGCAGAAGAGATGGCAAAAAGAATACGAGAATATGCTGCAGCCCCGAACGGCAGAGACCCGTTCGTAGAAGTCTGGAGTTACAAGCCGGAGCAGCTGCTGAATGGTAAAACGAATGGCCTACCACCCAGCAAGGCTGCATATACCAAAATCGTTTCGGGCACGCCACCACGAGCTGGACAGCGAATAGTCTATGTCGACGGCGGCTTTGATCTGTTCTCATCGGGTCATATCGCATTTCTCAAACTTGTCTCGAAGCTGGAAGAAGACCACGGACGTGACAGTGGCTGGTATACCGAAGCTGCCAAGCAAAAGCGGATCTCCGACTCAGGCGAGGACTACCCACCAGCGTATGTAATCGCAGGTGTCCACGATGACGAGGTCATCAATGCGCATCGCGGCGTGAACTACCCGATAATGAACGTGTTCGAGCGAGGACTTTGTGTGATACAGTGCACATACATCCATGCTGTCATCTTCGGGGCTCCGTACAAACCCACCAAGAACTACCTCGAAAGTCTGTCCGGCAAGGCACCAGACGTGGTATATCATGGACCTACAGCATTCATGCCTCCGAGCAACCTGGAAGGCGACCCGTATGCAGATGCCAAGGCTCTCGGCATTTTCCACGAGACCCCAAAGCACGACTTCCAGGACGTCAACGCCGAACATATTGTGAAGCGGATCATGGCTCGGCGGAACGACTATGAAGAGCGACAGCGGAAGAAAGGCGTGAAAGCTGTTGGCGAAGAAGCGCATCGGCGCCGTGAACAGCTTGAGCAAAAAGCAGAAATAGAAAGGCACCGGAAGCTACAGCAGAGCGTACAATGAGAAGAGCGCAAAGAGTGATTGTATGGTGCGGTGAGATACCCAAATATTGTACAGAGCCTCTGATCCAGACAGATTCGTATCGACAGTGGCATTCATTATCCTATAGGCCGACCTGTCTCTTGCCGTACAGCATCATCACAGAGACCTCACAAAATGGATTTCCCAGTCCACGTATTCCCAGACAAACTCCTTGGCTGTCACAACTAGTTTTGCATAGAGCTCCAAGAAGTACTCCATCGCCGCGAGCATGCAGTAAATAAGTGGAAGCACACTCGGTAACATGATGCCGATCGAGAGTAGCCATTTCAGAGCCTGGCGCCAGTGAAGACGCAGGAACAGCAGAAGGGCTCTTGGTATCTTTCCCGCAGCGTGGCGATATTCCTGATATTTGTCCCACCTCCAGGCTTGCCATGGATTTGCACACCTCCAGGCCATCTCCTCTTCAGCAGGCGGCAACACATATTGCGCCAGAGGAATGTAGCCGCACTGTTGCTGTGCAACTTGCAGGACTTTGTTCATCGAGGCATCATCCAGCTCCCATATTCGGTCCTTTAATTCTTCTTTGCCATCCCAGTAAAGCTGCGCGTCTCGCCAGTCCATTGTGTACACTCCATAGAAGGCAACATTGCCAAAGTCCTTCGGGATTGTGCGATACCTGTGCTTGAGCAAGATATTCGAGACTGGATGTCGCGGCGACGGCTCAATCGGAAGGTGTTTGGCGATCTCTGTTGCTTGAAGTGCTGTCCCAACCCCACTTGCATGTTCAGCGAGGGAAATCTTTCTACCTGCCCGCCTACCGCCAAAGGTCGTCATCTACAGAAGATCAGCATTGTTTCACCACGCTGGGCGCAGCAAAAGAATTCACGAGCAAGAAGTCGATCTCCTGATGATTCCCTCCCGACCTTGACAAGACCAAGATCGGGTGGCGGTACATTCTCGATTTGAATTCTGGGGTTTGAGTCGATGATCTTGCAACCGGCTCAGACAATTTTCCAGGCAAGTTCCACTTATTTTGAGCCTTCCGTCGCTCATTGCAATGCTTCTTCGTCTCGACATAATCAGGCAGCCACAGGATTGCACCTTGCTTGACACGAAAGCTTTCAAGCCGGCGATCTTTTGGGTATTCGTAGGTACGGCTCATCACGACTAGACTTAAATTACCCCTTTAGAAGCAAGGAAGAGGTTGATCCAGATGGCGACTTATAAGATACGGGACAAACATGTCTAACATAGTCTGCATAGATTCGGGACTCATCTATCCAGATCTCGACATAGGGCTTCCGTAGAAATATTCGCTCTTTCTCCTTGGCGATTCAGCAGTCTTTCTAGCAAGATCTATATCGCCAGACATGCACACGGGCACCTGCAGATCTCTCTAGCCTTGTTCGGCTGCATATGCCAAGTACAAACGGCAGGGATCAGATGGACGACCACAGCAGTCAAAACGTGAGGTACTGGAGTTCTCACATCTTCGTACTTTGCACTTTCATCTGCAACATCTGGAGGAATTGACAGACGCTTCGCATTTCTCACCTTCGATAATCACACTCAATCTACCCTTCAGCATGACAGGCCCAGCAGCTTCTACCAACGTAGCTGGAGCTTCGTCTGATGAAGGCGGAACGCTTGCAAACAAAGACGTCGTCGATCCAGAAAAGCAGCTGCTCGAAGAGCTGAAGACATGCCTCGCGACCCACGCTCGATCAGGAACTTTTGCTTGCGGCGGTAGCGTCTCGATCGCACCATCGATCTCAATCGCAAACAAGAATGACCAGCCTGGTCCAGATATTACGTCGGTACAAGTCCGTTTTGGTGACAGCGGCAAGGGCGTTACTGCCATCTTTCCCGGAACCGAAGTTAAATCATTTGAGTTCCAAGCACTACTCAGTACCTGTCAGCCAGCCTCATTCGGTCGTGGTGGAGATGAGATTCACGATGAAGAATATCGAAAAGCCGGCAAATTGGACTGCTCTGACTTTGCGACATCCTTTTGCCCATACGAAGCAGGCATTATCGACGTCGTTGGACAGCTCCTGCTGCCCCAGACGAAGCACTTGAAAGATGAGAGAAGCATCAAGGCTCAGCTCTACAAGCTCAACATCTACAGCGGTCCCAACGGGAAATTCAAGGCGCACGTCGACACCCCTCGCAGTGAAGAACAACTCGGTAGTCTAGTTGTCTCTCTACCTGTTGCCCACGTAGGTGGTCAACTCGCTGTACGCAATGCCGGACAAGAACTTCTCTTCGACTGGTCGCGCGACTCAGACGACCCTCCTTACATTGAATGGGCAGCCTTCTATAGTGACTGCGAGCACGAAGTTCACGAGGTCACCAGTGGTCATCGTGTGACACTCACCTACAACCTCTTCATGACTCGTGAGTATTGATTGATTCTCAAGATCTTGCGCTGACATGTTCCAGGCGGTCAAGGACACCTTGCTGGCAACGAATCTGCTCTCGATCCCGAGCAGCTACCGCTCTACAAAGAGCTCTCAGCAGCACTCGACAACCGTGACTTCTTCCGTCATGGTATCGAACGCAACCTCTCTCGAAGTAGTCTCACTACTGACACATCTCATAGGCCGCGTGCTCGCCATCTGGCTCACGCATAGCTACGCTCACACAAACAAGCACATCAACTTCCTGCCAAGCTCACTGAAAGGTGCGGACATGTCGCTCTACGAGACCGCTCAGGCCCTGGATCTCCGCTGCATTGTCGGTCCTGTCCTTCCGGACCGTGGGTACGACTATGAGTCTGGAGATACTGTTGATCTTGTCAGCAGCAGATTCTACCCATTCAACAAGTGCAACAACGGCAGCGGCAATCTTGGCGAAGAAGACTCCACAGGCTTCGGTCATCCGATGCCTCCTGGTAAAGTCACCTGGGTCAATCCTACCACAAAGAAGAAGACCGAGGATGGCAAGAAGATCAAGGATGTGCTGAAGGAGCTCAAGGAGCCTCAGATGGCGTACATGACTGTGAGTGCTCCACCCATCAAAGTTGTTCGCAGGACTGACTTCTTCCAGTACGGCAACGAGCCTGGCATTGCAATCCACTACTCGCGAGCTGCTATGCTCATTCGTATCCCTCGTTATCGAGACCGTGGCTCGTTCGTAGACGAGTCGAAGAGCTTCTGGCAGGGTATAAGAGATGACTATGATGATATGTGTGAAGACAGCGATTACAGTAGCGAGTACGACAGCAACGAGAGCGATGAGAGCGACAAGAGCAACGAGCCCGACGAGAGCAAAGCGCCGGAGACCGGACGTGAGAGACTTGGCAGTGGAGACGAGGACAGCGAGCTGGATGGCTTCATCGTGAGCGACGACCACACAGACTGAAGCTGACCCTGAGACGAGCTCATTTGCCACTGCGACTGTGGAATGATCTCAGTCTCTACACACATCATCAGGCTCGTAACCAACGTACACAGCGCCATTGTACACCGATGAGTAAGTAGCATTGTAACCATCAACTCCCTCCAAAACACAACCAGTCCAATCGCCGCCTTGCGTGCATACGAGACCTGGAAGATCAGCGCCATTCACAGCCACTGTCAGATTGTTGCGCTCCTGATTCTTGTAGCTGTGGTATCGGACGACATCAAGGTCGAAGTAGCCAATGCTGTTATATGTGTCCGGAACTACACGGGTCCAGAATGTGGAGAGACCACCAGAAGTATGGCATTGGGTGTAGCATGATGGTGGGCTGCTTCCAGTCCTGTGAACCAAAAGGAGTCAGTACTTAGTCAGAGAGAAAGTAAAGCAGAAAGATCTACCATTCGATGAGACAGTCGTAAGGGTCGTTTCCGCCGGACGAGGGTACGCCTCTGGGAGTAGAAACCGTGAACGAGATGTTGTGACAGTTCAAGTCATCGTGCAACTCGACTGACTGCCAGTTTGTGACGTAAAAGAAATTGGACTGTGCTATGGTAGTCACTGCAAGAGCGAGGAGCGTAGTCAGTATGGTGGAAGGCATGGTTGCTGTGAGCGGTGGATGAAGCTGCTCAAACGCAATAGAGCAGGACTTGGAGGCTATATCATGAGACCGCGAGCCAGGGATGCTGCTCCATTCCCAATATACGTGTAAAGCATTGCGCCACTTAGTATGGAACTGCCGGATCGAGACTCGCGAAGTGTCAGAGCAATATGTAAATCTTCTTCAGCTGAGCCTCTCGGTTGCACAAGCGGCGGATCTGGCAACGAAAGTGGACTCCTTGCATGCCTGCCAAGGTCGGTACCACCAGTTGAAGGCTAGACAGATATTTCAAGGCCGCTTTAGATCCAAATGAGCCTATTCTGAGCCGATGGATTCCTGAAAGGCGATTCGAATACGAGAAGGGCATGCGTCTTGTGAGTGTGCTTGACATCCCGGAACTTTTCAAGCATTTTCGGCTGGACAGCGAGTCTGCATTTCTTTTGTTTACAGCCAAGAATCGAACATCTATTCGCAGCTTGACAAGAACTCACCCTGTGGCTTGCAAGAGATCGATACTGAGCATAGCATATTCGCGTTTTGGCGCCGCGTTATGATCATCGACATGCCCGCGAAGTGCCACATTTGGGTCTGCGTCAAGAGAGCATATTACGCTTTGGCATGCCGCAGAAATACCATGGCTATCCAAGCTTTGCGATAATGCATTTCTCCCGAACGCCATATTCGAACACGTCTCTTGCGTTGCTAACATCTGCATCCAATGTAAGGATGATTTCGGGCCTCATAAGTCCGGGCGGTGATAGTGCGCGGCAAGATCTCGTAGTGGCAGAAGTCGCCAGGCAAGGCGAATGCTTCGCTGATATCGACCACGGCGTCACATCACTTCAGGCGTGTGGAGATCTGCTCATGAGGCGTTGTAGGTACGTTCGCAAGAGCACAAGGAGAGCGCGCTGAGCTCCGAGTAGTGGACGGGTCATCATCAAATGGTGCATCAAAATTTGATGACCTCTAAAAATAGTTCCGTGTCTAGAACTTCACCTCCTTTCCGTCGATCTTTCTGCTGCAACATTTACGACGAACGATTTGAGCTACCAAGCATCAGGGCTGAAATGCGAATAAATCACCGAGCTTTCTGTTGAGAGATGTGGCATCGATCCATGGCTTGGCTACTCTAAGAGTGGCATAAGCAACATGGAAACACAGCGAAGCATTTCTCGACTATTGCTTGTGAAGTGTCAGACCGCACGGTCTCAAACGAAGCAGGCGAATGCATCCTTGAGCACAGCAATCGACCTTACAACAAGCGCTCCCCGAGATCCAGACTGGCCGCGTAGGGCTGAGAAGCCAATGGCTCCCATTGCTGTCGTGCTACGATGGTCACATGCTTGCTTGTGACCGAAGGCGTGCGGCTGTATAAGCATTGGACAAGCTATGCTCGGCTATGCTTAAGGAATCACTCACAGACATTTGTCTCTCAGCCTAAGAATCGTATCATGCAAGCCACAATGACCTCTCCAAAGCAAAACTTGGCGTGGCCATACTTCTTTGGCACAGTCTCCGCAACATTCAATCACATGAATAAGTGCATGTGAATGTGAATGAATAACAACGTCCTCATGCATTCAATTATGCTCTTTCCAGCTCATGCAACCACGCAATAATATCGTCATTCAATCATGTTATCACATGAAGACTTTCGAGCCGATTAAGTGGAGTTGGTACACCTCATTGCCCTCGTCTATAACCCTGCTGAAGTCAAGGGTTAAGAGCCACAGTGACCTGTCCAGTGAGTAGACAGTGTAGAAGCATATCCAGTAGTGTTCCACGGCTTGGAGGGCATGTAGATCGTTGTGGAATACTAGCTCTTCCGACAAGCGCAATCTCCGGTTTTGTGGGTCTTGCCAAGCCCTTGTTCATTCAGTCAACCTCAATCATGCGCTTTCACATGCAACAGCTGGCTCATTCATTCAATCATGCGCTAGTCGCTAATCATTCAATCACAGTCAAGCGCTATCTACTCAGTCAACCGGCCTATATCCACTCATTCATTCACATGATTGAATGTTGCGGAGACTGCTTTGGCATGCATCCGTCTACTTTGCGTGCTTCCGGACAATGAATGTGACGGCACAGATTCTTGCGTCAGTACATCCATTGCATCATCTGCACAGAGCGAATTGCTCGATTAAAGGCTGATCACGAGATGTCCCAAATGAGCTCATTCTCCTATTTATCTGCGATATGGTTGCTTCACGCCATCACGTCGGTCATGCCGACAGACCCATGCTGGCACTTTAAAAGCTGCTGCAAGGTTTTTCAACCTCTGTGGTGACTGAGGATCAGGTCAGTCCACACCAGAGCGTCAGAGAGCGTCAAGCCAACCAAGCAGCAGTGGAACAACGCAACTGCGAGCATACCGCAGCCCCTTCCTCGGGATGAGCTCCCACGATGCACGCTACCAGGTACCATTGGGCCGCTTTCCGCTATGAACCAAGTTCATACCACAACGATTACGTTCAGCCGCTTCTTGTTGGGGCACTTACAACATGTAGCAAGACACATATTGTCAGACGGACTCTCTTCACGCCGGTTCTCGGAAACATCAATCTTCTAAGTCTAGGTATAAGAGAAGCTGCCGGCCAACCATTTGTTCTTCTGTTCACCACAACAAGCTCTACCAAGCCTCCTCTGCACTTCGGAGGTCAAACGTCCTCAAGCCATTGCTCCAAGATGAAGTTCTCCGCCATCGCCATTGCCATCATGGCTTCGATCACAACAGTCGCTGCAGTGCACAATGTGTGCGATTCCTGCCCAGCGACCAACAAACGATCTTGTCAGACAGGGCGCCGCTGGGTGGTATGCCGTCCTTCAATTGCTTGAGAAGAAACCTGCTGACCGCCCCTTAGCTCGAATGCACCGAAGGCGGCAATGTTTGTGGCATACCTTTGGCTTGGAGACATGCCCACCAATGTGCCAGTGACAAGAAGTGCGTCAAGGGCAAATGTGTTGACAACTCTGTGACTGTCACCGATGATAACGACGATGTTGATGGCTGAGCGGTTGGCAGATGGTCTAGGGATCCGAGGATCCAGGAGCTACAGCATGGCTTCATGACTATGAAAGGTGTGATGAGGATTGTTTCTTTTGTCAAATTAGTTCACTCGCTTGTCTTTCTTAGTATATCCTGCTTTTCAACAAAGCATTGAGCGCCGAAAAGCGGACGATCATTTCACAGAAACTATCATCATCCATGCCATCGCATGATGATCGACCTCACACAGTCGCGATCCGCTTTATTCAACGTAGCGCCGATGTCCAACCTACAGCTAAGCGCATCCATCCACAAGTGAACTTGGACGCAAGGCTCTTTGCTCACCTACACGATGTCATCGGCTCGTTCACGGCCATCGCCGGGAGGTCTGCTGAGAAATGCTTCCACATCGCTGATCGAAGGGCTATTTCCAACGAGAGGTCGAAACAGCTGCAAGCTCCCATGAGACCAAACAAACCCTCTCAAAGGCCGCATGAGTCGTTCAAGATCAAGAACGACAAAGAAGAGAGCAATTTCCGATATTGGCCGACGATCCTACGAGCACCTCAATGACCATTTCAAGAGGCAGCAAACACTTCTTCAGCTTCATATGCCGGCTGCATCGCACATGAAGTATTTCATGACGCTCATAGATCTCACATGACTACGGCTTGAGTCGGCAAAGCCGAGATCTCGTGCTAGTGCTTCACTCACCAGGCACGGGCCGAGCTTAGCATGTGAGCATGAATCTCGGCAGCTTCGATGACCTACTATATCTCGGTACCACTTCAAGCTTATACTTTTTCTTACAATCCACAACAATACATCAAGACTACGAAAGTCTAACCAAGCCACCAACAAGAATATCCACACGGACAAGTGAAGCAGACCGACTATCGAATTCATACATTCTCTCCCTCTGGCCGAACTTCGCTCAGCCAAAATGGTGTTACACGTCCGAGTCACTCAGCTTGAGCATCGCTAACCATACGTAGGCTCCAGACCTTGGAAAGGCAAACATACGCAAGGCCGAAAAGGCCCTCATCGCAGCAGTCACCGGCGCAATCAACGATGATGAGAAGCCAAATGCCAAGGCGATCTTCGAGGTTGGCTGCGAGGTCTTCGGAAAGGATGATTTCTCTGGCGCATGCGAGGAGAAGGCAGACACGCTGAAGAATGTCGTCAGCAATGCCCAGCCACCAAAGAAGGGAGGACTCGGAGTTCTGAAGGGTCTGCTCCAGTGCGAAGATCTCCTTGAGCAGGAGATGCAGACTGACGAGGCTGGGAAGATTGCGAAGCTGGGAGAAGCGCTGTGTACCAAGGAGGAGTATGGCAAGTCCAGGCAGATGCATCTCAAGAAGGATGCTCAGACCAGGAACGACTAGTCGGGCTCAGGGATTCTGAGGGAGATGCTGCTGCATTTGATCGTTTCATGGAACGTTGAGCACAGGTCGATTCATGGCGTTTGACTGACTACGTTTGGGAGTTTTGCTGCGAGGGATATTTCAGTGGTTGGTTCATATATTTGGGCATTACGTAGTGCAATGCAAACATATGAGAGAGATAGCATGACAAGGCTGAGCGTTTATCAGCTTCCAGCGCCTCTATACGAGCACAGATCACTCAATTCAGCTCCATTGGTAATTCACATGCCCGTGCTCCCGAATGATCGGGTTTCA
This sequence comes from Pseudocercospora pini-densiflorae CBS 125139, assembly GCA_000504365.2. Taxonomy (NCBI): domain Eukaryota; kingdom Fungi; phylum Ascomycota; class Dothideomycetes; order Mycosphaerellales; family Mycosphaerellaceae; genus Pseudocercospora; species Pseudocercospora pini-densiflorae. Next base: position 304,290 of record AWYD02004371.1, on the reverse strand, counting down.
GTAACGAAAGGCATTGCTCGGGTCATTGTTCTTTTACAAGCCCATCAATCTCTTTAGACGCCATGGCTGATCGACATAGACCGAAGAAAGAGGTTCAAAGTGCAGAAGCTTGCACGTGGCAAGCAGTGATTGTACAGTAAAAGTTCAAATCTTAGATAGCAAGGGATATGACGATTTCTACGACAGGCAATACTTTTATCCCAGCGCCCTATCTAGATCGGCAATCAGGTCGGCCGCAGTTTCCAAACCGATTGACAAGCGAATCACATCGGACCCGGCGCCCGCAGCTTCACGCTGCTCGTCGCTGAGTTGCCGGTGTGTAGTGGATGCAGGATGCAAGATCAAGCTGCGCGTATCGCCAACATTTGCGAGGTGGGAGAATAAATTGACGCTCTCGACAATTTTGCAGCCTGTTTCATAGCCGCCCTTGACGCCAAAAGTGAAGACGGATCCTGAGCCTTTGGGAAGGTATTTCTTAGCTAATGATCGGAAGGGGCTAGTCTCGAGACCTGCGTATGACACCCAGGCGACCCGCTTGTCACCAGCAAGGTATTCTGCGACAGCATGCGCATTGCTGCAGTGCCGCTCCATGCGTAGGTGCAGCGTTTCGATGCCTGTGATTGTCAAGAAGGCATTCATCGGCGCCAGCGTTGGACCGTAGTCGCGTAGTGCAACTGCGCGGGCCTTTGTGGTGAAGGCGAAGTCGCCAAAGTTTTCGTAAAAGCGTAGGCCGTGATAAGCAGGTTCGGGCTCGGTCATAGATGGGAATTTGCCTCCCTGAGTCCAATCAAATTTACCCGACTCGACAACGATACCGCCCATTGCATTGCCATGGCCGCCAAGAAACTTGGTAGTGGAATGTACGACGATGTCGGCACCCCATTCGATAGGCCGGCACAGGTAAGGGGTGGCGAGCGTGTTATCAACGATCAATGGCAGGCCAGCAGAATGGGCGACTTTAGCGATGGCAGCGATATCAGAAATGATGCCGCCAGGATTGGCGAGACTTTCAATGAATATAGCCTTGCATTTGGGCGTAAGGGCGCGACGGAAGTTCTCCGGGTCGGTAGGATCGACAAAGTGGCAGTGCCAGCCCAGCTTCTTGAATGAAAGCCCAAATTGCGTGAGAGAGCCGCCGTAAAGCTTGTTCGAGGCCACAAACTCATCGCCTGGCTCCATCATTGTTGCAAATATGAGGAACTGCGCAGCATGTCCTGAGGCCGCAGCTACGGCAGCCCGACCTCCTTCTAGACTGGCCACGCGTTCCTCGAGTACGGATACAGTCGGATTGGTCAGTCGACTGTAGATGAAGCCAAAGTTGTGCAGGTTGAACAGCGACGCAGCGTGATCGACATCATCAAAGACGTAGGCGGTGGTCTGGTAGATGGGGGTGCCACGAGCACCAGTACTCGGGTCTGGTGCGGCGCCGGCGTGTATTGCGCGTGTTTCAAAGCCATATTCAATGTTGACGTCGGGCAGTTCGCGTGCCAGGCGATCAGTCGGTGCTTGCGCGGGTTTGTTGCGAATGATGCCAGAATTGACGCCACCCCAGGACAATTCGCCACCCAGACGGCCGAATTCGATTTTTGGACAGCGGTTCATGATCACTTCAATGCCTGCTGCTTCGGCTTTTGCAGCGGCTTCATCATTGCGTACACCAAGCTGCATCCAGACCACGGGAACGCCAGCGGCGATAGCATCTTCCACGATGGGACCGACAGCGTGCGAGGCTCGGAACACGTTGACCATGTCGACCTTTTCTGGGACGTCGCGCAAGTTGGCATACACAGTCTCGCCGAGTAACTTCTTGCCAGCATTTCCAGGGTTGACAGGTATTACACGGTAGCCTTTCCGCTGCAGATACTTCATCACGAAGTAGCTTGGGCGGTTCCAGTTGCTGGAGGCACCGACGATGGCGATCGTGCGGACCGTCGATAGGATACGACGCAATTGAGCGTCTGGATATGGGATCGCCTCCATGATGGTCTAACCTTCGCGAACGCTTTTTTCTAGGGATACAGAGCGTAGGATATGTCCCGTATGCCAAGATGGAAGAATAACAGACGAAGTGTTCCAGTCAGCGGTATCGGAGGCGTAATGAGAATGACCACACTCTATGCCAGCTGACTGCTCTCTTTCAATCTCCAATGCAAGATCGCCGAGAATGATACTTACCACTGCAAGCACGACGAGAGTGAAATGTCATGGGAATCGTTGAGAAAGAGGCCATTTCGCAGAGCAGAGGTGTTAATCGTAGCGTGTGGCGTGCTTGGAGTAAGGTTTACACCCTTGAACAGCCTCGGATATAAGGAAGGTGGCACGGGCCACGTTTATTCTTGGCATTTAATTCATCTCCCTGCCGGATCTTGTAATCACCTTCGCCTCGCTCTTGTCTCCCATCTATCACACTGCTGCTCGAACGAAATACTTCACGGCATTAGCAGCTTCACCGAGGCATGCGGTGGCGTTATATGTGGGACATCGTGGGTAATGAAGCAAATGCAAGTGCTTCATCAAGCACAGATGCATATCGGCCAACGAAGGATTGACGATCCCGTGGTGGCGCTGCGTTGAGCTGAATTGCAAATATGAAGTCTTGCCAGCTCAAGCAGCAAATTGCTACATGATCTATAAGAAACTTGGACCGATCGAATGGCATACGCTCTTCGATGATGAAGCAAGGGCATGCGACATGAAAAGATGATCCTCCCGCCGGAATCAACATGTGGTTGCTCAACGCCGAGACTCGCCAGCTCCAGTACTTCATTGACAGCACAGCTATTGTAGGACGATACGCCATCTTGTCGCATACATGGGAGGATGAGGAGGTCACATTCGATGAGATCAACAGACCTGAGGCAAGAAACAAGAAGGGCTACCGAAAGATTGATCTCACTTGCAAGCAGGCGCTTCGCGATGGTCTGCAGTATGCCTGGGTTGATACGTGCTGCATTGATAAGCGCTCAAGCGCAGAGCTGTCCGAGGCAATCAACAGCATGTACAGATGGTACTATGATGCTCAAGTATGCTATGCTTTTCTCTCGGATATCTTTCTGGAGCTTCACAAGGACATCTTGGAGCTTGCACTGGCCCACAGTCCTGTCTCGGCCTCTTCCAGTGATACGACATCAAAGCATTCTCCAGTAACCATGAGGCATGATGGCTCAGCAAGCTTAGTCCTCAGAGAGCCGGGTAAATCATCATCGGCAGATGCTTCTCCCGGCCAGTCTCACGCAACGCCATTCTTGCAAGATCACATCGATCACAATTTGTCGGCAGAACAGGAAACTCTTCAGAATAATGACAATCAGGTTCATGCATCAGCCTCTACAGCATTCCATGACGATCCTGAAGTGCAGCCAAATGACTCCTCGCCTCCGACTGAAAATTACAAACATGAAACGGAAAATGGATCCGAGTCACCCAAACGGCTGTTCAGTGCATTCCGGGATGATAACGCTGAGCATAATCCCTCCTCGGTTGTATCCGAGACTGGACCACGGAAGGACAATGCCATGCGTAATCGCCTCGATGAGAAGTCAGAAGGCACACCCAGCTGGTCATGCTTGGACTCCTCTTCGGTGGATTCCAAGGCCTTAGCTTCGTTGATCCTGAGACGTGGCTCAGTTCGCCCGGAACATAGAAAAGGTGCCGACGACCTTCTGGGGGTCCCGGAGTACAGACCAGTGGACAGTCCTGTGACGAACCAGGACAAGGCAACACTGCCACCACTGGAGACCACCACTGAAGATAGAGCAGAAACCCGAATGGGTCCATCAAGGTGGTTCTCGCGGGGCTGGACGCTGCAAGAATTGATTGCCCCCGAAAAAGTGATGTTCTTTGACTCCAAATGGTTACTGATTGGCACCAAGAAAGACCATGTCGAGGACCTTGCGGTTGTGACCGGAATAGACCCAGCCGTCCTTCTTGACAGACGTCTACTCTCACGGGCGAGTGTAGGAAAGCGTATGTCTTGGGCAGCAACGCGCCAAACAACTCGTGAAGAAGACATGGCATACTGTCTGCTCGGAATATTTGACGTGAACATGCCGCTTCTGTATGGCGAGGGTAGAAAGGCATTCATAAGGCTGCAGGAAGAGATCATCAGATCTTCCGATTCGGTGGACCACTCGATTTTAGCATGGTCAAATTCCGATGGTGGATTATTGGCAGCATCACCAGACAAGTTTCAGTCCGGACGTAAGCTTTTCACCTGGCGGCTTCCACAGCAGCAGACATTCGAACTGTCCAACAATGGACTACGTGCAACGCTTTTCGTACGAGCCCGCGACACCAGTCATAAGTTCCAGCATGGAGGAGGAAGCCGCGATAGTGCAAGTCCCGCCATGCTGACAGCCGTGTTAAACTGTTGCGATGAAAGCTCACGATCAACACATCTTGCGCTCGTGCTGCACAAACGGCCTCGAGTGGAAACGATATCCAGAAATGTCTACCTAACCGCGGCGTCCGAGAGCGATACGCATGAAGAAGAGGCTATCTACGATCGGGCCACATCTCTTACGACCGTAGAGAGCCATGCGCTTACGCTATTCTCGAGAACGACTTTGACCATTGCAAGAACGCCCTGGAAATGGCCAAATTGGCAACACTGCATACGGATCGTTTCCACTTCTCAAGTTATGGTCCACTATTCATACAGGCCTTACACTTCTCAAGGCTGTACCTTCGACCGGGGTAGTGGCATTCTCAAACTGCCGGGTCATGGAGAAGATCTACTCCTCACGTTCTTCACAGCGGATGGTACAGAGGAATCACTCACGTTTGATAAAGATTCATGTTTGGTGAGCTTGACACCCAAGGGAGCACATATACCAGAACTTCGATGCAGTGACATTACTTGGGATCATTACAACAGACCGCCACTGCAGCGTGGAATTGAAAAGATACTGCGGAAAGATGAACGCAAGACATTTAAGGCTGTGGCCGATATCATTGCATACGAAGGAGAATTTCTGTGGAACATGGAAGTCACAGCATCATATGTACACGAAGTCGAAGCAGAACCGGTGGCAAGAATCTATCACGAGCTAAGTACGGATACTCAGCACGCAAGAGCCCATACAGAAGAGGGGAGCACTACTCTAGCTCGTTTGGCAAGAAGATTTGGCAAGGTCAGAGACAGATCGAACTCCTTCTGAGGTTCTCTAAGCATAGGAATACAGTCCAAAGCAGCCGGAAGTTTCGACTACTTCTGCTTGTCGACCTTCTCCAACATCGGCTTGTATCCCATCAATCTCGCGACTGCAGCCAATGCCCCTTGTAGCTTCCATGGAATCCACCATCTTAGATCGCTCAGCCACCAAGCACTCGGCAACATCACACCACATGAGTTTGTCTCGTGCCTATTCAACAAATCGTTAGCAGAGCATACGCCAATCTCCAATCACAAATTCTTCTTACTGGCTCAGCATTAGCTGTAACAAGTTCGGCATCCTGCCTTCCTCGAAAGCCCGACTGACATGCATGAAAATGGTCTCGAAGAACTCATCATCCATCGCCTTGGGTACACTCGTTGGATGAGCCCAGGCTAGTACCACTGAGTCTTCTCCATTGGTATCAGCCACGATCCAAGGATAGTGAGGCTGCATCGGCGGAACCTCTTTCACTTCACTCTCGGGAGTCAAGATGAGATCAGTTTGCTCATAGCCAGTCGTGATACCAAATTTCCCGGAGAGTACTTTGAAAGATTCGCTTTGGTCGAAGTGCACGTGGAGCGGAGGACTCTTGCCGAGAAGGTCAGTCGTGGAAATAGCTCGATTGGAGTAAACCTACTATGGGATGTTTCTTGCCTTTGGCCACCAATAGATGTCCAGCTTTGACTGTTGTCTTGATGAGAACCCTTTAATTGGATCAGTATTGGAACGTCATTGGCGGTGTAGGTGGTCTCACGATGCATCAATGCCATCAGGTTCCAGGAACTCGACTGTTATCGATCCATCAAAAACTGTATGTGGCCCACGGAGGACTTTCCGCTTCTTGTGGAAGTCAACAGCCATTCTTGCGCGCCACCAATATTTATTGCTTTTCCCGGGAGTTTTGAGATGCAAGAGGGAGACACTTTTAAGGGGTCAGATTCGGCTCCGAAATAAGTGGGTCTTGTACGGCTGAGGTGCAGCATATGGACTTGGCTACTTCAATTGGCATGTGGTACAACAACTTCTCCAAGCATTGATAATGTCTTCTCTAGTTCTAGATTCTCTGGTTCCTCAGCTCTTCAACCCTTGGAGGTTCCTACGACGCAGGCGCGTCGGCAATATGCATGTACAAACACCAGCGAGTGTTTGCTGCATCTGTGGCACCCGAGCAGGCGTAAATGTGCATCTGGGCAGAACAAGTCAGCAAAATGGTTCGGTTCCTGCTAAATGCAGACTCACCTTGTCGACGTATCTTATACCGATATCTGTCTTGTGCTGTCCGAGGAACCAAGCAATTCCATTTGCCTTGGGGCTGGCTAGAGCTGCTATCGCTCGGAACTCATTGATGTTGATCGCAAATCCAGGCCACTGTACAGATCAGCACGCGTCAAGTCTGACAGGAAAATATCCATCACCAACCTCATTGGCATCGTCCAAATGCTCTTGGCCGATCACATATCCGAAGAGAAACTTAGTCTCCGGGTTGATGATATTATCATGGAACACATGTCGAATAGAAGAAGGTGCTGTAGAGCTAAACAGCTTCAAGCCCAAATATGTAATATCCGACCACTGCTTGAGATCTGGCACAGGGCTGATCGGTCTTTCACCTCATGCAACCCTTAAAGCATTTTCGCCATCCGGGTTGATATTGTGCTCGGCAATCAGTGCCCCAGCTCTCTCATTGATAGCATTGTGGAAGAAAGCTCCAGTCGCAGGATACTTTGTGCCGCCGACATTGCCATCCGCAGTATGTGAATAGTCGAGAAGCGTCCATCCGGTCAGCGGGATATTCAATGCTGCAAACTCTTTTGCGAATTGAGAGACGTCGTAGTTCCTGGTTACTTCAAGCTCGTAACCATACTGCCGAAGGGCATTCGGATCTGTCCAGCGGGTCGCATATCCGGGGTTCAATTGTGAGTTTCGAAGCATACAGAAGAGCGCGTAACCTTTTGCCAAAGCCTTTTCGCAGTATGTAGTGAGTTGATTGACTGGTTTCGTCCTCACGGACTGGGCTACAGCGTCCCAGTCGCATGGTGACCAGCGCTTGGTAAGGTTGGCGTAAGCTGTCAAGTCCCGGGTGTCATAGGACGAGTGTTTTGGTCGAGTGAGGGCTGAGGTATGAGTGGTATGTGTCAGGAGTAGCGCTACTATGACAATGATGCTCATGAGCATCGCCTTGACGAAGCTCCAACGACTGAAAAGGCGCGCCATCTTTGTATCGAGTGCGTGTCAGAATGTCAGAAGAGAGTGGACTCGGATCGATGAGCGCTTGCCGAAGAGCTAGGCTGGTCGGTGTTGTGTAGTCTAGGCTCTTATGTGCAGATGTATGCGTAGTGTTGAAACGGTCAATCGATTTACTGTTTCAACATACCAAGTAGACAACGCCAGTGGATGTGCGGTAGCTTCGGATGTGCACATGCCTTGCATGTGAAGATCCATCACGACAACTACACGACGAAGTGAGTGCGCAAGGACCCTAAGCATGTGACGAAGGGGCATGAGCTCGAGTCGATCACAAGCACGTCCGAGATTGATAATGAGTTGGCTAAGAGTACAGAGAAGCATCGAACTTGATATGTGCTGTCTCTGCGAATCAGACTGAGGTCGTGAATAGCGGCTTCTTCGAAGTCCGCTGCTCCCAGGGACACTTCTCTCAGTCTCAACTTTCCGGTATTTGACGGCGATTTCTTTCTTTATCGTCGTGTGTAGCTCAATAATCGCTCCTGGAGAACTCAACAAGAAGAGATGTACCATGAAGTTTGGTGATCAGTGGTCCATCTTTTGCAGGCCTACGGTCAAAGATCCCATCTCACAGTCAAGTCTCTCCAAGGCCTGTTGAAAATCTCTCCGAGACTTTTGTTCGCTCGCAACTTGTCCACCCAGAACGTCCGCAATGTACCATCTTGCCGTGAGATGGCTCTATATGATACAGGTGTAGCTTAGCTGTGAGAGGACTTCGTTTGGGTTCCTTGCCTGAGACATGGTTCTGCGATAGAGTCAATATTCGGGTGAGACAATGTCAGTTCGCGTACGCTCTGACACAATACCGAGGAATTTCGCAAGAAGATAGAACACGCTATGATTCACCCTAAAATAGAGAAGACCAGCCACAACAGAATCAGTGATTACAAAGTCGACAAGTTTCTTCATGCTTCTTGCCTTGCACCACATCATCCTATTCTCACCCACAAAATGGAGCAGGCCTCGAACTTCAGGACAAATCGCTTTGCCAGCGAAGTTTCTTCCAACACCATACAACGGTAACGAGCAGGTCTCAACTTCCCAGCGCTATTCCAAATCTCAATCGACCTTGTCATTCTCAGCAAGACAACTTTCCCTTGATCTTCACGACAAGACATCGTCTCAAACGAGTAAAATGCGACGACGTAGCCAAGCATCCAACGGTCCGATAGATCAATCTGGGCTCGCCGGATCCATTGTTCAAGGATATTAAGCCTGGAGATGAATGCCCTGTATGTCATGCCACAGGACCGTGTGCCGCAGCGAGAAGGTGTCTTAGGACCGATCCGAAATGGCATAGAAAGACATAGTTAGAGGCGAATAGATCGGTAATGAGAGTGATAAGCAGTCATGAAGTGACTAAAGCGGACCTCAATATCCTGGAAGTCCGAATTGACCACACTCATCCTGGCTGTTCTCCGATTGAATTTGAGTAGAAGCGCAGTCGAAGAAGAATTCACGGTGTTGCGAGAGCGTGTTGTTGAGAAGTAAGGTGAAGTTCAATGGTAGCTTAATAGGGTCTTGGATGAAGCCCAGTCCAGAGCTATGCTCCGTCTTGAATCAACGGATTGTAGCCAGATGAAAGCATTCGATGACTGTGGACCATCGATAAATTCCGTACATCAGCTTCGCAAAGAGTCTTGAGCAGTCCACGAGAGCAAGATACATGTGAAGTCGTTAGACAAATGTGGCTGCACTCGATATCTAGCCTGATCAAGCTCCTCTATGGCCCGAAATCAACACCTCAGACTTTCCATCTGCCTTCTCGCCTCCAAATACCTCCTTGTCCTCACGAATCGCGCGGTCCGGACCATTTGGAACCACAACCGTAAAGCAGGGCTCTCTTGCATAGGTACTTCAACTGGTTCAGCGCTCATCAAGAATTTCTCAAAGACCTCCATGGCTTCGTTGCGAATCCACTTCGATGTCCTCAGTAAGGCGGGCTCCCAGTAGTGCCTGTCGATTCGAAGGCTATGAAGTCGAAGAACTTGTTCGATCGCATGGTTCTTCGACTTCTCTTTCACGCACATCTCGCAGTTGCAAAAGCGAGGCTGGTGCCGCTGGTGGATAGGATGATCATTCCAGCCGTCTGGAATGGCGTACTTGTAGATCATCAGTCGAAGTTCAGTAGGCAGTTCCATGAATCGGCTGCGTTGCATGTAGTTGTGGTTTGGTCTGAGGATCTCAGCTTTGGATGCGATAGCTTTGGTCAAGATCAAGCGAGTGCAGATATCGTCTCCTTTGACTCGGCTAGGTCGGAACACTATGTCCTGTTGCGCATCTAGTTCCAGATGTCTGTAGGCTCGGCGCCACGATACTCTGCCTAGAGCGCAGAGAGCGCTTTGCCAGGCGGTTATTGAGTCCGTCAAATCGTGGGAGCGATCATCTTGGTACAAAAACATGTCTTGCGGCATAATCGATTCTGGATGCTTTTCGTGTAGACACCGGGCTTGACAGATGGTGTGAGCGCCGGGTGAATCTTGTTCACAGGCCACCAGGACAGCCAGGTCACTGTAGCCGTCATATTGTAGGTCAGAGGCTTTGTGTGCAAGCGGCGTACACAATTCTAGATGCTTGTCATGTAGCTGTCGGGTTCTGCAGGCAGCACGAGAGCCATAGACACCGTGCTCACATGCTAAGAAGATCGCCAGGTCGCTGAAGCCGTAATCTTGTTGTCTTGGTCGTCTGTGATCTTGCGTATCTCGGAGATACCGTATGTGTCGTGAAATCGTCATTTTGGCCTCATGCGACTGCAACGGCGGTCGAGAATTCTGATGGTGGAACGTAACTTGCGGTGTTGGTCTTATATTGAAAGGGACAGAGTCTGGTCTGAGGACAAGCAGTGTCCTCAGGTACTCCTTCAGACATCGAGACGAACATCCAGATTCGACTAGGCTTACCAGCTCTCTGCCAAGACTATCGTGGTAACTTTAAGTGCGATCACGTCCGTCAGGTTGGCTCTCCCCTCGCTCGATGTCGAAAGTTGTGTTTGTGTCACCTCCGAGTGGTTCGACAACAGCAGGACGTGCAAGAGTGACTTCATGCATCGCTGGCGCTTCCCAGCCCGCCCAATCCGTTTCCAGCTCAGCTCGAACAGTGCTGTCCATCTCTGGTGGCTTTTCGACACCGTGCTTCTCATACACGACGCCGTCGCCCGATAATCTTCTGTGAACACCTTCACCAGAGAGCTCGGCTTTCTCGACTGCTTCCGGTCCAGCTTCCTTGGGAGCAGTACTCTTCCGACGCTTACGCCACAGCAAGTATGCCAGTGCGATTAAAGCTATGCCACCAGCCGCGGCGCCAACACCTATACCTGCCTGCGCTCCAATAGATAGTCCAGTTCTTACAGCACCGGGTGACATTGGCGTGTTAGAGGGTGACGGTCCACCCGTTGGAGCCAGCGTTGATGAGGTGGCTCCCGGAGTTGCCGTTGAGGTTGGACTAGTCAGTCCTAACAAGGCAGGTAGGTCTTGCTTTTGATACATTACGGTGATTGCAGAAGCTTGTAGTATCGCAGCATACGTTGTCGAGGTTTGGGTTCCAGTCACCAAAGTTATCAGATCCGCCCCGAGGCCGCCATCTTGACAGGTCAAGGAGCTCTCAGAATCAGAGAAAGTGCTGAGCGTCAAGGTACTGAACAATGATTGGTTGCTATCGATGAGCTAGCGAGCGGCCATTGGTCTACGTACCCAGGGCAACAAACGTTATAGGTGATACTCGTATTCAGGCTGATCGTATTGCCCCACTGTGTGACGTATCCATCTGGGCAGATGCCCGGGAAGAACGTAGGATATGCAGCATATCCAGTGCGAGGCGAGGAAGTCGCTTCCGAGGGCAGACAACCTGTTCGTGATCCGCGCACTGCGATGGACGAGACTGTATCGTACGAATCTTGGCCCTCCGGGGAAAGGGTGTAGACAGAATCGAAGCAAGATGAAGGCGGCGCGAAAGAGGGAAGTGCATATGTCTCCGGGGTCAATGTTCCCGTTTTAACAGTTGGTAAGAACGTTGGAGCTGCTGACCAAGTAAAGGCGCTGGATAATCCGGCCTGTCGACGCCAGACGCGATAAACTTGCCGAATGTTGAGCTTTACGTGCATGACGAGTCCGGACGAGCTACCACTGCAATCCTGGACTGTTTCTCGCGCGGATTGTTGAGAGCCGGAGGACGTCAGAGAAGAACTCGAGACCAGGATAGAGGAAGATAAAGAAAGGCTGTGATAGCTTCCGAGTCCGGGCCAAGCTCTTAGATCAGTATTTAGCGGGGCAACATGGAAGGATTGGGAGACTGTTCCAGCTCAGCATGCGTACGGGTGCTAGCATTGCATTGCATTGCTGTGGCGTGCGCGGCTTCGTATGACAGGTCAGGCTGAACCGCAACGGGTACGTCAACCAATCACAAGTGACCGCATGCCGTTCAGCAGAAGATCACCAAACTTTCCACGTTCTCGCTCTTTCAAGTCCAAGCCGAGCTGCAGCATAGGTCCGGCGGGCGAGCTCTTGTCTGCTGCACGGAAAGAGTCCTTCTACTCAAATTTGGCGATACAGTGTATATCGCAGTGGAAAACGACTAGTTCGACCACAATATACCCCAACAGCCAGATCGTCGTCGAGCTTTGTCACTTCTGTTATCTCAGCGCCGCGAGGAAGGTGTAATTGTTCGTAAGGGATGACCACGAGGCTCGGAAAGTGGCTGCGCGTTGCTACTTGTACACCGAGCCGCCGAACACCCCCAAACTTGCTTCCTAAGACTTTTCGCAGCTGGATTTCGTACTTTGCGCCTCGAGAACTTGCATCAAGATGGAGTGCCACATGCTCGACCAGAACCCTTCGATGACCTTCGAGGCATCAACGCTCGGCTATCCACTGCTGGGGTATGTGTTCCTTCTTCTGCATTCGATATACATAGCAGGTATATAGCTCAAAGGTGCCTTGGTTGACTGTATTGTAATGGTAGCGTCGGTCGCTTGTCGGGGATCGCTCATGACACCGATCGCAAGTTGCGCGTATGGGAATATAGAGATCGAGGCCGAGGGGCTTCCAATGGGATGAAGCCAATGCGTGCAGTGAGTCCCTTGGCGCACACATTTGTTGCCGAAACCTCAAGCTCCGCCTAGGCAAAGTTGGTAACTTCAGTGCAAAGAATGGCATTGGTTGGCATATGTGTCGCAGAACAGGCCTTCTTGTAGTTCCCACTGCCGCGGTGCGCTACTGTCGCGCCTCGTGGTGGCATCGCTTTGAGGCTGTAGAACATATCTCCGGCCCATGAGTACACGTGGGTAAGAATTGTCGTCGCCTTCGGAGTCGTAGCCAGTCAGATCGCCGTTGATCCATCGCATTTCGGATCGCTGTTGAAGAAGGACCATGAAAAGAGTCTCTAAAAGTATTACAGATCGATGACATCCCTTCTCACTTCTATGACGGTCTGACACAGGTCAAAACATCCACTTTCGCATTTTTCACAGTGGAAGTGTAGATTGATAGCAATTTCCACCAAGAAAGATTTCGAGCACTTGACGAATGGTGGTAGCGGAGGGCCGGGCGTCGCTATTCGAGAAGATCTAGTGCTCGTGGCCCGAGGCCATCGTATGATGACAGGCCTGGAACCTTTGCGTGAATCAGTAATGTCTTTGTGAGATGTCACTGGCGAGATGTCGCCTACTGAAATAGGTCCCATTTAGCTGGCTAGTACTCCCACTTGCAACATTGCCATGGTAGTCTTGATCCTGGATCTGTACACGCCGTAAGTGCATGAGTGCCAAATTTCGATGATCGGACAAGAGCAAACGTAGTGGAACATAAGAGGCTGGGACGCTTTTGACGCAGCTCGACTGCTCTGTTGTGTATCATGCACTATTGGCGGCCCCAAACACCAGATGTGCCTCAAGATAGTGTGCCGTGCTGATGTGTCAGCGAACATTGAGTGCACTATCAGTTGTCTCAAATTTGGATCATGATGCCAGATCTGGTCAACACAGAATGGAGAGCACGAAAATCGTCATATCCATCCATGTTATTGAAATCAATATGATTGAAGTCAAAATAGGAGGGTATGCAGTTTGCAATAGCGTCCCACGCTTGTGTCTTGACATCCTCGCGCTTGGAGGTCTCCACCTTCTGAAGTCTTCGTGTCGATCTTGTTGTGACGCGGCAATCTATTGCGAGAGGCAGGAGGCTCCAAAGAGGCTGTACCGTTGTGTACTGCGCAACTGAAGTCGGAGATCTTGTGGGAAAGGAGAAGGAATCGCAGGCGAGGTCGGCATTTCGGAAGCTGCCGTGCCGATGGCAAGGTCGTCATGCTGACAGAGAAGAGGCAAGTGCGCAAGTGCGGAGCAGAGTCACGAGTGAATGAGGGACATTGCTCTTCGCTTGGGCTCGGCCGGCGGAGGAGCAGCGACGAGACGAAGTACCTAGCGATTCTACGTACTTTGTAGTACCCGGTGCCTCTGCTCTGGAATCTGCTGGATCTCTAAGCTGCGCAGGCAATTAGTGCTGCATACCCGAATTGCCTCATTCTCCTCACTAATCAGCATATCTACCACTCTTTGCCTATGCCACGAAACATTACTCTCCGATAACCTCAGCTTCCTCTCCGACACCTCCGACAACTTACGAAACATCCACCATGACCGACTCGCCATTCCAGCGCATACCGCTGGACCCCAAAGAACAGCCGATCTTGGACCGAGTTTTGATCATCCGCGACCATCTCTCACTTCTCAAGCAAGACCGATCAACATATGTGAAGAGCGCAGACGTCGTCAAACACTACAACGCGCTGGTAGAGCAGGTTGAGCTGCTCAATCGCATTCGCGAGAACAAGCGCGATGAGCAGAATCGGGTGGACACAGTCTTGGATGACTGTTTCCGTTTGATATCACTTTTCTTCCTGACCATTGGTCGCAACCGAGAAGCGCCGGCAATCTATTCATGTGTATCTACGGTGGACCGATTGCTGAATCACCTGAAAGAAGCTGGATTCTATCTTCCCAAGGACCTAGAGAGTATAAGTCAGAATCTGGACAAGTGGGAGCACACTATCGATCGAGGAAGAGATGAGCACAGCCCTCACCTCCTCACGCTACTTGAGGCAAGGATCAAAGTGGCGAAGACGACATTACATGAGCTGGAGGAGCCGCTGGGCGTCTTGGAAGCCGGACAGATGAAGATCTATGAGACTTTAGTCAGCATTCTAAGAAGTTTGAGCGCCTGCAACACGAGGTCGAGGGTACGTACACCGATATCAGCAAGATGTTTGCGCATACTGACAGAACATACAGTTCCCTACCAAGGAGGTTAAGGAATTCGAGAGGCAGCTGCTTGAGATAGAATCCAAGCTCAAGCTTACTCACGATGACCACCAAGGCAAGACCGCACAAGAAGTCTACGCCGAGCGACTAGAGCTCATGAACAAATGCGAGAACTGCCACCAGGATCCAAACTTTGTAGTTCAATCTCTTCTTGCGCGCTGCCTGCTATGGGTGGAGATCATCCAGCAGAAGCAAGGCAAGATTGATGAACGCTTCAAGGAGCACTTCGACAAGCTTCTCAAGATCAAGAACAACCTCGACCAGATGAATCTCACCATGGCTTGGAGTCTACGTGAGACTGATCTTTACGACTTCCAGCGACAGCTCGATCGCATTGACGACTCACGTGTGAACGGCAACTTTGTCGACGCAGAGGGCAGACCAGCAGACCTCCACGCACAACGAACCCTCCTCTACCTCCTGCGCAAGTCCTACGCCTATATCTACCAGTACATCATCTCCTCCGAACCGGTCTCGGAAGCACTTCTTCCCATCTACAATCAGCTTCTCACACTCAAGAGATGTCTGATAGAAGTCAAGAAGAACGGCGGCGTGGATAGTCCCCGCGAGCTGTACCCATACTCGATGAAGCTGACATCCATTGACAACATGAAGAAGGATGGCAAGTTTATGGTTGGCAACGACATCCCAGAAGGACAGAGCTCAGTCTCGGCTTTGCTGGCAGAGTGCTTCGATTTGGCATACGAGCTGCGGAATGAAGCCGACGAGCGAGCGGAGAAGCAACACGAACCGCAACCTGATCCAGAAGAGGTCAACGGTGTTGGTAACAGGACGACTAGAGATGAGAAGAGTGTCAATTTCAAGGTTGATGGGCTTGAGGAGGACATTGATCTGGACTCGAATCCTGGAGCGAACCAAGCCATTACTAGTATGGGACTGACCAGGACGAGGACCAGAGGAGAGTAGGAGTGATATGCGACTCTTGGATTTTCAGATGCATGGCGTCTTGCGGCGTTTCACATACAGGGACGACTGAAATGAAACTTAACGGCTGGTGGTAGTCTGATCACTTTTGGGCATGAGCATGAGTTGGGGTGGATGACCGTGGATGAGTACGAGAGAAAGATCAGTGTATGAAAGTTTGCCAGGCGAACAGAATGGGACATGTCATTTCTGCCTCACTTTCAGTCCTCGTCTACATTCTGACACTGAGTACCATTACATGTCTCTAGTGACATCTGCAGCACTCACAAAATAATGTCCAATTCGTAAAGCATCTCACCAAAAAAGTTCAAACCTCAGGCCACTGCGGCTCCTCCCGAAGAGTTCGCCCATGCCAAGCAATTATTTCCTGTGTGGGCGGCGGTCTCTTTTCGAGATCACCGAACCGCGACCACACCTCGAATTCTCCTCCTACCACATCATCCTCGCTCGGAAAGAAGACTCTGCCGACAACGTTCGTCTGAGCATTCCAGTAACATCACCAAAACCTCTCCACAGCATTCGAAATGTCGACCGCAGAGCTCGCTTCCTCTTACGCTGCCCTCATCCTCGCTGATGAGGGCCTTGAGATCACTGTAAGAAGTCCCACCTCATCATGCGCCAGCATGATATCCAGCGCTATATCGTTCGCTCTTGTTGCACCTCGCTAACGCTCGATGACCCAGGCCGACAAACTCCAAACCCTCATCACAGCCGCCAAAGTCCCAGAAGTCGAACCAATCTGGACCTCCCTCTTCGCCAAGGCCCTCGAGGGTAAGGATGTCAAGGAACTGTTGACCAACGTTGGTTCCGGAGGTGGTGCTGCTCCAGCTGCTGCTGGTGCCGCTGCTGCTGCCGCTGGTGGCGATGCGCCTGCTGAGGCTGCTGCTGAGGAGAAGAAGGAGGAAGGTAAGCAAAACTATCATGAGCGAAGGGTGACGAGGTTGCGAGTGAGGATGCTGACGTATTTTTTACAGAGAAGGAAGAGTCCGACGTGGGATTCGGTCTTTTCGACTAAGCGCATCGTACAATCACCGAGAGTTGTTGAGCAGCAAGTGGGAGGAATTGTGGACTGCGGCGATGCATGTTCTGCAAAGATACTCACGACGAGAAAAGCTCATAACGAGGCAATTGCGAAACTTGGAAGAGTATGGTGTTCACGCAGAGAGGAAGAAATCATGGCGGTTGAAGGAAGGCACAACTCATGCTGGAATTTTGTCATTGATATTGCTACTACTCCCATCGTGGCTATGACTACAACGTGATCAAGACACCAAAAAGACGAACCTCATCAAATGCGCTCGCCTTCTTTCTCATCTCCCATCTATTACCGCTTTTTGTGTCAACACATTGCGCCTTCTCTGTCTGCCAACATTAATTGTTACATGCGTTGTTCTTTTGATGTTCAATCATTACAAGTACATTGCTTCATGCTTATTCCGGCCGTGTCAGTAGTATCTCGTGGTTATGACATTGCGAAGAAGAAAGGGTACAATATGTAAGTCATGCGACGCTCCTGGCGCGCTTCCAGAATGTGAATGTTGATTATCTCCTCGGATAAGATGTCGGGTTGGTCTCGCCCGCACGCGTCCGGCTGCTGAGACTTGTCAAGCTCGCTGTGCTTGCATTCGATCCACCAGTTGGCAGAGGCGGTGGTTGTGGAAATCCGTACTCTGCACTGCTGAATGAAGTTGTAGGTGTGGGTGGGACAGTCGCTTGGACTGCAGGACCCAACGCTGCCCCAAGAGGTGTCGCTGGCACGGGCACTCCTGTAGGCGGACCAGATGCTAGACTTTGCTGGGCAAGAGCGGTGTTCAGCGAGGGAGGAAAGCCGCCATGCAAGGATGCTGATGGAGGTGGCTTAGTTGATGGCGGCGAGCTTTGCTGTGCTGTTCGTGTGACGTCTCTGACCGCTCCTTGAAGCGGCTTGAGTTGATGCTTGATGTTGCCAATGTCGAGACCTTCTCGAGCAAGTGTCATCACCTCTTCCGCGAAGTGAGCCCAGTCTTTAGTAAAGGTTTCGGCCATGGTCTTGAACTCGCCAGCATACCTGGCAGGATCGCCAAGCTTCATTACTTTCAACCTCCCAAGCAGCTTGTTGTTCGTTGCGATTGCAAAGTCGCATTTGTTGACAGCGTTCGCGTACATTCTGCTGATGCTCAGGTGCCCAATCCGATCTTCCTTCGTCTTCCGATTGAGCAGATCATCTCGAACAGGTGGGAGTGTTGAGTATGCCAAGTCGCAGCAGGCTTTCAGCTTGAAGTACATTCGATCGCTGTTGTCCTCGCCATCTGTCTCTGTAAGCACGCTTCGCATGGTATTACTCCTCGACATGTCTCGTCCACCGTGATTGGCTAGGTCCGGAAATGACTGATTCCAGCGAGGCGTAGCAGCAGTGCTGACCGAGGTCATGGTGTTGCTTCTACTGCCATTCGAGTGCAGTGGCACTGGTGGTGCCATGCCACGCAGATTTGTCACGCTGTTTGTGGATGGTAGGATTGTGGCACCTCTCCTCCGGCTACCAGATGGTTTCGGCTGGGTAGGTGTCACTGTCCGACTGCTCCAAGCGCCCTGTGAGATGCGAAGTGTATTGCGCCGATCTGCTGGTTTGGTCTCGAAGCCCAGCATATGGCAGACATTCCGTGCTTCCAACATTGTCGCATATGCTGAATTGATCACACATCGGACATGGAAAGCATCGACTCGCTTCACCGTCTGTTGTCGATTTCGATTCAGCTCCTTCACGACAAACACGTGCATGCGAAGTGCGGTAATTGCTGCCCGCACGATGGCCACCAACATCGCTGAGTCCACCTCCATGTTGTCCTCCATTATATTGTTGGCATTGTTGATCAGACGATCAAGCTCTTCGATTTGAGCATTTGCGCTGAACATTTGGCGTTCCAGCGTCGACCTCCTAGGCGTTCCATTACCAAGCTGTTGAGCAATGTCTGCGATAGGTCGATGTAGATAGAATAGCATGAATAATACACGCTTCACCGCCTTGATGGCGTTGATGGTTGGCAGCCGCGAATTGCGACTTTCGGGCAAGCTCGACAGTTTCCGCGATAGCATTGCCCGGCTAACAGGTCCATCAATCGGACTGACTGCACCAGATGAGCTCTCGCCCCCAGCACTTAAGTAGCCGTTGTAGTTCGATGTCACGCTTGGTGCGCGAGAGTGAGGCGGAGTGAGAGTCGGTGCTGCACTAGACCTGGCCGACAGCTGCGATTGCATCTCGCTCAGGGAATTCATGTTAGCATTCTTTCGCGGTACATAGCCTTGCCTCCTGTTTCGTATATTTGCAGAACTGCCGACTGTCTCACTGCGAGTTCTGTTGGGATCCTGAGCTCCAGTGAGTAAAGGCGTGATTCCAGGTCGCCTGATAAATGATTGACCAGTTGACGACGAGCCTCTTGCGTGTGATCGCTGAGGTATCGGTGGTGCTTCAGGCGGTGAGTCGGTTTTCAGACCCTCGATGTTCTCGATGCCACTTATGCTGGGCCTTACTGGGAAGCGACCACCCATTCGACCAGGCTTTGGCGGGCGAGGTGTTTCCACGTTGCTGTCTCTCAGGTCTTCGTCTGAACTTGCCCTCAAGCGCTCTCTAAGCGCAGTCGCCTTCATGAACCGTTTGACCTGCTGGCACATGTCTTTGTCCTTCTCCGACTCGATCAATGACCGATCAGTAGACGGCTTGAGGACTTCTGGAGGAGGAAACTCTATAGGGTTCTCGTCGAATTTCAGCTTCACCAGATTCATCTCACCCAAGGCCAGTGGTAGGCGCCGTATCTGGTTTCTCGCGACAGCCAGGAATTTGAGGTTGGCCATTTTCTTGATGTCCTCCGGAATGCCATCGATCTGATTCTTGCTGATGTCCAGAATCTCCAGCTTCGATAAGGAGAGCACCTAATCACATATCAGCCCAGACCCTTACTCCTCCTAAGGCTGAATTTCGCCATACCGCCTCGGGGAAATGTCTCAGCTTGTTCCATCGCAGGTTGAGATACCGCAAGCGATCGCACTGCGATATTTCTGGTGGTAATGATATGCGCGGGTTGTGTGAGAGTGCAAGCCTGTCCTGCATCAGTATACGTTCGATTCCACCCACTTTTCTTCCACTGCACGCACCTCTCGACGCGATCCTTGATCAATAGCACCACCTCGGCGGGTAGCACGCTGATGTTCTTGTGACTGAGATCGAGCGTGCTTCCGGTCTGCGTGGCATTCGGGATCTCACCAGCGGCAGCCTGCACTTTGGCCTGGCGCTCGTCATCCTGCTCCAGCTCCTTGGTCACAAAGGCGACCAATTCGGCACTTGTCATGGGCGTTCTCGGCGGGGCGCTGTTGCTGCTGGTCGACGGCGCGGGGTCTCCCATCGTGGCATGCGCATGTTCTCGGAGGCGTGGCAGCGGGGCGGAGTTGGGAATCAGCAACTGGAGCGGAAGGCGTGGGACATGGTGGTGGTGCGCATCGGACAGCGTGCTGTGCGTGGTAGCGTGGCCCTGAGCGCTCTGCAGATGGAGATGCAGCGAAGGCTTCGGCGGCGGGTTCCTGCATCGCTTCATCGGCTCTAGCGCAGAAACCATTGTCCCACTGCCGCCCAGACACTCCTCCGACGCGGCCAGCATCTTCTCTCTACATACTGCGATATCTTTGGTATATATCACATCGCTACTGCACACCTCTCCTCCCTCCATCGACTGGTCCAGTGCAGTCAGTCCCCTGGTACCTTCATCGTTGTCGCTGGTCTACCCGATTTGCTCCCTCGGACGGCTCGCGACAACCACGCCAAGGCCAAAGCGGAAGGCGGAAGACACCCCCTGAAACTCTGCTGACTTGCAAAACGTCCAATCGAGCCTCAACTCTAACATGGCTCAATGATTTTACGGCAGCTTGTATGCAGGAGCCCACGAGCCTTCAGCATACAGAGGCAACCACTGGCGACGACGAGATGTCTCTCACAATCTGCCCTGGACCGACTGAGCCAGCCTCTGCAGACCTACATCTCCACATCTCGTGACCCGTACTTGAACCTATCCATAGAACACCACCTGCTTCAGAAGTCTCCACCTGACTCGGCAGTGCTCTTTCTCTACGTCAACAGGCCCAGCATCATCATCGGACGAAACCAGAACCCATGGCTGGAGGTCAATTTGGCACTCCTCCAGGCTGGTCGGCACGACTTGCCAACGGAGCCGTCTGGGATCGGAGCTGTCGACTTGGTTCGCAGACGCAGTGGAGGTGGAACCGTCTTTCATGATGAAGGCAATGTCAATTGGACAGTCATCTGTCATTCGGCGTCTTTCACGCGCGACAAGCACGCAGAAATGGTCGTGAGAGCACTTCGTAGCTGCGGCATTGATAGAGCCAGAGTCAATGCACGGCATGATATTGTGTTGGACCAGGGTCAGCGAGGCGCTGATACAGATCCTGACGATACGCACAGCACTCCATATGAAGCAACAGACTTCGACACGCCTAGACCATTGAAGGTCTCTGGTTCTGCGTACAAATTGACCGGGAAGCGAGCGTTGCACCACGGCACATGCTTGCTGAACAGCTCGAACCTCAACATCATCCCGGATTATCTCCATTCACCCGCAAAGCCTTTCATGACTGCGCGTGGTGTCGAAAGTGTCAGCTCTCCTGTTGGCAATATCCTGCTCAGCAATGAAGATTTCATTGGTGCTGTTCAAGAGCGCTTTGCTGAGGAGTACGAGCTGCCTACGAGCGAGCACGCATTCGAAGTGGGTGATGAGTGGCTTGAGGACGGAAATGTCAAGAAGGGCTACGATGAGCTGAAGGTGCGTCAAACTTATGTGGGTAAGTGATTAATGACGGTCACTGACGATTCCGCAGTCACTGGATTGGATGTACCTTCAAACGCCGCAGTTCACGATCAGCGTCGATACTGCTCTTGCTCGCCAGAAGTCTTTAGACATATCTGTTCGATATGGTGCCATCAACGGAGTCACACTGGATGGCTCGCCGTTATCTGAAAAGGATCAGGCCGCTGAGACACTCCTTGGGCAGAAGATTCACGAGATCAAGTCATGGACGAAGCTAATAGAACGAGCGGGCCTAGCATTTGTCGAATCTCCTCGGATCTCTTCGATAGCTCGATGGCTCGAACAGATGCTACCGCGTGTGCACTAATTCCAGGAGGCAGTTCGTTCAGCACAAGTTGCTGATTTTGCCTGCACAATACTGCCAAGACAATCCTGCAGCTCCAACTTTAGCCCGGTTGCACAGCAGCCGATGGTGGAGGCTGAGTCGAACTTCGCCCACCTGACGTGAACAGTATACATGTCCTTCGTTCACGGGATTTCACGCGATCTGGTACCATTCCTGTGATTTTCGAACGTGAAATATGAGTGGCGGTCTAAAAAATGGTGGCGGCAATACATATGTCGGAAATTCACTAGATGGCTCCTCCAAAGGACACTTCGGAGACAGTGAGTACTGAACAAAACGTCGGTTCATGTAAATAATGTTCACACTGCTATAGACTATACATACATATACGGCGATCGCAAGCGTCTTCCACCACCACTCATAAACTGTGATAAGTGCTCCACGAAAGACATAGCGGCAGAGCTCCATTACCATTGTGCCAAATGTGAGGATGGCGACTACGACATTTGTATCCAGTGCTATCGGAATGGACGCGGCTGCCACAACTGGAAAGATTTCCGTGATGCTAGGAAACGCGAAGAAGAGGAACTCAAGGAACGATATCGGCTCGAGGCTGTCCAGAAAGAACACAGCTTCAAACCAAGACCACCCAAAGTCGGAGCTCCACACGCTCTCTTTGCGCGCAAGTATGTACCGACCACTGAAGATGATTGCATAGCAGGATCCGAGGACTGGCAACTCCAAGAAGGAGCGTTCTGCGAGTCTTGCCTCAGTCTGTGTGGTGAGAGCTACTGGAATTGCAAGACTTGCTTCGGCGGAGGCTGGGGCTTCTGCGACGGATGTGTACAGAAGGGAAAGCACTGCAGTCATGATCTGATCCCAGTCCAGCGTGAAGAATACTGCGAGACGCCAAGCGAAGCTCGATACGTGAAGCAGCCACCACATCTCGCCGACGGCAAATACGTCAGTCTACCGACCTGGCACTACTGCGACACCTGTCAAAACGAGATTCCACCCGGGAAATCTCGTTTGCACTGCTATAAGTGCTCAGATGGACATTTCGACATGTGCCTGAAATGCTTCCACCGAATGTACAAAAATTTCCAAATGCCGCGAGGCTTCAAACGATGGCGGAGATGCTTCCACCGTCATCGAATGGCTCTTCTTGAGGGACAGGCAATGAGTGCCAAATCAGAGCACGAACACCACCAAGCTCGGGTGACGGTGTCTTGGCCTCTTGGTGGTTGGCGAATGGTCGATGACCTGAGAGCGATTGCCAAGTATGATCCTGATCCCGAGACTTTTACAATTGGGAGCACTCAGATTGCAGTACAGAGCTATTTCCCTGATCAGGCCGATGTGAAGAGAGGCCATCTGGCGTTTCCGATCGCTGCTGAAATTATGGAAGTGGAGAATATTGATGATGAGTGGGCTATTGGTGTATTTTGCGGGAAGATTGGCAAGTTCCCTAGATGGTGCATTGCGCAGCCTCGTGGGCCTTTGCGTGAGCGCTGAGATGATGCTACCTCACTTCGTAACAGCATCTGCACATGAAGGACACCAGACTTTGCCTCACTTCGTCAATGGTCACCGTCACATGCACGCTGCTTCACGCTCGCGGTCATTGCGCACCAGATGGCCAATTTTTGAATCAAACAGCACCATCTACCTCTTCCACAAGACATAAAAGACATCCACAAAGGCACGATCACAATATACCGATCATGAACCAAGCATCTACGCGTGCTCGCAAGAATGCTCGAGTTCGCCAAAGAAAGCGCAACAAGGCCGATGCGGTGGCACACATCACGTCCATCGTATCTGGCATCGAGATGGCGCCCAGCGACCGCAGCGACTTTCTTTCTGATCTCGCCGCCCTGAACTGCACTGAGCTCCGCTACAAAGCGATCACCATCGCCGCGCTCATCGATTCAAGCCCACCTGAGTATAGTCATTCGAAGGAGGGCTTGCCAATCAAGAACGATGCCATCACTACCAGATTCATCTTGACGAGACCAGTCATTCCACTTGGCCACAGGGACTCAGCAGAGACTCCATCACGATCCCGATTCCTTGAGCTCCCAGCTGAGCTTCGTCTGCGAATATATAAGTATGCCATGCCGCTGGTGTGGGACGAACACTTTCGCAATCAGCCAGAGCCAGTTCGCAGGTCGACCTGGTATGACCCTACGGTTTTCGCGCCCGAGCCTGTGCTTTCGAAATATGGGTTATGGGCATATCCCGAGGAAACTCAGAAGCGAAAGGAGGTCAGCCAAAAAGTTAAAGACATTGCAGTCCAGAAGTGTCTCAAGCTGCATGGCTATCCAGCTTGGCGGCGCTACCTTGAGCCAGCGCTACTGCGGACATGTCGCCTTGTACGTGAGGAGGCTCTGGAGGTTTACATCAGCTTCTTGGAGAGCGGGCCGAAGGCTGAGCCTTCTGTGAGAGCTTACCAGTGCCGCGAACCACCCGTCACTCTTCGGACGAACTATCTGAACTTCTTCGACCATTACATCTCAAAGGCGGAAATGACCACCAAGGCAGTCAAAGCCCCCAGCAGCGCCGAGAACGAGCTGAAGCGGCTTCGGCACTTCGAGGTGGAGCGCAAAAACAGTATCATGCGATCTTGAGTATTTTCAGCGACTAGCCGGCAGTATCCTGCAACAAAGCAATTGAGCTCGACTGCTTGGCTCGCAGTCAACAGTGAGCTTGCATGTCGCTTGCGATATGCTTGGGTACATGTGATGGAGAATGAAGCATTGGGGCCACAACTCTGAGCGCTTACCTCATCCATCACACTACTGCCGAAGGAGCGCAACCTTGACTCTTTTCAGCTAGACTTGAAGGAGGCACTCCACAAACGCATGGTCCCCCAAGCCACGCTGACGTACTGGTTCGAGAGCAGCGCAACGCTTTGCCGTTCCTGTTCTCTTTGCTTTTCGAACTTCAGCTCAAGCTGCAGACGGCAGACCAAAATAACACATACCTCTGGTAGCTCTGCCTATCAGTTGATCTCATACTGAAAGCTGAAACCCGCTCTGCACTGTCAACCAGCAGGATCGATCGACACGTTCTCTGCCGTCGCAACCCTTTGCCATATCCAATCCTCAAGCCTATTCGTGATATGCTTAATGCGCCTTGGCTGCGGCTGTGATTCCTTTGCGAAGACGTCTGTCCAATGCGGTTCATCCGGAACTGCGTCTGTGTTGGCACGCCTGACGCCTTTTGCGTCGATGCCATGTGTATCAAATATGATATTCTCCGGGACCGTCCTGTCTTTAATCCTTTAATCCTCTCACTTCATCTCCTCATTAATAGCATTTCGTTGACCTTTGCCAGTAAGCAGGGTTCAGCAGATCCGACAAGATGTTGGAGGAAGAGAAGAGCTACCTCCCGCTCTTCCAAAGTCCTTTCGTGGACAGGTCAGTCTCAATCACTGGAACAAAAGCAAATAATACTGACACATCCCAGCCAATATGAAGCCGGCCAGCATGCGATCCACTCCGAAGATGAGGAACATCACCATCACAAACCGCTTGGGAGGAATGCAGCAACGAACACATTCGGCAAAGACAACGGACCACAATTTCGAAGATTCACACAAGCAACGGACCTTGAGCTGTTCTACGATCTCTTCTTTGTCGCGAACCTGACAGTCTTCACCTACGCCCACGAAGTCAACGATGCCGACAGTCTGAAGCAGTACGTCGGCTTCTTCTGCATAATCTGGTTCACGTGGTACGCTGTCAGTCTACACGATGTGCGATTCGCAATGGACTCTGTGTTCGAACGAGTATGTAAAGCCGTGCAGTTTCTGGTCATGATTGGGTTCGCGGTCGTTGGCCCCGAGTTCAATGTTGGAGAAGAGAACTCTGGTGATGGTGATAACGAGACTCTTGAGGCCTCAATTGCGTACTTGAAGGGCCTGACGCTGGTGCTCATGATCAGTCGACTGGTTTTGGTGGCGCAGTATGTGCAGAACATGTACTTTGCACTGGATTACAAGAAAGTCAAGGTGCCTATGACCATCATTGCTGGAACTTACCTGGTCGCTGCAATGATCTATCTTGGCCTTTTCTGGACTTTTCATGGAGATCAGACTGATAATCATTCGTACATTGCATGGTGAGTGCAACACCGCAAGTGCTTCGAACTACTCTAATGTTCTTCCAGGTACGTGATAGCAGTCGCCGAAGCCGTAATCGTCACCGGAGTCTCCATGATCTGGCGAAGTCTCAGCTTCCAAGGCACTCACCTCCACGAACGCATGTCCCTCCTCACCCTTATCATCCTTGGCGAAGGCGCAATCGGTATCGCCAAATCCTGTCAATACGTAACCTTCTCCGAAGGCACATTCTCCTTCACAGGCTCCGTGGCAGCCGAGATTTTCTGCGCAGTCATAAACCTCTACTTCCTCTACATGATCTACTTCGACTGGATCCAAGAAGAAGAGTTCGGACCTATTCGGCAACAATTCTGGTCCGTCCTACACTTCCCTCTCCACGTCGCCCTAGTCCTCGCGGTAGAAGGTGCCTCACAATGCATAACCTGGAACGCCGCAATCCGTCGAGGCAACGTTCTAATTGAACAAGTCGAACACTGGGTTCCCATCCTAAACCACACAGCCGGGGGCAACCCTACAGCCACAGATTGGATGAACGCCGCCGTTGACCTCAATACAACAGCCAACAATCTCTTCGACATAGCTCTCGAACGCTCGTCAGGCGCTCTCAGCACCCTTCAAACTTTAGGCTATTCAGGTCAAACCCAAGTCGCCGCTGTTCCCGCCATAATAAACGGAACCAAAGATGGCGAAACTGCAGGCAACGCTTTCTGGTGGCTTACAGGAGTTCTCTACCAAACAACCTTCAAAATCGCCGGTTTCTACCCACCCGAAACCACAGACGAGATAAATCGAGCAGTAACCTACCTCGGAGACTCGATCGATTTCACGAAATATGATGAAGGCTATTGGATGGATCAAGCATACGATAATCTTGGAAAGAGCTTCATCGTGTTCCGAGTAACATTTGGATATTTCTTCACGAGTGTGGGGACTTTTGTGATACTTTGTGCGACACTCGCTGCTTTGAATCGTGGGTCGAAGACAAGGCAATTTTGGGCGAGATTGTTGTTCATGAAATTTGTGGGGTTGGGACTTGCGTTGTTGTCTTGTATGTTGGAGACTCCGGAAGCGATGGAGAGTTATGTTAGGGGACCTTGGGTTTTGCCTACGGTTACGTTGTGTTTGTTTGCGAGTAAGTGTTGCGAAAAGATCATTGTTGGTGAGGTGATGCTGACTTCTTTTTACAGTCGTGGTGCTGAACAGCATCAAGTTGTCCACGCCGAAGATTACGAGGAAGAGGCAGAAGTAAAGCCGGAGATATGTGGCCTTACTAGCAAGAACTTGTGTCTGCTGACCAGGAATGTCGAATTTGTCCAGCTTCAAAGTGTCCATTCATCATCTCATCGGCCTCGAAATCAATCTTCCTCATAAAACATATCGTCAGCGAAATCCCTTCTTAGCAGCCGCTCTCGTAGCCTTAAACTGACTCCCCGAATAAGAAGGCACAGCTCTAACGCAAAAACATTACCAACCATTCGTATTCGGGAACGCTTTATTCACTGACCTCATATACCGTCTCGACTTCTCCAAAAGACTCAACAAAACCATAAGACTCTCCATTTCCGCCATCTCACTCAACTTCACTTTCCACTTCACAACACCCTTATGCGATCCCTCCCCCAATTTCCTCTCCAAATACACAGCCACAACTTCATCATTCCCTTCATCAACTAATTTATGATCTCGTGGTGAAAATCTACTCGCACCGAGTTTGGATTCGCTGGTTTTCTTCCAATATAATTTTTGTTTTATTCTAGGTACTTCGAATCGAAAGATTGGGTCTTTGAAAAAGCCGCCTTCGGCGCAGCGGACTGTGTCCCAGTCATCACCTTTGGGGGATTTCTGGCCTCCGATGTAGATCTTGAAGTCTTTTGTATAGTTTGTGAATTCTGCGAGGGCGAGTTGAGGGCCTTTGGAATCGTAGCCGGCGTATAAAATTAGGTCGGGGGTGTTTTGGGCTTGGTAGGAGGCTATGTAGTAGAGGACTGTGTCATCGTGGAGGATTTGGAGGCCGAGGCTGTGGTGGCCGACGTGTTGGAGTTGGTATTCGTGGTGGCCTGTTCGTTCTGGTAGGCTTGGTATTGAAGACGCTGTAGGTTGGGAATCTTGTGGTTCGGGCTGGGAGGGAGGAAGGGAGGAGTAGCTTGGTGGTGGTTCGGTTGCTGTATCTGCCATTGTTGTGAAGGTGAACACTTTCAATACAAGTCGCGCAGTGCGATACGGGTCTCAAGGAGTTATATAGCCCAATCTACGACGGAGTGGCATTGTTTCCTACCATCGTGGCTTGCCATTTCAGCCGTTTGAGACGAGCAGAGGCATCGCCAAAGTCCTGCCAATGACGTCGAGCTGGAGCCGCCGCTCTGGTCTCAAGCGCGCATCAAAGCATGCTATTGTGAGAAGGATTGCCTGCGCCGCAAAGAACGAGGCTCTGCTGTTCAGGAGGGCACAGACCAGCGACAAGCTTTCCAATGACGAACCTTATTCACACGCTCGGTCCTACTACTGCGACGTCTCTCCCTCTTATTCCTCCAAGGACATCTCGTCCAACCTCGTCTTCATCCTCAATTTAAATGGCCGCCGGCGGTATGTGCTATGGCAAAAATCGCGTCTGCTGAGACGTTTGTTGACTCTAGACGTGTCCAAGGCATCGCCGCTCGGCTTCTCATTGCCAGCGACCACGTTCGTGACCTTCAGGCCAGGCCAGCTCATGTATGCAAGGAGGTGTGATCATCAATGCCCCGAAAGATGCGGCGGTCTATTTTCGGTGAAGTGAGAGGTTCAGGACCGAGCGAGTGGGTCTCTTGCCTGGCTGTCGCCTGTGGAGTGTAACCATGCAGAGATATTTCTTGAGAGCATTCTCTCGCGTTGGATGCAAGAGCTATTGATCAATGGGACCGCCTTACAGACTATTAGCAATTGAACAGACTATTCGCTGCAGACACCAGCAACCGCGATGGGACAACGACATCAACTCTTCATCATCGCGAGAATAGGAGTGCGGTACCGAGTTCTGGCGGCCGCACATAATCAATGGCTCTACGCTCAGTCTGCTGTGCGGCGATGCCGTCAGATTTTGGAGCTTCTTCAGACGAATGCCGCTGCTGTTCGACAAGAGCTCCAACACGCAGGAGAATTTGACTGGTCGGGATTTGACAAAGTTGGTCATTCACACTTCTATCATTCAATCATTAACATGAAACTAATGGCTGTATCCCTAGGACGAGTGCAAGCACAAAATAACCGGCTTTCCCATTCTCGCCAGCATTCTCGCTGCCGGTGCTGCGGGAAAGGAAAGAGGATATTCCGCTCGGATTCATCCTCTACCGCTCTCGACAGCTCCGAGCCAGTGCGACAACAATGATGGGTTCACTGTTTTCGATGTCAGTAAGCCTGATCAGCCACGTTACTGTTTCTTCTTGAAGCCGGAAAGTAGTCCACTCCAACGAGAGCTCCCCAACGATGAGGATCTCGCCTCTGGAGAGCGCAGCGAAGAGGCTGGCCACGATGAGAACGCGGCAGTCACCAAAGTGAGGCCACAACCAGATACTGCGCTAAATCCAGCGCAGTATCTTGCAGCGTATGGCATGTCGATGTCAGATCTGTCAGAGGAAAGCTCAGATGAGAGCTCAGACCTATGGACTACGATGCCGATGATACCAACAGCAGCCTTGCTGAGCACATGGCCAGGAGAGTCTTTCAATATCTATCAAGACGACAATGCTCATGACGTTGTACTCGGAAACTCAGATCGCCAGGTTCAGTCTCTGAGAGAGAATAGCTTCGCGGAAGTACTCAACAGAGCCTGGCAAAGGGATCCGAATGACCTCTCGTGGCTAGATGAAGCACAATTGCTGACAGACCTTCACGGGCGTATTATCCGTGCATTGCATGACACACCTGACCTGATCTTTGAGCCTTCTGGTATAGCGCTGTTTGGACTCGCCACGCGCGGCCATGATGAAATCGATCTCGGTCATTTTCGCGGACTCACAAGTCGCATGCTTGACGAGTTGCTCCAGCAAATTGACCCACACCATGAGAAACAGCTGCACCTCACTCTGCCGTGTATGGACAATCTGACCGCTGACAACATCATTCAAGTCGCACAACGGCATCGGATTGGCCGTCTTAGTCTGGGATACACGAAAAAGATGTCGGGAGAAGAGGCATATGCTGTGGCATTCAGTCAACCAGCTCTGACTTTGACCCACCCCGGCTTTTTCCAAGAAGCCGTGGTCGCGGAGAACGAGTTCGACGAATCAATGGGTATCCCAACATTGCTTTTCTGTTCTCGAATTGCAGCTGACAATGTCCAGAACTCAATCCACTGCTAGCCTTCAAGCCACGCCATCGTAGCCCCTTGGTACAGGTTCTCTATGCCTATGCAGGTCCCTGGAGCGAGATCGCGTATCTGCAGAACGGTGGCGTGGCGTGGTCGAAAGTAATCAAAAACGTCTCACCCTATCACGATAGAGAAGTCAGTGCACGAATTCTACCGCTGCCCATCGAGGACGCCGTGCTTCCACTGGCGGAACTCATCGCGACCTTGCCCAGCGCACTACATACACTGATGAACGATAACATGATCAACTTCTTGCCGGCATATGCATTTGCACCAACGGTAGCCGGTATCGCAAAGGCTCTTACGATTGATGTAAGTCGACCTCGACTGCTCCCTTATCAAGCCGTACTAACGGAACTCAGCGCACAGGCCACATCTGGCCACTACCAGCCGAGCTGCACGCGTCCTACGTACAATCCGGCCGCAGCAGCCATGAACCGCTCGCCAAGACGAAAGACATCGAATGTGGCCAGTGGTCTCTTCTGATATGTGTGGAGAGCCCAGAGGATGACTTCGAAATCGACACTTCTGCCCACATCCTCGGCACGAACTCTTTCGGAGATTCTCAAAAAGCCATGGGCAACAAACTTCGATACGCATTCATCACGAAAGACGACAAAGGAGAAGTGGTCGCAGTAGATGTCTCGGGGTTCCTGCATCAGGTCGACATTCGACAGACACAGGAAGAGTGCGACAGCCTTGCCAACGATTTCGTCAAAGATCTTTCCAATAATGTTCCTGGGAAGCCGGCTGCGATTCTTTGTAGTCAGGTGGAGGCTGCGGAAGTCGCAAAGGCAGCTGAGATCAACAATGAGCATATCGATACCTGGATAAAGGACATGGCTAAGTTTATTGAACATTCGCGTGGGCGGAAGTGGTAGCAAGTCGATGGACTGTAGGTGATTATTTCGCTGATATTCTTAGATCTCCGCTCTAAGTGGTAACATATCTGCATTGCTGTATCTGACCTACTTTTACGATCAGTGATTCAATATTTGCGACTTATCACCAAGCCAGCAGCCTGGATCGAATGTGAAAGATCTGCCTCGTGATCAACGGAGTATGCAATGATGCATCAAGCTATTCTATGCATATGCACATATCGAGCAAGACAGGAAGTCTTTATCCTTCCAACACACTGGCTTAGCCGACACGCTATTGGAAGCAGACAAGGATCTATCCTGGCCAAGCACACGCCACGCACAGCAAGCATCTGATAAACCCCACGTCTATTTGACTGGCCCCGGTCCGTCTCTCACAAGCCTCCAAAGTTCCGACTCTAGGGCAGCGAATCACAATCAGATTGCAGTAGGCACTCGTGCAATTGGTGTTCCAAATGCCTTGACAGCAAATTCGTGAGCTGCAGGAACATACATATCTTGCCTAGGTCGATTCGATTCGCGCCCTGCCTCGGCGTCCGGCTTCTGCACTCGTAACATTTCAGCACCGCGATGCAAACCATCACAAGGTTGGTATCGAAGTCTGATAGATGGTGATACAAATATGAGCTGGAATGGATTTTGACAGCTTTCCGTCTTTGCTCGGTCTGCTCCAGTACCACCAACGTATGGAGCATCCAGCAAACGAGCCTCAAAATGAGCCTCGCATGCTCTTCTTACGTTCCATTCATCAAGCAAAAGCGACAGGCAAGACTTTCTGCGTTCCAAGTTGGTTCGAGTTCTTTGTGCTCGACAAGACCAAAGACCAGCTCGGCATTGCTCTATCGAAAGCTATTCGAGAAGTGACTGATCTGGCAAAGAAAGTTCCATCGGCAGCTCGAGTCACCATATTTTGGCAGCAACTCTCAGGGCCTTTAATGCTGGATGAACATCTGTTTGAACTTGCTGCCGAGTACATATGCATACTACTGTCTTTAGCTTGTGTCACCGTCATTCGGTTGAGACAGAAGATCAAAAGCAGTGCCAAGGCTGAGGATCAGGCACGATACGAAGCGAGAAGATCGACACCAGATATATATGCAGACGTAGCAGACAGTCCGCTTGAGCACTGTGTTCGACGTTTCATCGATACCATCGAGCAAGGCAGCGGTATCGTGACTCTGGGGCCGCCAGGTTGGAGAGGTGAGCGGAATCATTCTATTGCCCAGGACCACAAGCTAAACATTCTTCTAGACATCGCCATCCTCTCAGGAACATACGTAAACCTCTCTCGGATCGGCGACTCAGGCGTAAGCGCACAATCCCTCCAATGCCTCTGGGCAGCCGAATCCCTCCTTCGAACAAAATTCCAAGACGAACCGGACGAACTCCTCGCACCGAAGACCTCATACGCATACCACCTCTGGAAGTTCTATAGTACCAGATGGAAACCTCTCGAATCAGGTGACTTTGACTATCGACAAATCACAACAGCGAAAATTCGGAAACGAAGCGTCAGATCGACTTGGCAATTGATTCATGCGGCATGTGGAGATCTTGAGGATTTGTTTTCCTGGTATAGGGCTCATAATGGTGTTCTTGAGAAAGTTAGTAGGGGGAGGTTTTCCGCGGAGGCTGTAGAAGAGCAGCCGAAGCAGAGTAAGATTCAGAAAGTGCAGAGAGAGAAGGAGAAGGAGAAGTCTGCTAGTGGGTTTCTTGGAGGGGCGGCTTCGACTGTTGGTGGACGGATTTCCGGGATGAAGAGTAAGGCTGCTGCTGCAGGTGGAAGACTGAGATTTGGACCTTTTAAGATGAAGTCTGTGAGTGAGATGGCGTGAGAAACTAGAATTCTGGTGGTTGAGTTCACGCTCCTTGAAGCTGTTTTCGAACGATTAGACTGGATCTACGTAGATAATGTCAACATCAACGTAACGGCCCTTGATGACCCTTAATGCACGCGGCATCTATCGCTCAGAGATCAACGAGAACGACATATATCACGACTCTGAGGTGCGCCATAACGAAGCAATTGACAATCGTTGTAGACGCGATACAGCGCTTCGATGACGTATAGCAAGAGCGAGGATCTCCAGAGCGCACAAAGTCTCCTCATTCCACCTTGATACCAGGCTCGGATCACGATACAGGTCGTTCATGCATGTGCGATGCGAGTGCAGCGATCAAAGCTTCCCTGGCAATGGTAAACCCGAAAGTCTGAATCAAAGGTAATGCGTCCACTCAGATCCATGTCCTTGCCTGTCATGTTTCGGAGCTCAACCGAAACGTTTTCGAAGAGTTGCAGTCTGGCAGCGCTTGTAACGATGCGATCTCTATTCAACATCGGATCGGTTGAAGGGCATGTGAATGGCGAGGCTGTAGTCAGCTCCATCTAAGACCTAAATAGCGGTCACTGCGGACCTCTAGGGACCTGGACTGGTGCCGAGGCGTAGAATTCCATTTCCTGATACGAATGGTAGCGATGCGATTTGCAGACGTCCCTGTTGTAATTCCGAGAAGTCAAGATGTATTTTCACTAAAACCATGTAAGTATACAAAGCAAGACCAGCTTGACATCTGGACCTGAACGCCACGCCAATTATGGGTATCCGTGCAGAAACCAACCAATTCCTGCGCAGGAAAGACCTGCTCCAGTCTCAATGAATGAAGAAATCATGCAGCGGAGCTTTCGGGACTGGCAGGTTGACGGAGCCCCAATCGACGTCTTTGACAGCCTCACCATGCATGATTCCCTCAACTAGACACTGACCAACGATGTACCATTTGTCACCAAGAGGTCGCACGACAAAGGGTGTTGGTACGCCAAGAAAGACGCACACCTCATCGCTCGCCACGGTAGCCGCGGGTCCCAGCCCAGGCGACCCGTCATTCAGAATGATAGGGCGGCGATTTATGCAAGGATGTGCTAGCTGGTCCGTGCCATAGAATCTGGTCTCGAAACCATGCAAATAGTTCTCGATAGTTCGTCCGGTGAGTGATTCTGAGGATTGTCGTGATTTCCCGGAGGGAGCAATGACAGAGTCGGTTCGATAGTCCCCCTCGACTTCCCTGGTCTGCCGTAGTGTGAACTTCCTCCTGTCTTTCTGCTGTAATGTGTACCGCACGCCTCGAACGCTGCGCGAAATCGACTGCCACTCGACCTTCCAGGTCTCAATCTGTGCAGACGCATCCTGGATTGAACAGCGCTCGCCAGGACCTGAAAGTTTGGATTGAGTCCCGACAGCTGCTATCTTACCAATCTGCACGCCTCTGAGTGCCAGAACGTTGCCATATCGCGCAGAGACCATTTGCTTGTATCCAGGTGTCCAACCAGCTCGCCAGCTATCCCGCTTCATCGGCCGTTCCCTCAACGGCTGCCTCCAATCGACAACCCAAGAGGGCAGCACACTATCTCCTCGAACAGGGCCAGCTGAATTGAGGGCATCTGAAATGTCGAGGCGAACGAAGAACCACATCAGATCTGTGTATACTTGTGGTATGCTCTTGGCGTAATCTGGCGTGATGAACTTTGGTATTGGCTTCTGAAACAGCGAGATCATCGCGAAGAGTCGATCTCGAGGATCGAAACAATGCAGTCCACGAGTCTTCTCCATCAGCTCGTGAAGGCGATAGAATGGTAGCATCGGGCGGCCACTTTTCTGGCTTTGAAAGACTGATTGATAGCTCGCACTGTAGAGCGGGCCTCTGCCAACTCCGAGCTGCCACTCTTCAAAGCTTTTCCACTGTCTGCTCGATAGCGGCTCGAGACCAAGATTTGTCAATGTGGTCAACACATTCGGCATTGTCATGTGTACGCTGGCAGCCAACAGTGGCAACTCTTGTAAATCGATTGTTGAAGGATCCAGCATGACATCGCCAATGACTGCCGCACCAATAAGCACCCTGGAGTTGCGAGAGAAGAGGACCTCTTGCATTGCCCATGTACGCGAGAACCACGGCCGCTGAAGGAACCTGCGCGCGTGATCTTCATCTTCAGAACTTAGCTCAGATGTAATGAAGTTGTCGTCATTGCTACTTTCCGGCATCAGCTGCACCACCCGTGCGGAATGCGTATCGTGTCTGCCAAGATAGACCACAGTTCGACTGGCCTTGATAAAGATATCGGCTATTCGTCCGGCTTGCTCGTTGCGTTCCTCGATGTTATCCATGTCTATGGAGAGGGCATCTATCCAGAATGGTCCCGGAATATCTGCGTCGGCCAGCGATTTGAGCAGCTCCTCGCAATTGAGAGAGACTCGAATAAGCTTCTGGTTGCAATGGATCCATCGACTACGATTGGGATCACCCCAAGTATAGGAGACAGCCGTATAGTCCGAATCGATCCGGGCGTGGACTATATGATAAGCCACCTGCCATTCTCCCGTGAAGTTCGACTTCTTGATGAATACCAGTCGGATCTCATTGGAATCTCCAAGGGGCTCATATTCGAAAGCTGAGGCATTTACGGCGCGCCACGGCTGCTTCTCCTGGCGTTCCTGACCATCGCTTATCCCGCTGCAGAGCCCCCGGCGGAGGCGACGCCATAGTGAGGAGAGGTTTGCCGCGGAAAGGTCAATCTCCCTCAAAGCAGAATCCGGCGGCATGACAGCTGTGGTCGATCATTAGTGCTGTGGTTGTCAACGCGTGGCATTCTACGCGGATGCCTGCTATCTTCTCCTGGGCCATGACCAGGCTGAACAGGGTGCGGCTCAAAGAGTATCATGTTACCCCGTTCCCTGCTGTTGATGAGCTTAAGATTATGTCTTCGTGATCAGCAGGCATCATGGCTGGGATGCACAGCATGTTCAATAGCTGAAGATGCAGAGCCCTCACCGCAACAGATGAAGTTGACGATCTCTTGCGGATTGATCGGGAAGAAGGATGGAAGTCGCTCGTTAGAGATGAAGGTGCTAGAGGAACGTAACCGAAAATGCTTAGCGGCAATGTCTCATTAATGCCAAGAGTACAGAAAACTCAATTTGACATAGCGGCTCGCTCCATGCTCGCATCTCACGACCCCGATCTTCCTTTGATCACTATTTTATGTTCACGGAAGACTTCTCCATCTCCTTCGATTCTTCCGACGCGCAAGTGCAGGTCTCTAACATCACCGCCTTACGGCCAATGGAGGACAAAAAGCAATTCCCACATACTTACCACAATGGGACAAGTCATATGCCGTTGCCGTGTTCTTCCCCTCTTGCCAGCATCCTTCGACATCAGCCAAGGTTTTGGTTAGGGCCATAAAATGACAGTAGACAACAAACACTGAGTAAGTCCACGATTGGTTAACCTTCGCAGGTTCCTACGACAAAATGTACTCCTGGGTACACACCTTCGTCGCCACTGCTTTGTGCTTGACTGCTTCTGCCCAGCAAGACTCAGATTCAGCAGATCAGCTTCCATTTGCAATCTCTCCGGACACCATCGAAGGCGACCCAGACTACTCTGCACCAGTTTTTCCAATCCTACCTTTCAACCAATATTCTGGCAATCCCATTCTTTCTCCTAATCCGGCCAACAACTTTGAATCAGCATTCCTGTACAATCCGACAGCCATAGTCCTCAACGAGACAATCTTCTTGCTGTATCGAGCTCAGAACTCATCTAAGACGAGCAGCGTCGGACTGGCCTGGAGCACAGATGGCTACACCTTTACGCGCCTCAACAGTCCCATCCTCAATGCGACAGAGCCCTGGGAAGCAGGAGGCGGGACAGAGGATCCTCGCATCGTTCGCGTGAATGGCACATTCTACCTCACATACACTGCTTACAATCTTACATCCCCACAACTCTGTCTCGCCACGTCTACAGATCTGATGACCTGGAAGAAGTATCCTCCGTTGTTTCCAAACTGGCAGGACGTGGCGTACTCCGACATCGACATCCCAGAGCCACGATTCAACCACTCCAAGTCAGCCGCGATCGTAAGGGAAAAGAGTACGGATGGGCTCTACCACATGTACTGGGGCGATTCATTCTTCTACCACGCCACATCTCCAGATATGCTCAACTGGACCACTTTGTCAGCATCAGAGTACTTCGCCGCTCCCGTCTATCCTTGGGAGAATCGTCTCATCGAACCTGGACCTGCACCAATCAAGACTCGCGATGGACGGTGGCTGCTCGTGTACAATGGCGCCACTACTGGAAGGGTCGGGTATCCAGC
Organism: Pseudocercospora pini-densiflorae CBS 125139; assembly: GCA_000504365.2. Lineage (NCBI taxonomy): Eukaryota > Fungi > Ascomycota > Dothideomycetes > Mycosphaerellales > Mycosphaerellaceae > Pseudocercospora > Pseudocercospora pini-densiflorae. The sequence goes on along the minus strand of AWYD02004371.1, from coordinate 266,989 downwards.
TGGGCAGTATGGCGTCGGACAGATGTTGATCGATCCCTCTGGCGCTTTTAGACCCACCGTCAATGCTAGCATTCCGAATCCAGTGGTGGGAGGAACGTATCAGCCTGCGATCGCTGATGGTCCGATTGCAAGAATAGAGAAGCCAATGGTATTTCCCGGCACGCCACAAGAGACAGAAGGTCAAGTCGATCGAGTGACGTTCGCCGAGGGTCTTGTGCAATTCAAAGGCAAGTGGTTCCTTTATTTTGGCCAAGCAGATAGCACTTTGGGCGTTGCGGTGGCCGATGTGCAACCTTAACGAGATTATGCAAGAGCCGGAGCGTTTCTGCGTCGCCATGTATTCATCATTCACTAAGTAGCGGCTGAACAAATTCATGTCCACGAGACGGCCGCATCCGACCAGGTTCATAAATGTAGCTTCAGCCTGAACCTGGGGAAGCTTATTGTATTGCCCAACCAAACCTTGCACAATCGATTGCCACGCATACCACAAAAGTAACACGGCGCCTCTCCCCGCAATAGTACTCTTCTTGGTACCGCCAATGTGTAACACCAAAAGCACTGATATGTCCATCTACACCGCCATGGCATGACCGAAGACAAGCTCTCCATAGATCTGAAGGATCAGCACCACATCTTCTCCAAGCTGTTCAAATGGAAGAACGACAGAAAGGATGCACACCGCAGATCCGACTGAACAGCTCACCCATTTCTCCACATCCTCTCTCAACTCCCGACAAGAGCCCCATCGTCAACGCATCTACAGCATTCCTCGAAGACACGACTTCACACAAAGGTCTCGCTGCAGCACAAGCAGCCAACGATGATGAACACGCCCTTAGTTTCCGGGAAGCAACAGCTCTCTTTCCAAAAGCAATTCTCTTCTCCCTAGGAATCAGTCTCGCAATCATCATGGAAGGCTACGACAACTCCCTCCTCAGCAATATTTTCTCACTTCCACAATTTCGCGAGTACTTCGGCCAAAGACTCCCGAACGGCGACTATCAAGTCTCAGCTGGATGGCAATCTGCTACGAATGCTATAGGATCAGTTGGAGGGATATTCGGACTACTTCTTGCGGGCTGGATGGTTGAGAGAGTTGGATATCGCAGATCGATGCATGTCGGTTTAGCTTTGATCGTGGGAGCGATATTCATCACGTTCTTCGCGCATAACATCATCACTTTGTTCTTTGGACAGCTCATCACCGGAGTTCCGTTTGGGATGTTCCAGGGTATGGCCAGCGCATACGCAGCGGACATTGCTCCTCTGGCGCTGAGGGCGGTCTTGACCTCTTTCCTCAATCTTTGCTGGTGCATTGGGCAGTTCATAGCCACAGGTGCGATGAAGGCGGCATTAACGCGAAACGATGAATGGGGATTCCGAATTCCGTTCGCGACACAGTGGTTCTGGCCCGTTCCGATTGCGATCATTGTATTCTTCGCGCCAGAGTCTCCGTGGTGGTTGATGCGGAAGGGACGAAGAGAGGAGACTAAGACGGCGCTAAATCGGCTTACATCGGATAATATGCCAGAAGAGCAGCTCGAAAATTACGTGAAGCTGATAGATTATACCAACGAGCACGAGAAGAATGTGCAAGAAGGCACGACATTCTATGACCTCTTCAAGGGCAGCAATCTGCGTCGTACAGAAGTCGCGTCAATGGCATGGGCTTGTCAAGTCGCGAGTGGCATTTGGCTCAGCGGCAACATCACTTACTTCTTGGAGCAAGCTGGCTTCGATTCGCAACACGCTTTTAGCTTCGGTCTCGGAATGACCGGTCTCACTTGCGTTGGTACGATAGCCTCCTGGTTCCTCAGTGCTCGGATCGGCCGGCGAACACTTTACCTTGTAGGTCTTACCGGAATGCTCGCAATTGAGCTGATCGTAGGCGCAATGGGAATTCCGAGACTCTCTTCGGGAATCGGCTACGCGTCAGGTGTCATGCTGGTCCTGCACAGCTTCATCTACTCTCTGACGATTGGTCCAGTCTGCTTCACGATCGTGCCTGAAGTGCCTTCTGCAAGACTGCGGCAGAGAACGGTGGTCGTTGCACGATCCGCATACCAGGTCCTAGCAATTGGGGCCAACTTCCTGAGCCCACCAATGCTCAACCCGACTGCTTGGAATTTGAGAGGAAGAGCTGGGTTTGTGTGGGCCTCTGTCTGTCTTATTGCCTTGACATGGACATACTTCAGACTGCCGGAATGCAAAGATCGTACGCCGATGGAGCTTGATCTACTGTTCGAGCGACGCACCCCGACGAGAGCATTCAAACATGCCAAAGTCCATGCTTTTCGCTTTGCAGAGCATGAGGCGACGGAAAGCCCAACTCGAGTCAAGTGATGAGACGAGAGCGAAGTGTATTTAGTCTAGCTTCACATCAGCAGAAACCACTCCGGCTTTGGTGGCACATACGTATTCACATGGCTTGTTCTTCATTTCTTGCGTGCCTCTGCTCTCGCTAAAGCTTCCCTGCGCAGTGTAAGATACGCCGCAGCTGACCAAGTGTAGGAGACGTCTCGCAGACCGGCTCCTGTAATAGCATCGTAGTTCTCGGCAAATCCAGACTTCTCGCACAACGCGATGAAACGATCGCTAATGGTATCAGCAAGCTCTTCATACCCTGCGCGGCGCAGGCCTGATTCAATAAGCTGCGTCGAAGGAGCCCAGATTGGGCCACGCCAGTACCCATCGCTTTGGTAGTGAGGTGAGTCCAGCTGCTCGGTAGCAAGTCCCCACGGAGTCAAGTGTTTTGAGAGGTCGGCAACCATTTTCGAAACGATTGCCTTTGGAAGAGACTGCGCGGCTACAAGGGGCATGAGTGTGAATAGTGAAGTAGACCTCTTTCGCTCCCCTGTCAGAGCATTTTTGACCAAAAAGACTTCGCCGTCCCAAAGTTCTTCGACTAGTGCCGCAAGCAAAAGGTCGCTGGTTTGGATCCACCTTGCGTAATCTCCATGGGGCCGACGAAGTAACTTAGCAAGAGCAGCCAACGCCTTGGTTTGAATGATGAGATACGCTGCGCACTCGGGACCAATGATGACTGACTGCCCATCGAAGACGGTGGAGTTGTCCCAACCACTATCATTGCCATGAGGATACCACGGCAAACGGGATACACTTCCGCGCCGCTCCTCCAGCCAGAATTCGGTAAAGCGTGCAGTGGATGTGTAGAGATCGTGCAGGGTCTTGACGTCGATGTCTTTGCCTCGCATTCGAAGTAATTTGGCAATCGCCCATCCTTGAATGGGTGGCTTTGTATGGCCCCATTCAACGAAGAGCCAGTCTATTGAATCCGGCAGACGTCCATTACGAGCTTGAAGATCGCTGAAAAGCAGAAGCTGGTTTAGCGCAAGCTCCAAATCTGCATCTGCAACGCCCAGAGCGTTAAGACAATTGTCCCAGCTCCAAGCTCTGTTCATCCACAATTTGCTCATCAGAATGGCCTCGCGAGTCAAGCGGCCGCCTGCACGGATTGTGGTCGCCCAAATGACATAGCTCGCCAGTTGCTCGGTTCGAGACAAAGTCATTGCAGACCATGGACACAGACTTCTTGCGAAAGCGGAAAATTCAGCTTGAGTCCGCTCGACCGTTGAGTCGAACGAGATGTTCTCTACAGCATCAACAAACTCAAGGCAGGTGTCTACGATAGGCCCATCGCCTGTTGTAGTATCGAGCTCGCATACCAAAAGCTCCCACTCAACATTCTCTTGCGTTCCAGTGATCTCGATGCGTTTGTCAAGAACTTCTGGTATATTGCCATTGATCTGGCTCAGTTTTCCTTGGACCGCAATGAAGCGATATCCAGGCATGCTGTTGAATACATAGTCGATTGAATCTGGCTTGCCATCTAGATGCGGTCTTGAGAACATGTACGCACTGCACGCCTCTTTCTCGAGTGCCGCATCGGTATCAAAGGCAAAGGGTACCGTCCCGCGAAATCGGAGACATCGATCGTGGACGAAGGAAACCTGGGCGAAGATAGATGCTTCATGCTGCCAAGAAAGTAGACCTGGCTCCGCCTTGACTGTTGTGGACGGCTTTGGGCGGCGGAACCCAGATGGCGGAGGCAGTGAGTGTCCTGGAGGTATAGGGCGGAGTGCGAAGAGAGGGAAACCGAACTGTCGGCAGTGTGTGACAAGATACACATCATTTCCGGGAGTAAGGCAGCCTTGCCGTCCAGCTTTGGTGGCAAGGCTGAAATATGATCCTCGCTGGCTCCATGAAATGATCGATACGTCTATTTCGAGGGCGTGATTGCTCTTGCTGTAGTCCGCGTTCGCCAAGGCCATTCTCCTCGCTGGTCTGTGCTCAAGTTTCCCTTCTCCTGCCTTGCAACTTTTGGCCTCTCAAATTCTTCGATAATAATGTTGATTCTGTGCTGGCCCCTCTGAACAGCCGTCTGTCACGCTAAAAGACCAACGCATTATTGCTATTGCGCCTGCTTAGCCTGAATCTGCATATGCTTCCAGGATGCTTTGAGTTTGAGCATCCTTCACTTCCCTGCATTTAGCCAATCTCAAATGGCATTCGCTGGCGATACTTGACGTGTGTTTCCATACCGGCAGCACACGAAGAGTTCATCAGAGACTCTCTGCATGTTCCTGATCAAACCCACGAGCATCGAGACGCCCGCTAGCAAAGTACACGCCAATGATGCCGTCATCGGGACCACTTTCACGCCCTTTCTAAGCCCAGATTCGCATGTCAAGTTCCATACTGGTTCGGTTTGGCGACGCCTTGCAGAGATTGTCAAGAAGTATGCGCGGCTGCGAGTGATCATGCCTTTAAGCCCTTCTCCAGTCCTTAGCTCGATTCTACCGCTTCACATACATTGCATCTCAGTGCATCTCCCTTGCAGGTTCTTCCAGCTGGCCAGTCAAAGCTCGACCACCAACAAAAGTCTGATCTAACTTACCTCTGATCCAGTCTAGATGGCACTTTCTCGCAGAGGCCAGGAAGGTGCGAAACCGGACCCAGCATTCCGACTATGGACGATACTGGATGACCTCTGGGACCCAGAAAACAATCCCGGAGGATATGTGAGTCTCGGAGTCGCAGAAAATGCACTCATGCATCAGGAATTCTTGGAGCACATACACCAAAATCTGGCCTTGTCAAAACATGCCTTCACCTACGGCGATGGCCCAAGAGGTAGCAAACGACTGAGGAGGGCCATGTCCAAATTTCTGACGAGACATTTGAAGCCAAATTTTACAATAGAGCCAAGCCATGTGACAATCACAAACGGATGCACTGCTGTGATCGAACATCTTGCTTGGTCATTGGCGAATCCAGGAGATGTCTTCCTGCTCGGTCAGCCACACTATGGAGCATTCGTCGTCGATCTGACGCTGAGAAGCGGCGCGGAGCTGGTAAAGGTGGCGTTTGGAGACAAAGATCCAGTGAGCCTCGAGGCTGTACAAGCATATGAGCAGCAGGTCTTGGCCTGTCAGGCAAAGAACAAGAGAGTCGCCGGAATAGTGATCTGTCACCCACACAATCCCTTGGGACGATGCTATCCAGTCGATACGCTGAAATCACTGCTGGAGCTTTGCCAGAAACATCAAATCCATTTGATCGCCGATGAGATCTACGCACTCTCCGTTTTCGAGCCCACAGTTCCTCAAGATCATGGTCCCTCTCCCCAGGCTTTTGAGTCAGTCCTGTCTGTCGCAACAGATGACCTGATCAATCCAAATCTGATACACAGCATCTGGGGTATGTCAAAAGACTTCGGCGCAAATGGCATCCGCGTTGGAGCTCTCGTTTCACGGAACTTAGAGCTTCATGCATCTTTAGTGCCAGTTGCGCTCTTCAGCTCTAGCTCTTCGATGGCGGATCACGCAACCTGCAACATCCTGGAGGACGAAGCATGGACAGACGCATATATCAGAGAGAACCAACGGCGCCTCGCAGAACATCATGCCATCACTGTCGACTGGGCAGAAAAGCACGGAATCGTTTACGCTCCGGGAGTCAACGCAGCTTTCTTCCTCTGGGTCGATCTGGGCCATGCATATCGGCAGCGGCACCCTGATACCACAATTGAAGACGCAGAAATCACAGAGACCATTACCGAGTCTTTGCTGAAGAATCGCATATTTCTCGCATCTGGACAGCAGTTTGGTTCAGAAAAGCCAGGATGGTTCCGCATTGTGTTCACGAACGATAAGGTCATTCTGGAGGAAGGCCTGAAGCGGGTTCTGGTGGCATTGGAGTAAGGGTCTGTCCTCACATGTGGACTAATCTCTGACGGAGAGCTGACTACCGAGGAGTCTGAGAGGTTCCGCCGTGAAGACCCACATGTGCTGGGCAGTAGGAGGTGAGCTCGCAGCTCTTCAACTCGCTGCAATTCCGCAACAGGGTGATCAGAAAATCTCTACGGACTTGCATTGGAATGCTCATCACGTGTGTCCTTATCGGAGGGTCTTGAATGTCGTGGAAAAGCAGAGGCGAAGTGCTAGAGCCTCACTCCAAGCTAATTTCATCTTCAGGCCGCGCAGGAAGTCATGCGGCGTCGCACTGCACCGCGCGACACATACTTCCCTCTCGGAGAGCCTGGACGTCCCGGAACCGACGAGAGATGGAACCTCATAGTCTCATATTGGGTCAATTCCGCGATAAGGCTACGCTGGATTTGATGCGGTCTTGCACGAAGCAGTACGCCACTTGTCGTTTGCTAGGAGAGCTCAGGTGTTCCTCTGCAAAGAGTAGATGTGACGCATGAAATGCTCACCATGGTCTAGCTCCGCGATAATGCTGTTTTCACAGGCATGCGCTTTGGCTCAAAAGACCTTGTACCCATCTTCGCTCACGGAGTGGGATCGGGTTTTGGAAAAGTGGAGAGTACCACAGGCAGAACTTATGGTACATATAGAGTATCTATAGCCATGTCCAATCCCCAAAAAGAAAAGCAGAATCAGCAAACGCCTGTATTGACCCTTCTCGCTTCCTCGATGATAACAGTCCATGTCCCGAAGCACCCAATATCGCAAAGTACCACATATCGCAAAGCGCCGCATGTTTAAGACCGTCCCATGCCACAAAGTCCCATATTACCATCCAGGCGGCAACGGAGGACCAGCAAGAGGATGCTGAGTCCAGAGCCACTTGATACGCTCCTCATTGTCGACCTCCTTCAACGCCCTATCCCACACATCCCTCCAACCCCAGAGAATCTTAGTCGTGAGAGCAATCTTCCCATTTTTAGCGAGCATAGCGTCGAGCTGAGCCTTCATGCGTCCCAACATGTTCGCAGCAACCTTTTCCTGCCGGCTCAAAATTGGCCAATTCGTCCCCGAAAGCTGATAGTCCTTGCCATCCTTCGATATGTCGAGCGTGAAGGTGGAGTAGCTGTTAGCAAAGAATGTGCCGACGATGGAGAACTTCTTGATGTACTCGACCTCGCTGATGGGAAGCTCCTCCATGTCAAATCGGAATTGGAGGTTCAGATCAGGAGGTACTCTTCTAAGGTCGAAGTTGAGGTCGAGTCTGTAATTGTGGTAGAAGATGTTCAAGGAGTCGTGCCGAACGTTGCGAGAGACACCACAAATGGGTGGTGGCGTGTCGTCAGCGAATGACGTGCGTGCGGAAGACATGTAGGCTTCGATGACAAGAAGGCCAAGTTCTGCTGGAAGGTCGACGTATTTGTGGAAGATCAGATTGTCGTCTGCAGTCTCGAGAAGCTTGATCAGTTCCTCTCGCGCGCGTCTTGTGACTCTGTGGGAGCGTGTCGGGAGGCTGATTCCTCTTTGCTGGCAGAATACCCGAAGCTCTTCGCTGCTGCATGTTTCGTACAGCAGTAGTCCGCGCTGCATTCGATAGTATTGAGCTTTGATTCGGTCTTCCGAAGTCGCAGCAGTAGTCTTGCCGATTTTTTCTTCAACTTCGCTGCGCATTGTTTCCATGTGTGGAGGTGCAGGCTCCCGAGGCTTCGATCGGTGGCCAGCTGATCGTATCTTGCACATCTCGTCTTGGTGTCTTGTAAGGAAGAAGGATAGGAAAGAAAGTCAGGTTTCGTTTGGAGAGGGCCGTCGCCAGGTAAGTAAGTTTTCGTGAAGCTTTGACCATGCTTGTGCTACTTCAGAGGCACGGGCCAGAGGCTCTGCCCGCTTCACTCTCCTTCACAAGCCTGAAAGACCTCTTCCTATTTCACGAGACTTGGGCGACTCGAAGCATGATAGAGGATTCTGAGATGCAGGGAGGTGAAGCTGTACAAATCCTCGCCTATGCCTTCGTCTTTTGCTTCTTCTTCGTGACTTTCTCGCCGCCGGCCTTGGTCTTGCGCTTCGTGGTCTTCTCTTCTACCACGGCTTTACCTTTGGGTTCTGACTTGATCGTGGCCACAACGGTCTCCTCAAGAACAGGCTCTTGTTCCTGCTCCTCAATGAGCTTCACACCACCATCCTCCTCCTCAGCGCTAGCCTCAGCATCGGCAGACTTCACCACCTTCTGCTTGGTAACTGCATCCACACCCTTTACTGCAGGCATGTCGAAATCATAGCCGAGCTCCTTCAGCTTTTCCTGTTTGCTCTGTCGTCTCTGCTCCTCGCGAGTTATCCTCTTCTCCCACCCTTCTCGATCAGTTCCCTTTCGTAACTTGCTACCCTCAATTCTGTTCCTTGGCCGCACCTTGCCATTCTTCACACCCTTGGGTCCCTTCCATATCTCATCTTTGACTTGCTCCGCCGGAATGCGCTTGCATTGCAGGATATGGCCGAACAGCAGATACTTGTCCATGGTCTTGGCCACGATATCTGCGACCGAAGCGGCCTCAAATTCAATGAAAGCATAATGCTTGCTCTTGCCTGTCTTGCGATTCCTGGCTAGGCGCAGGTGAGTGATCGTTCCGAATTGCGAGAAGTAGGCGCGAAGTTGCTTTTCGAAGAAACCATGCGGGAGGCGGGAGATGTAGACTACGCCTGGTGTGCTCTCCGCATCGTCGCTCTTTTGCTTGGAGGCTTTCGTGATGGCCTTTTGCACCTCGCCCGTGGTGGGCGCCGCAGGGAGAGTCGCAACGTCTACACCCTCATCTCCATCCTCGTCGCCGGATTCATCGCTCGAGAAACCAGCAAGCAGGTCCGCTGTCTGGTCTGCAGTGAGCTCTGCGCCGCCATCTTCCTCCTCGTCGACATCGGACACTACAGGCTCAACTTCCTCGATCTTCTCGATGACCTTTTTGACCTTTGGCTCAGCCTTACTCTTCTTGTCCTTAGCCTTTTCGGTCACAGTCGTCTCGACTTTGCTCTTCTTCAGCGCAGATTTGGCTGGTGCTGGTCGGTCTGCCGATTTGACGGTCGTTGTAGTTGTCTTGACCTTTTTTGCAGGCTGCGCAATGTTGTCGCCAGACTTGCGCTTCTTTCCCTTCGTATCGGCCGACATGATTGCTGTATCTGACAATGCGTGACAGTAGATGTAATGTCGAAAATGCACAGATTGAAGTTCGCCAATATTTTTCTGAAGCTTCAATTTGAGTTTGCCGAAAGCCGATCCCTGCACCTCGAGACGAGACGAGACGAGTAGATGTGCATCTTCACATGCGAATTTCTTCATCTCCAAAACATCCAACAACTTAATCATTAGGAAGTGAGCGAGGCTATGGCGGCTCAAGCAGGTGGCGAACTCTCCCATGAAGAGGTCTGGGATGACTCTGATCTCGTGCAGAATTGGAACGAGGCATTCGAGGAGTACAAGGTCTGCATTCATACCCTGATCTTGCACGCGCGTTGTTTCTAACATTGCTCCAGAAATATCACAGTCTGGCCGCCAAAGGCGAGAAAGTCCAGCCATCCGCGGCGTCAAATGCAAAGGCCGGTCCTAATGGAGCTCTAAAGCCCTCAAGCACGCCTGTGAACTTTGTTCCTGCTCCTGCTGCATCACACGGAGAGACAACCACTTCAGCGCCAGATGTTGTTCCTGGACCAGCAAGCATCGCGCAGCCTAGCACATTGACCCTTCCGCCTGCGCCTCCTGGGCTAGCGAGTCTGCCGCAAACACTTCTCTCTTCCAGTAAGTATATGTCGCACGATATATTTGCTTGTGCTGACACATTTGCAGCCCAGAACGATGACCTGAAGAATATCATGATGTCTTGGTACTACGCTGGATACTACACAGGTCTCTACGAAGGCCAACAGAAAGCCTGGGCGAGCATGCAAGAAATGCAGCAAGAAAGCTGATGGACGCGGCCATGATCCTGCGATTCTTTCGCATCGAACACACGGACTCGACTTCGTTGGCCACCGTCTTCTCGACATCGCTTAAAGTCAGGGCCGCATTCGATAGCGAGATCCCATCATCCATCGCACACTGTGCATAAACCGCAGAAGTCGGCTGTGAAATGGCAAGGTATACCTGCATGTCGGTTGCGCGCAGACTGGCCGGGACTCGCCCATGGCATTCACCCCTGGTCATGCTGAGCTTTGTGGCCGAATAGCATGCATCGATAATCCGCACGGCTTTGAAGGAAGCGTCACATGCGATTACTGGAGCAGAGTGGACAACGCACATTGCAAATAGACTGGTAATCGGGGGAACTCGAGAGTATGCACACGATGCTTTCTTCCATCATGAGTCGCCTTGCTGCAGCTTCGTTCGTAGGTCATCGCTTTGCCAAATTCATCCTTATGCTACCCTGAAAGCTGATCGTCTTCTAGTGCGCTAAGCTTATAGCAAGAACAGATGCAGCGCACAGTCCTATGGCATGTGTTGCCTCCTTTTCGCATTGGAGATCCTCAGGAAGGCTGCCAAGAAATTTCCAGGGAACTCTCAGCAAGTCATCAAGAAAGTCCTCAGTAAGCTCGAAAAGACTTTATGTACGTCCATTCTACCTACCATTCGTATTCTATACATCTGCATGGAATATAATTCAGTGCCTTGCACTCTACTGGGAAACCGTTGGAGTAACAACTGCTGTTGGGTGACTTTCGAGCGACAACTTGGAACCACGGCGCAGGCCTCGCAGCCTCAAATAAATCCTCGCTTCTGGCAACATTACGAAGCCAATAATGGTGAATGCTACGTCCGTTGCATCCTCTCGCCGAGACTATCTCACTGAGCTCTCCGCAAATCTCGCGCAGGAGCAGACAATCTGTTCCATCTGCCTTCAGCAGACAGTATCAAAAGAAGACGTGGCATCAAGATGTGCGCACGATCGTGTTGAGCACTCGGTAATAGTCCACGACAATCACGTCCTTGGCCACAAATGTATTCAGGTCTGGCTTCGCGAACACAATTGTTGTCCCATTTGCCGCAAAGAATTGTTCCCGCAACCGCCTCAGCATGAGAGACAGCCGCCCATTGATTCCGAAGGCGTACGCCACTTGGGTAACCTCAGAATTCATACAAACTACTGGCAGCTATCTCCAGAGGATCAAGAGCTCGCAGATCTCCGATGGCAGCAGATCTATGAATCGGAACCTCAGGAGGATTCTCTTGCGGAGAGCGATCTCGAGCTTGACGAGCTGTCGGATATTGATATCGAACAGCAGAGCATAGCTGCAAACGAAATCACTCTATCTGAAGTGTGTGAAAGATTTAGTGAAGCAATCAAGTGGACGCTGCTCGCGTTTTGGCAGGCTTGGAAACGCGACATATCGCAAGTATGGCCTGGAAGCTGAAGAGATTTGACAGTTCCAAATCTGGACTTTGTGCCCTCGGCTGCCTGCGTTCCAATTTCTGTGTGTGCTTACGCACACGGTCCTGAAGCTGTTGTCCAATGGCTGGCTCCATTCTGCCAGATACTTAGGAATCATGTCATCGAAGTCTGGGATTAGAGGTCCGCGGATTAAGATTCTGGCTGTGGACAAGAGATTCTACCTCAATACTATTGGGTAAATGGACCAGGATAGCACAGATGCCAACGCCTAAAGAGCCAGAGAAAGCAGCGAGGTCTCAGGAATGCTTCGTGATGGCTCGGGACATGCTTTCAACGCACATGATCCTAGGATGGAGAGCAGACTTTCTGAGCTGAATCATTATACGGTAACACTAAGATGATAAGAACAGACTGCAATTGGAGTCTGAGGAGGCAGGCATCAAGAGTACAACAATGCTGACCAATCGATTTTCCACCCTTCTTTCGGTCAGACGAACGAGCACATAGCCAAACACTGAGATCCCGTGTGCATCATATCAACGTGGTCCTTACAGTACTACCCTTCACTCGAGAGGTGATCAACCGTTCGTCTGTAGAATGCAAGCCTTCACGCTCTGATTCATGACTAGAGCTTTCCACGTCCGATTTCCTGCTTGTGCTTCGCAGAACCAATTTCGCGTCACCTATGTATTTTGGAAGCGGATCTTGTCCAAGCTGATCTTCATCCTTGATTATGACCTCAAGCGATTGTTGGCGGGAGACTCTGACTACCGTCGAAAACTTATTGCTGTACGACATCCCTGTAGTGGCGAGACTAAATAGGCCGATTGTCACGGCAAGAAGTGTCGCGGCAAGCGCAGCTCCGTACGCTGACCAGAGTCGTTGTTGATTGTATTGATACACGTTGTGAGTGCTGGAACTTGTCACTAAGGTGCTTACCTTGGGACCAAGGAGATCCGGAACACTGAGTAAAGACAGCGTCATGTTCTGAAACAATTCCTCGATGGCATTTTGCAAAGGTTTTAGTGGCTTGTGGGCGGTGGTAGAGCCCGTGTAGTTCACATAGGCAGGATGAAGTTCTTTCGTGAAGGCCAGATCCGTGTCGAAGACGTGAGTTAGGTCAGTTACGTAAAGATCATTATTCCAGAAAAGGGATCCGACTAGCAACTCTCCAAAAGCTTGCATGATAGCCAAATAGGACTGAACCTCCGGTGTATTCACTCCTAGAGCCGCAGGAAATCCCGGTTCAGCATAGTTTGGTGCTTCAAGAAAAATCGGCTCTCCAATCATGATTTTATCAATGTTCACGTTCTGCTGACCATGTTGTGAGAATGTGGCCTCGTATGAGGCATTGTATAACGAGCAATTGAGAAGAGCCATACCTCCGCTGAGCACACCTTCAGTGGTCAGGTTCTCGCGATAAGCGATATATAAAGCTTGTGGATGGTCAGTGTCCGTCCCAATATTCGGAGGATCAGACAGGCCATTTGAAGCGGCCGTCCCGCCGCTTTCTTGGAGTTGAAAAATAGTGCGGTTGGAGAATGGCACAACATCAGAGACTTTCTCGCCATTGTCGTCGTTCACTGATGAATGGTTACTTGCCCATGCCATGAAGAAGGGTTCCAGGGATCTTAAGGAGTAAAACGCCCATTGAGAGTAGGAGCCATTCATGTAAGGCAGACCAGCTTCGTAAAGATCGTCCAGATATCTATCCTCGTTCGTTATCCGAGGGCATTTCATTGCAGGTCCATCGAACGTGAGGGTATATGAGATACCGCTTCTCAAAGCGGCGAACGCTGGCAATTGCCCTTGATATGCTGTTCCAAACAAAGTCCGTCTGACCTGGCTGGTCGGTCCAGCCCAGCCTGCGTGTCTGGTGGGCCCATCGGGGCCCACCATGCTCATTGTGCGCTTTGACAGTTCGCGAGCACCGAAGCTTGCAACAAAGCTCTTGTAGTCAGTGTAGTTCGGCACCTGAAATTGCAGCATGTCTTGTGCAGTGAACGTTTTCGGAACAACCTTAAGCGCCGCTGGTGGAAAAACGGCCGCCAAAGGCATGAGCCAAGCTAAAACGGCAAGGCTTGCTAGCAACGGACTGGCCTTCAAAGTCCTGGGATCGAGTATTTGGTAGATGACCTTTAGTTGACTCGCCAGACCATCTATGGTTGACACTGAAAGAGGGCAACGAAGTCTCCGCCAGAAGATTTGCCAGTATGATGCGGAAATAGCGATTACGCAAGCAGCACGAACAAGAAAAGCAAAAGCTGTACCGATGGATGTATTCGTTTGCTGAGGCCATCGTGCTTGCTCGACTCGAAGCTCGTGTAAGGTGGAGTAGAAGTAGTGATGGCCAAGAGATAATGCCAATGCTGCCGCGAAGGCCGCTGTCAATGTTACTGGCAAGAACCAGTCTGGATGGGTGTCAGATCTTGCCATAATGGACTTTTGTACCAATGTCATCAGAGATACCGGTAAGAAAATGGGCGGAGGCAGATACTGATAGCTGATGAGCCGAGCACCGCCAAAGCCTAAATAGCAAGGCTGAAACACGCCAATCGTCTGCCTTCCAGACGCGAGGAGAGATCCCCGAGCCGCAGCACCAGCATTGGCCATTGGCCACACATAAGCTGGCGTTTATCTGCTTTCAGATCAGAAGGCTTGCAACCACACGACATGGACCATTGAACGCGCATACCAAGCCCTGGGCATCCTTGGCGGTGTAACGGATGGACCTTAAATAAGCAGGCACAGGCGTACCAGGAAAACACAGTTGAATCTGATTTTCAATGTACGAGTCCATACACTGATCGTGAGTGCCAATCTGTGCTCCATGAACAGGCGCCCTGACAGGGCCGTCGTCGGTGCAAGCAAGATTGAAATTCATCCCGCGCCATAGCTGCAGCTGAAGCTCGATTGTGTTCGTGGCTTGCAACAGCCGTGCCGTGACGTGAAAATGTGGGAGGGGTCTTGATCTTGCAGATTCCGGACTCTGCGTATGTGGCTAGACAACGCAACCGATGTCTGTGAGAGCCTTGCAGGCACAAACAGAGCGACGACATCATCCTTCTTCCTGCTGATGTAAGTGAACTTGGCCCGCTCCAGTGTTTGAACTATACACATCGTATGTGCAACTCCCACCCAAGTCGTCAGTGAATAAGCAAAGTTTGACCATGCAAGCTACAACATACTGAAGGTCAGCTCACTGTCATCTGGTATGATGACGCAAATCCATTGACTGCGAGACGGAGGCCTTGACAGGGAACATGTCGTGGAGGCGCGACTCGCTCTCAGCCATGACAGTCAGACCAGTCTCCTGTCTGCGAGACTCATACCACGGCCTGAAGATATGTTTCAGAGTCGCGAGCCGAAGATTCCTCCACTCCGAAACGTGATACCATCACGAACCCACTGTCTGCGAGGTTGAGAACATAGCTCGGAGCCAGTGCCTTGAGTTGAGGCCGGGTATAGCGTCGTGGTTAAGCCCTACCGTGCCAATCATTAGCTCGCTCTGAACCAAAATGCTGGGGAAAACCTACCGTCCGCGAGGCTCAGACCATAGCTCAAACACAATGACTGGAGCTGAAGCCGAGTTTTCGCTCGCTCTCAATGCTGGAAGCCAGAAGAGCCTACGGTTTGCGAAATGAAGCCCGTAGCCTAGAGACAAATTCCGGAGTCGAGACGCTCAATGCCAATTCATTCCTCATATCATAAGTCCTACTATGCTCATGCCTGTGCTCCATCAATGCAAGCCATCTCCATACGCCTCGCTAATCTCAAACTCCAGCCCTTCGACTCATGCCCCCAGCACCCCAGCAAATCTCAGAAGCGTTTCCCTCCCAGGTGAACTACTTCACATTCAAAGCAGCGGAAGGCACGAGTCCGCACTCCTTCAGAGTCATGCCAAAATCCTCGTACGCGAAGGTTTTGCGCGGAAAGTTAATTCCAAAGGAAGTCGCTTTCGTGCCGTTCTCCTGTTCGATGGCAGCTGCGACCTCGAAAAGCGTGGTTTCGGCAGGAAAGGTCTTCATGATGTTGCCTGATGTGGTCTGTAGGCGCAGGCGCGCCTCACTGTGGTTGGCCTTTGGGGTAGGAGCGGAGGCAGGTGCGGCGGCGGCGGAAGGAGCGCCTGGGTTGTATGCGTCCGGGTTCTCGCGCATGCGCTTCTCTTCCTCTGCCTTCGCCTTGCGCGCCGCCTTATCGGCCTCAATCTTCTCGCGAATGCGCTTCTTGGCGGCGATATCGTCAGCCTTCTCCTGCTTCTTCTTCTGTGCCTCCTTGATCTGCTCCTTCCGCTGCAGCTCTTCCTTTGCGTCATCATTTTCCTTGGTGTGCTTCTTTCGAATTTCCTCGTTGCGCTTCTGATCTGCCTTGTCCGCGACTGCCTGAGCCGCTCTCTTCTCTGCGAGCTTGGCCTTGAGCTCCTGCAGGCGTTGCGCCTTCTCAGCTTCCGTCAAAGGAGCGAGTTCTTCTGACGATTCGGCGAAGTCGGTGTGTCCGCTCTTCTCGGCGTGGAATTGTGCCTGTGCCATGCTGCGGAATTTCTTCTGGCATTCATTGCAGACCATCGATCGCGCCTGCTCGCCAGCCTCGAGTTGTGGCGCCTCGGCATCTTCAGCTTCGTCGGCCTTGATGTCTTCTAAGCTCTTGTCGGCGTTCTTATCGAGCCAGTCAATAGCGCCGGTGAGGTTGCCGCCTTTTTTGAGTGCGTGTTGTGCCTTCTCCTGCTCAAAGCCCATGTCAACGAGCGTGTCGAGGTCGCCTGCCATGGTGTTGGTGATACTAGTGAGCGACCTTGATGGATGTATTTAGTGGCGTGGATTTAAGTAGCTCCAGAGATCGAGGCGGGTGCTGTGGTGCTGGAGTTTGATGGATTTCCAGAGTTGTGACAGCAAGTTGACTCCAGTTCGCAACTCGGCTTTTGAAGTACAGCACGGTGAACCGATTGCTTGGTCCCTGGTGAACAGGTGGAGTGAAGCTGCACGTCGCTTGCCCGCATGTGAATCGTGCTTGCCTGCGCTTGCTCCACTGACGTCGCGGACGGTCCGTGCTTGCGCTCCTGCCTTGACCAGGTTCTGGCTCTATTCAGTTGAACTTCCAGCCACCACCGCACTTTCTACTCGCCCTCAACCACGCAAACCTTGGCAGAGATCGCTAGAAACCTCTCAATCCTGCCTACGAACTTCGTACCGCCTACTTAATTCTGCGACATCTCAACCACGCCGCGCTCCAACTCCCGCGGAACCTCGCAAAGGCCAGCTTAGCAATCCGAAGCAACCCCAACTTCTCGACATCCGACTCGAGATAGCGTCACGGTAATAAGGGACAATGTCGGTCGAGCTCAACCCACCCGAGCTGGGCTTCAAGCGTATGTCCTGCATAGATTGGAACTGCATGCGCTTCAGGAGACTGACAATGCCTTACCAGGCCCCTTCACCCACGAGGTCTCCCAGGTCCTGCGCCTGCGTAATCCCAACAGCGATCCCGTAGCCTTCAAGGTCAAGACTACCGCTCCGAAGCAGTACGTATGCCAAGCTCCTCAGTACTCAGACGGTGTGAAGAAAGACGCTGACATTCTTCGAGATACTGCGTGCGACCCAACTCTGGCCGCATTGAACCAAATGGCGAGGTCGAGGTACAAGTGCTTCTCCAGGCCATGAAGGAGGACCCACCACCAGATGCACGATGCAGGGACAAGTTCTTGGTTCAGTCAGTCGCCATTTCTGCCGATAGGGACGTCAACAATGTCGCGCAGATCTGGGCCAACATCGAGCAGACTGCGAAGTCGAGCATTCAAGAGAAGAAGATTCGGGTCAACTTTCTGCCAGCAGATGGCTCTGCTGGTGTAGGTGCTGCTGCCACAAACGGCGTGTCTCACCACGACGAGGAGCCTCCTGCCTACACTTCTCCCACACCACCAGCAGTGACTCCACAACGACCGAGCCACTCCGCGGCCAGCGACTACAATAAGAGTCCAGAGCAGGACTTCGCCCCATCCAACTCTACGCTCGGCTCCGCGACTGCGGCCGTTTCCAGTGCGACCGGTATCTCTCAAGCCGACCTCCAGAAGAAGCTCGACGATGCGAATGCCACCATATCACGATTACAGACTCAAGCGGCTGAGGCCACAGGACTACGGCAGCGTAAGACGGTCGGAGATACTGCGACCACGGAGAAGTCTGGGCCCGCTACTGCCCTGCAGACATCACCGTCTGGAGGTGTGCCTGTTCAGATTGTGGCAGCCCTTTGCTTGCTCAGCTTCTTGATTGCTTATTTCCTCTTCTGATTGGTCGGAGCGAGGAGTGGAGAGAAGTACAGTAGATGGAAGAGCATTCAGAGCGGAGATTGGGGCTGGCTGAAGACTTGCGAGCGAAGGAGCAGATGGAAAACAAGAGGTAGAAGGGGACGCTGTCAGGAATGAGAAGTCCCAGCAAGAAGTCTTCCGAAGCATATTTTACCTCTTGGGGCGGACGAGCCTTGCAGCACATCAGGAAATACCGGGCATGCATGGGTTGCGAGGGAGAGGGGGACTGGGACTGTTCTGGCACACAGCCAGGCTACTGCTTTTCTTGTTTGTGCTTTTTAGCCACCCAAAGTTGTCACGCTTTTCCCTTTCAGTTGAGATACCGCGAGTACAGAAGACTTTCATCCTTTCTAACTATCCCTATTTCTGGCACTGTCACAGCAATGACGTGTGCTCCAGAGAAGACAAGCAACAAATTGTGGTTTGCATTTCTCTCACTGCCGCAGCAGTGATACAGTACAATACAGAAACGCTCGTAATAACATGACATCAAAGCACGACAACATCGAAGCCAGGCATCTCAACACAAGACAAGTCTTGAAGATCTAGCTGTGAGCTCGTACGTTCTACTTCTTCGCTCCTCCAGCCGCAGCAGCTTTCTTGGCATCAGCTGAAAGACGTTAGCAAAGTCATCTCATCAACAAAACCACTTCCCTCCACAAGTTCGCAGTAAGAGAAGTTTGGAGACATACCCTCAGCTTGCTTCCTCCTCATAATCTCTGCGGCATTTTCCTTGTCTCGCTGTTGTTGTGTTCCTGAGGCTGTGTTTTTGGATTTCTGTTGCTCGAGCGTCAGCGAGAAAGAAGTGCAGAGAAGAGAAAGGAGTAGGAAGGAAGGGGAGGACTAGGGGACTCTCGCTGACGCTCGAGTTCGACTTACCTCCTGTGCCTGTTTGGCCAAATTCTTCTCTCTGGCTTTATCTCTCTGGTTGCCACGTGCCATTTCTTCGGTATGTGGTTGCCGCAACGGTACGATTCTTGGAATTCAAAGACGCTTGTAGAAGCTCCGCAGTCGGATATATAGGTACTTTGCTCGAGGGTGTGCGGTTTGTGTTATTATTTGCGAAACGAAAGAAAGTCAGCGACGAGGCGATGAGGTTGTTATTTTGGAATTGAGGCTCTGCGAGCATGCACCAATTAAAATGCCGCGGTAGTTGGACCCTGGTCAATTTCCGAAATGTCTCGCGCGGGCTCTGGAACCTCGGAACCTTTCTCCTGTTCGACAAATTTCGACGTACTGGGATTGCTGGGTTGGGGATCGAGCATCACGCTGATGAGAACACGATCAGGAAGAGAGAGTGCAGTCTTGAACTCTGATACGACATTCTGAGTGAAGGCGCGCAAGAGGTTGGAAGAGAGGCCAAAGATTCCCATGTTGGAGCCTCAATTGCCTTGCACAGCTCTGGTTCTCTACGCCTCTGGCTCACAAGTTCCTGTGCAGGTCGTTTTCACAGACTGTTTGACACGGAGGTCGTTTGCTACGGCCGCCACATGTGCTGTCCCAAGAGTCAATTTCATGCTCCTGCCTCTGGCGTTCGAATGCCATAGGTTCAGACCTGAGAATCGCTAACAAGAGCAGACTTGTATGCGAAGGACTATATCGCTATCGGAGCGCCGAATACCGGTACTTGAGACTCTTTGTTGAAACCCAAAGAGGAAGAAAAATCGCCATAATGCAGACATGTTCTGTCGGGACTTCCTTTCCACCAACATAGAACTAAGGTAGGACATCATCCATCCGGGGCTGGCCACAAGAATCATCGATATTGTCGTCTTGGCCCTTTGCGCAAGTGGAGTCAACGCGTCTTTGCTGGACGTACTGGAGACGGAATGATCGCATAGAAGCAAATGTTGCAGAGGCCCTGTTCTGCACTCGACGAACGAGCGTTACAGCTGCACTGTTTCTGTGCATTGGACATACTCCACCATTGCCCGGCCTTCAGCTTCTCGATACCGCCAGGTGAACCACTTTGTCTACCACTTCAAGACATACGTAGATGCGAGGGCGAATGGCTGTCAGAGTATGGCTATGAGAGTATCGTGCGTCCGCATCCTTCGAAAGTGATCAAGGAAAGGGACACTTCAGCCATACTTTGATCTATCACCACCATGCTTCTGCGGATTTTTCACAACGCGACATTTGATAATCGTGGGAGAGTCGCGAAGCTCACGCCAAAGATCTCTTTCCAAAGCATCTGAGATTGCGCTTCGCTTATCGTCGTAGGCCTAAGCATTGAACGAGGCGAACGAAGCCAACAAGATTTGGTTGGTTTTGTGCGGTCGTCTTCACCCAACTCGATTGAAGCCTCGTGAGTATTTCAAGAGCTCAATCGGTGCCAAGGATACCATATTTGCAGGGATGTCTGTCTTGACGACTCATGACCAGAACCTTGTAGGGCTGCGCACGCAATCGGCTATTTCTGGTGCTGGACTTATCCGTCTATCGCGAATCCCAGATACATACATGGCAGCATTTAATGTGCCATCACACACGACATGACCTGATGAGGCTGACTTCTCCTTTGAAAGATGTGATCGCCAGGTACCATTCTGTCAACACGAACGGTTCCCTCTGAAACATCTGGTGACACCTGCAACTGTTTCAAGAAGTCTCTTAATCATACTGCACCTCCGGCGAGCGATACCATCTCGACTCCTCCGCGAGACTATTCACAGCCCAGTATGGATTGTGAAATGATCAAGGATAGATCTGTGCCGCTCAAAATCTGCAAACAGTCAAGATAGCAGCGAAAGAAGCATTGCGCCACCCACGATATCCCGACAACTCTGATTAATCGATATACTTTCGCACAGGGGTGCCTTTCATTCGGCGCAGTGCGGTAATCAGACATATAGCACTCTACACTATCGCCGCTGCCTACTGCTCTCTCCTCCCCTCTTTTGAAACCCGGATCCAGTCTGTCGTTACCTCCATCGTTGTGGACCATCAACAAACCAAATCAGCTTCGATCTCTGATCCACGCTCGACCATATCATCGTTGTTGACAGCTCGGCACATTCGACATCGATCACACAATGGAACGACACTTGAGCATAGCAATTCTCCTCCTGTGCATCAACCAAGTCCTCGCTCGAAATCTGGAAACCACACGAACCGAACCAGATCCTGACGCTGAACCCTCAACACCAACCCCAACACCCTCCCAAATCTCGGTCGGCCCTCTCCCAGAACCACAGTCAAGCTCCCAAGTCTCCTCCGTCAACGCAGGAACACGAGCAGGCGTAGCAATAGGATGTCTCTTTGGAATGTGTCTCCTCGCTGGCATAGTTTTCTACGTAATGAAACGAAGGAAACAATGGCTTGCACGTCGAGTTAACGATCAGAGAGTTCGAGAATTACAGGTTGCGGATATAATTCGAAGTCGAACGGTACAGAGTCAAGCACTGGCTCAGCCGTCGCCGGAATTGGAGAAGCAGTTGCCGCAGATACCCATGCCCGAACAGAGTGGGTTGGAGATTACGAGGGTGGAGTTGGAGGGGACGAAGTTTCCGGGTTGGGAGTATACGAGGAGTCATGAGGTTAGGGAGGATGGGTCGTTTTGATGTTGGTTCGAAAAAATTTAGTTGAGAATGAGTGATTCGGGTCTGGTGAGTAAGTCATCCATCTCAAATCTTTTTGATGCTAGTCAGGCAACGCAAGTTCGCTTGGGCTGCCTCGCTGCAATGTATATGCCGGAGCTGCGCTAACATTAATCCCAGACTGTACTTCTTGATGTGGTAATGAACGAAGCAATGGTGTACATGACATTCATTTCTCATTGTATAAACTTTACCAGACCAGCCGCTAAAATCTGATGCTAGTCGGAATTGAACGACCAAGAGCGCTTTTCGTGTCGCTGTATCGTTTCATCGCTGTATCGTATAGTGTAATCGGGTATAATGCATTACGGTTATCGAGCTGCTTAATAAGCCCACCAATCGCCCTGTGTCAAACAGTTAGCATGGTTCGAGAGATAATCTGCGGAGGAAACTTGCCTGGTCTCGCATAGCTCCTGCAACCTTGACGAAGCCAGCAATGTTGGCACCAGCAACGAGCGATGGAAGCTCGCCATCGGCAGCCTTAACGTACTCCTTGGCGGTGTTGAGGCAGTTCTGGAAGCAGTTCTCCATGATGCCCTTCAACTTGGCGTCCACTTCCTCTGAGGTCCACGAGACACGGGCAGAGTTCTGTGCCATCTCGAGACCAGAGACTGCGACACCACCGGCGTTGGCAGCCTTGCCGGGTCCGTACCAGATACCCTCGGCCTTCTTCTCCTTACGGGCCTTCTCGAAAACGTCGATGGCGTCCTGGGTCGATCCCATGTTGGAGCCCTCGGCGATGAATTTGCATCCTGCGGCAACCTTCTCAGTGTTAGCAAGTGGTCCACAAAGATTTCTGCTCTGCGATTGATTTGTCTTACCAAAGCCTCAGCCTCGTCACCAGAGATCTCGTTCTGAGTTGCAGATGGCAGAGCAACGTCAACCTTGCCAACGTGCTTCCATGGGCGAGCACCCTCAATGTAGTCGAAGCTATCCTTGTACTCCTTGCTCTCAGTGAGCTCAGTGAGCGACTGTCTCTTAACCTTGAGGGCTGCAATGTAGTTCACGATTTCTGGAGTGAAACCCTTGTCGTCCTTGGCGATGATGGCACCCTTCGAGTCGGAGAGGGAGACGATGGTGGCACCAAGCTCGATAGCCTTGAGTGCAGCGTACTGTGCGACGTTTCCGGATCCGGAGATGGCGACACGCTTGCCCTGGAAGGACTCCTTGCCACCGGAGGCGTACTGGATCATGTGCTGGACGTCTAAAAATATTTGTCAGCACAGATTGGCCAAATGTCTTCAAGGTTGACTTACAGTAGACAAGACCATAACCAGTAGCCTCTGGTCTGATCAAGCTACCACCCCAAGCACCACCCTTTCCAGTAAGGACACCCTCCCATCGGTTCCTCTCCTGTCGGTAGGTACCAAACATCCAACCAATCTCACGTGGAGACACACCAATGTCACCAGCTGGGACATCAGTGTCGGCACCAATGTGCTTGTTGAGCTCACGCATGAAAGCAACGCAGAACTTGCGGATCTCGTTGTCTGACTTGCCCTTGGGATCGAAGTCGGCACCACCCTTGCCACCACCCATTGACAGCCCAGTCAGGGCATTCTTGAAGATTTGCTCGAAACCCAAGAACTTGAGGATGGAGAGGTTGACGGATGGGTGGAATCTTAGACCGCCCTTGTATGGACCGAGTGCTGAGTTGAATTGGACACGGAAGCCTCTGTTGACTTGGCATCTGAGGAGAATCATGATCAGCAAAACTCTCAGACAGCAAACTGATGAAAATATAGCTTACTGGCCCTTGTCATCCTCCTGGTGTTGTTGTCAGCAAATTCTCCTCAAAGACAACAAGTAGCTTCTGCATCTCTTACCCAAACAACTCTGAATTGGATCACGCGCTCTGGGACTGCGGCAACCTGGAGAGCCTTCTTGTACTCTGGGTTCTTCTCGAAAAGAGTGCTGTTCTCGAGGGTCGAGGCAAGCTCCTTGTAGGCCTGCTCGAACTCTGGCTCAGAGACGTTCGACATCGTGACAGTATTCCTTCTTGTTGTCTTAGCTCTTGCTGTATTTTCTGAAAAATCTGTTCGAGGCAAAGTTTCAGAGCAAAGTCGAAAATGAAGAAGAAGGAATGAGTCAATGGCAGAGGCAGACAGCTTCTTATTGAGAGTCAACAACACTGGCGCACCAAAAGCACAACCTTTCCATCACACGTCACCAAATCAACAAACTCCCACGAGGACTTCCCGGACGCGAGCTCTGCTTTCCACCACAAGACTAGCTGCAGCATCCACTCAAGGGGCCGATCGAGCGACACAGGAGCGCCATCAGAAGCAGAACTCGTTCGATGCCAGCCGTACTCGCTGCAGTCGTAGCTGTGAGAAAGCAAGAGCTCCGTGAGCTCGATGAACAAAAAATGAATGTCGAGTATCGATAACACGCCGCCAGATAGCCCTGCGATTTCTCATTCGTCAATCGGCCAGCCTGGGAGCAGCCGTTCTGCAGGGTCTCTGGTCCGCTCGGAGGTGAGGTGAACGCAAACTTGCAGCCGATCTGCGGCATCGGCGTGGGGCTTTTGGAATTGAACACGCGAGTCAAAGATGGCTTGTCCCAGCACCACTCTCCAAAGAACCTGGACGTGAGGTCTGGATGCATGAAGATGCAGGTACAGCCTTGATCCAGCCTTTCCGTCTTACATGCGCAGAGTCTCAGCTGCCAGGAAGAATTTTTCTCTTGCAGCAACAAGCATCTCCGACAGCAACACCTGAAATCCGAAGTCGCAACATACAGAGTGCAATGCTTGGCATAAGAGCTTGTTTAGCTCTATGGAGCCACGAATGTAGTTACAGATGAACATCGATGTCCTCCACTTTCATCTCGGGCGCATGCGGAGTCAATCACTGGTTTTGAGGATTCATAAGAATATCTAAGAAGTGAATGCGCGCCGCCGCAGCCGCAGCCGCACACATGCTATCCCACACCCTTTCTGCAGCTTCATCACACAAGCATAGCTACCGCTTTCGCATGTGCCGCTGGATTTGTCGAACTCATGACCATCAGAATTTGTTTGTATGCTGGCTCTTCTACTCCTCCTGGAATGTCTCGCTCTTGTCCAAGTCTCTCAATACGCTCTCCACCTCGCGAGGATCCGTTATACCCCAGACACCACCTCCTTTGCTGAGACCCTTCATGCCGACTTCTTTGCCGACCAGATTTCTTCCCACCTTGCCAGGTCCGATACCAATCCATCGTTTCACCTTTTCTTCTTTATGCAGGTATACAATGCTGTCGTGCCATAGAACAGTCTCCACGCATTGTTGTCCAAGCAGATCCATAAGCTGCTGTTTGCTCTGGAAAGGTCTCGCAGAGACATTGCTCACACATGGCATGATACCAGGCCATATCACGATATCCTGGCCCTTCTCCGTAGGTGATGTCTGATGCAGCATCTTCTTCATGAGCTCAGCAGCTGGCTTCATCAAAGGGCTGTGGAACGGACTGTCAGCCTTCAGCCGTACAGCGCGCGGATCGTGTCCAGCAAACTGCCGCAAATGCGTGAGCAGCTCGTTGATGCGCTTGATGCCTCCAGATAAGACAATCTGGTTCTTCGAGTTGACATTCGCAATCAAGACCTGCTGCACTGGTGGCATATCGGTATCCATATGGCTGTCCGTCTTGGCGCCTTCTGATGTATGACCAAGGAAGCTATGAATGGCATCGATCATTGACGCCAAATGATCAGCTTCGCAGACCAAAGCTACCATTCCCACCTCTTCATTGGCGTCTTTACTACACCGCGCCATAACCTCTGCTCTTTTCCTGACTAATCTCAGCGCGTCTTTTTCTCGTAGATAGCCACCAGCCACAAGAGCTGCGAATTCTCCTAGGGAGTGGCCTAATGTGACGTCCACTCGATCTGCTAGCTGGAAGCCAAACTCTTGCTCCAGTACTCGGAGAATGATGATCGAGGTAGCCATGATAGCAGGTTGAGCATTTTCCGTAGCAGTAAGCTGGCTGTTGGGACCTTCGGCTATGATCTTTGTCAAGTTCACATTGAGAGTATCGTCTATCTGTTCGAGCATAGGCTTCACGGTCTTCGGAAACGCTTCGAGCCAGTCCGTCGCCATTCCTACGCGCTGAACTCCTTGGCCAGGAAAGAAGATGGCGGTCTTTGGGTGCTGCTTCTCCTGGATAGTCGCTACACCACGAGACTGACATGATGCGTAGACCGCTGGACGTATTGACGCGGGGAGGGAAAGGAGGGATTTGAGCGTGGTTTGTTTCGTGGATAACATCTTGGGCAAGATGTTTCTGAATCTCAACGCTCAGGACAGTGTATATGAGACTAGGACACGACTGATATGTACAAATGGTAGGGAGAGCTCGAGAGCAATTGAGCCCCAATGGACGAGCGAATGTGGTTTGTGTTTGTATGGTTGCTGGCCGGAGGGAAACGGTTCACCCAAGCAGCAGCGGGAGCTTTGACCTCGGGCTTGTCAGCAACTTGAAGTGGAGATGCTTTCACGCTTCTCTGCAGCTTCGACTTTCTTCCTTCGCACGCAGACATGCAATAACAGCAGAGTGTGTGCCGCGATCTCGCGAAGCCTCGCCGAATGACGTTCGCTCGAGATAACGACGACGGCCACACCATTGCGCCCTTGACCAAGTATTCCAGGAGACCTGCTTTTCGAGTAGACCGCATCATGGCGAAGACGCGACTGCAAGCCAACCCGGACGCATAAATTGGGAGCATAGCACTTGGACATGCGGCAGCGGAATAAACGCACATGAGGTTGAGCTTAATCTCGATCTTGATCACTCGCAAAGACCATACGCGCTGCATTGCACCCGAAAGACTTGTTGCGGCTATCCCCGTGGGCATGCTCAGTAAAAGAACAGCTTGAAGAATGAGCACTCCGTATCGTACGCGCCAGTCGATTGCGTTGTTTGCCAGGCGGCTTCACGCATATGCTTGCTGCAGACTGCGTCAAAGCATGTGAAGAGCGTAGTGAAAGAGCTGGTTGTCAGTTGCACAGCCGAACCGATGAGGCTTTGATGACTGGTGCTCAGCACCTTCCATCCACTTCTGTTGACTCCAACATTGACTTCGACTCATGCATGAGCAATCACAGCACAATTCAGATAAAAAGCGCCTGCCATGCTAATTCGAAGTAGGACTCAGCAGAAAACATTTACTCGTGGTATTCTGGTTCGCGATGTCAGCCATGCCCGCAGAAATATCATACTTACTAGCTATGGCCGATACCACCAGCGAGAGCTCAATACCATCCTTACTGAATAAGGCCGATCTCTCCGGCGAGAGCTCAACATCAGATGAGGACTCTACATATGTTTCAAATCCGAGACGCGCGAAATGGATCGATCGCATTTCCGCCCAAGGTCAGTCTGATTTTACTCTGTCGCTCGATGCCGTCCGAAGTCCTCAAAACAGATCGGCATATTTTTGTCAATACTTGTATGCGAGGTATATGCTAACAAATTCGCTTACAATCAGGCCCGTGGGACGAGTCTACTGATCCACTGTCGCTGCGTGGAGCACCATCACTCCCCATGCCAGTCGAGGTCTCCGACGAAGCCTCTCTCGCACCTTTCTTCGAGCATCTTCGTAAAGATGGCACACACGAAGCCGCTGACGCTGGTGTTGCCGGCTCTGAGCCATACTATGAGACCGACTTCCTCGAATTCAAAAAAGGTGTGCTCTATGCCGACGGGCGAGTCGATCTCTGCAAAATGGTAACTGGGCCTCGCAATATCGGCGACCTTATGGACTCTCTCCGATCGAACCATTTCGCAAAACACTTCCTGCTGGGCAATAATATCATTGGCCCGACTGGTGCCAAAGCTATTGCAGATTTCATCAAAGAGAAACCAGACCAGTTCGAGACATGGTACTTGGCTGGTAATTGTATTAACACCGCTAGCTTCGGCATTCTTGTGGACGCCGTGGTACAGTCAAAGGTCATCGCTAATGTCTGGCTGAAACGTAATCCACTTTTGGCTGAATCCGCTTCGGATGTCTTTCGCCTCGTCGAGCATTCGCCAGTCCTGCGCACACTCGACCTTGACCAGACCGAGCTTGGCGATGATGGAGTGGCTCAGCTGTTCAGACTGCTGGCTAAGCTCGAGAAGCCAATTGCGCTACGACACATCTACCTGAACGCTGTCGGCATCGGCGCACGAGCATGCCAAGCCATCTCCGATTACCTGTGCTCACCACACTGTGGTTTGGAGTCGCTTTACATGTCATCCAATCCCGTGGGTCAGTCCGTTACGCTACTTGGTCCCGGCATCAAAAGCAATCGAACTATCCAACGACTCTTACTTCAATCATGCGGCCTCGACGATAACGTATCTCACCTTCTTGAGGCTGTAACAGGCCATCCATCTCTCAAGGTCCTTGACATTGGTCAGGCCTATGCTACTGAAGACCTGGGTGAGCACATCTGACTCTACAATATGAAATTTCACTACTGACGAGAGATTTCCTTTTCTTCTAGGCATGCGCTTCAACTGGATCACCGATGTCTCCGCTCCCGCTCTCGAGAATGTCATCCGAGCCACCAACCTTCAGTACCTCAACATCTCCTACACTCCGATGACGCAGACTGCGCTCAACTCCATCTACGACGCCGTCCTATCTTCAAAATCCATCCTCTGGTTCTATGCTCAGCCTTTAGTCAAAGGAGGCAAATCATACGAAGCAGTCAAAGCTGGTCAGAAGTCAAAACGAATGCTGCAACAAGTCCGCGAGCATCTCTCTGCGAACGTCGCAGCTCAGTACGACGGCAAGAGCTATCAAGCATTCGAAAACAGCGAGAAGCGCTTCTTGCTATCCCCACGAGACGTACGATTTATCGATTCCGTATATCGAAATCGCGATGCCGGGCTTGCACGGCGTGGTCTGAAAGAGCTGCAGAAATATTGGGCCGAGGGAGATGACACTTTGTGGCGAGTACAGCACGAATTGGTTTTCACCCGGGAGAAGGGGGGTTGGATGGAATATGCAAGTGATCGAGATGACGTTGGGCGATGGTGAAGTCGCCGTGACCAGGCTTCTTGAATAGTTTTGCCGCTCAGGCGGCGTCTGAGATTCCACTCATTGACCTTTACTACTCGTAAGCATTGATCACGATTCTGAATCTTGAGCGAGAACACATGGCTTACAGGACTCTCATCCAGCAGGAGCATGGACCAGAGAATTAGGCGTTTTAGAAGGGTGGTGTTTGTGCAATGGCACTCCACCGCGGATCGTTTATGGCACAATCCTCAATTTTCTCTCATACTTTTCTCATCATCGTCAATCACACTGGCTGGCGGCTGGTCTCAGGGTACTATCACTTGAAAGTCAAGTGGGATCGATCTGAGCATGAGACTGCTCGGTTCACGCACGGGCCCGTTGTTGTCCTTCGAATTTACTACCACACTCGGTCAGTGGAACAACTTCCAAGTGCTAGATCAACAAGCTAATCCCTGGGTTCTAGCAAAATGAAAACGTGTGCTCGGCTTATTTCGTCCACTTGAGCTAGACATGCAACCCAAATCTACGCTTCCGCGCCCACACATTAGACAGATCATCGAGGTGCTCGCGAAATCTTCATCTGTCTCACACAGCGCATACACAGCTTGGTTTGAGTCGTCTGAAAAAGACTCCCGCAAGCGAAAGAGGTGCCCTCCATATCTCGACGAAATCGCTCGCTTGTCGCATTGTCTACATCTAGTTGGACGACTGCCGATATTAGGACTCAACGAAAGTCCATCCACTGGCGTCGCCTTACCGCGCTTCGAAGTCCCAGAGATAATCTCCCGCACCAAAGGTGGCTGAGTCTCTGTTGACGATTTCGGAAGAATCCTGCTCGGCGGCCTTGTCGAGGTTGAAAATATCTCAAAACCAGGATGAGCACTCTCCTGCCTACAACGCATTTGGTATTATGGATCTCGCAACCCGCATCGTGTGGTGATTCTGGTGTCCACGAGAGATATGGTCTCAACTCCTCCTTAGCGTGAAATGCCGACCTTTGTACTGAGCTTGTGCGTCTCATGAAACTTTCGTCAGAGGCATAGTCGACTGAAGCTGACAACATCCGCCAATCTGGAAGAAAGCATGCGACCTGCCCGTGCATTTATACCCGAGCAGGAGCACTATGACTTTCTCGGCCCCGGAGAGGCGTCCGAAGGCCTTGCCCAATGCTCCAACCTCAGATATGAGTTGTCAAACATTCGCTGATGGAATGTGAGATTTTGATTGAGCCACATGTACTCGATCTGCTCCCACCAGCAATAAAGCTACAGATACTACATTGACTGCTCGGACACAACGAAAGCTGCGAAGCAAGGGAGGTGAACGGGCAAGACATCACCTCATGCCCTCAGCTTGCTTGTTCCTCACAGACAGTCAAGAAGCGAATATTCACGGCGGCAACGTGTTGGGATTCATGGGATCACGCGGTGGTTCCGCCATGTTGAGGTCGTAGTGCTAGAAAGGAGCTTGCACATGGCTTTTGAACACCCAACACTCATCGCAGTCTGCAATGCTCCGGCCCAACGGAACGTTTGAGGCGGAAGAGGTGGATTCTTAACATTTCACCTCACGATCTCAGCTCCATCCTTACTCGCGCCTACTCAGACAAGGGACTATCACTGCGGATCATCTAGGAGGACTCCAAAGCGAAAGAGGTTCATCCATTCTGTAACATCAACCAGCACGGTGTCCTAAAGACTGAACAACACCCAAGATACTCAATCTCGATCGTCATTTTGACGGGTCTAAGTTTGGATGCGAAATGTTCGTAGCGGGTGATGGTGGTCGAAACTGCTGCTGCGCATGGTTTGTATGATGCTGACCGGCTGCTTGATCTGGTGTCGACGCATTACGAAGAGTGCTGGAAGCTCTTACAGCGAGCTGTCGCTCGGTGGATCTGGTCCAGCAACGACCGTGGGAGTGATGCCTCAAATCGTGGTCTCTGCATCATGTAGTGGCAATCACGCAATTCTGCAGCCTTGGGCCCATCAACAGGGAATGTGGGCTACGAGAGGTCACGCAGACCGACTCAACCTGATTCCACCTTACTCCTGGCGTGTAAAGTGTTCTTAGCTGCTCTGTCCCGAGTAGAGCTTCGAGGTGGGTAAAGTGAGATTGTAAGTCTTCACAATCTAGCTCGAGATTGTCTTTAAGCACAGCTAACCGCAAAGATGATCTGCTCCGCTCAACACCCTTGACCCGAAGGAGTCGAATCTGGCCGACTTTGGACAGAAGTAAAGTCATAGAGCTAGTCCCATTCTCGAGCTCTGTACACGAGCCAACAATATCGAATCACGTCTGTCACACGGCATGTATAGAGTTCTTGACACGGAGGAGTCGAGCCTCCTCTCCAAGTGAAAAAAGCGAGTAGACTTACGACATCACAGCTTCGAGCTCCGTGCATGAATTAGAAGTAGTACTATACATTTGCTACACGGCTTGCACCGGGTCCGCGACTCGGAGGAGTCGAATCTCTTCTTCACGTGAGAAGAGTAGCTCTACGCACGACATCACATCTTCGAGCTCCGCGTACAAACTCATCATAGCACACCACGTGTAATACACAACACGCACAGATATGAGACTGGGAAAGAGATGAAAGTCCCTGCTAAGCCCTCGTTCCTCGGCGACATCCTAGCTAGGTATGTTCTAAAACAACCACAACGCTCAAAAACTCCATGCTAATTCAAGCAATTGATGAAACATCGGTAGCTGAAGCTACCGTGAAGGTCCTCTCCAGTGCATTTTCGCGCCTTCCTCCCTGGAGATGCCTAATCAAAGTACTTTCCAGAATCGGAAAGGTGGTATCCGTACTTTGCGCGAGTGGCCTTCCGAAGACCCATCTGATATGCCAGCGAATCCATATTATCAGCCAAGCCCAGCACATCGTACGTGCTATCCTTGGCAGTAAGAGTGATACTGGCAATGACGGGAGCATCAACAGGGTACTGACGATTGCCCAAAAGGACACCGTTCTTGTTGTAGAAAGTAGCGCCGAGGGCGCCTGCCGCGGTCTCAGGCTGTGGTGGAGAGGACAGATCGTTGGATCCCTGGGCACCAACACTGCTCGAACGGGAGTTGCTGGCAGTAGAGGGCGGCGTTGGAGGACGAGCAGAAGTGGAGCGAGGATTGGTCACTGCTTGTGGAGGAGCTGCTGCTGCTGTAGCATCCTTACCAAGCAGACTGTTCGTGGCTTTGACGATCTCCGCGATGACTGGGATATCAGTGTTCTGAACAGGACCAATTCGCGCTTGAGCACCATATGGTCGTAGCCACGCGCGATATCGCTGGTGCGCGTAGTATTCGTTGGCCTGCTTCGAGTGCTCTGGCTGGGCAAGTAGAGCCACATCCTCAGCGATCTTCTCGCGTGCAGTGTGCAGGAAGTGGGCCTCGTTCGTCTTCTCCCAGTGAGCAGTCTGGTCCTCCTTCTGCGCAGCGTCGATGAGTGCCTGCATCTTCTTCACAAACTGAGGACCCATACTACTAGACATCCACTCTTCGACGGGAAGCTTGGTAGGCAGAGGAATCGTGGTCTCAGAAGTTTCTGCAAGAGCCTCACCACGCTCCACAGCCTTTGGAGCAGGAATATCTTCTCCGGCCTTCTCTTGGAAAGCAAGCTTGGGAAGGGATGCATCTTTGTTCTTCATGAGATGCTTGTATATCGAGCCAAGGATTCCTTCTCGACTGATCGACTTTGCCTTAGCTGGAGGTGGCTCAGGTGGCGAGGCTGTTGCTGCTGACAGAGCAGACGATCGCGCACCGGAGGTTACCTGCATCGTTGTGCTCGTACCCACAGCACGAGTTCGAGCTGCAAGTGCCGGGGCTGAAGGAGTAGTCGGTGAAGGCAATGCTGCTTTTGGCTGCGAGGCCATTGCTGGAGCCGCAGCTGGAGCCGGAGCTGGTGTTGCCTTAGAAAGTGGTTGAGCTGGAGGTTGACTCGGAGCTACTGGCGCGACTGGTCGAGCCTGGCTCTCTGCCACAAGCTCCACAGAAGATGCCGACGAGCCCGAGGTCGATGCGGTGAACGTAAAATTGCCCGTCGCAATTGACGATGCTGCAGCAAGTACGCCAGGCTGTTGTGGAAGCCGCTGGTTGCCTCGAAACTTGACCTTGCCGAATGACCGAGGTGAAGGAGCGCGCTGACGAGAAGGACCAGGAGCATTGGCTCTGGCCTGGTAATTCTGGTGGTGCAAGCGACGATTCTCCTCGTCCTGTAGACTCATTAGCTTGTGATACAGGTGAAGGTCAGCTTGTTTCCATACTTACCTGAGCATAGTCCTGACGGGAGCGCTTTGGATAATGAGATCCATGATCCGGCTCATACTGTGACACTTCCTGTCGAAGGCGCGCGCGATGTCCCTGACCGCTGTACCGGTTTTCCATCTGCTCGGCTACATCGTCAATGCCGAAAGTGGACGCCGTATTCCACGCCTTGAGGGTAGCTGCCTCACCCTCGTCCTTCGCATTGAGATGAGCCTTGGCTCGACGGTCTTCGGCCTCAAGGAGGATCATGCGTTCTTCGCGCTGAGAGCGGCTTGGAAAGCGATCTTTGCGGCCTTCTTCTGGTGCAGAGAGCTCGTCGCGGCGACCATTGCCCAGGTCGGCCAACATGCGAGCCACGTCGGGGTCCATGGTGGCAGACTGGGTGGTAATTGGCGAAGAATGTGGAATTCTGCTCGATGTCTTGTGTGGTGGGATCAGTTCGAGGTTTGAATGATGTTTAATAGGGAAGCTCGACTGTTGATGCCGAAGAAACGGCCCGCCCGGTGTGTGGATCTTTCGGGCAAGAGCGAATAACACCGATTGAAGTCGAAGCCAGGCAGTAAGGACACAACCTGTGAGTCTACTTCACGCTTAGATGAGGCTGTACTGATAGTAACAAACATCAGAGTGATGCCCTACATTCAGCCCGGCCACATTACTTTTGGCGGTTTAGTATTATACGAATGACATTGTCAATGCTGACTACTAACTTCACTGCTACCGACAATAGAGAACAATAGCGCTGAAGGACACGATGTGTCTACTGGAGCACAAATTTCTGAACAGTCTCAATCAAGCATGGTTGAGCAACCTTAGATTGGTCCAGAAGTGAGGGAACGGCACGGCGAAGATCTCTACAGTCCTCTCGGAATGTCCATTCACTAGACTCCCACATTCTATGAGGCTTGTCCAACGTAGTGCATTCCCACAAAAAAACCCTACTTTACTATGTGATGCTACTGGTCAGTCGAGAGGCATCTATGTGTCTCGCTCCAAGCAGCTCTGCGCACGACTCTACGACCACGCTCTCAGTCTCGAAAACCGACGCTGAGAAGTGCTAGGTCCAGACGGAGCGTCTGAAGGAACCCACGGCAGAATCCTAGCTCACATGCTCTAATTCACGACGGGCATTCTCCTGTCAACCTGTAATGGGCAGTGCCGCACGAGTGAGAAAAGC
This sequence comes from Pseudocercospora pini-densiflorae CBS 125139, assembly GCA_000504365.2. Taxonomy (NCBI): domain Eukaryota; kingdom Fungi; phylum Ascomycota; class Dothideomycetes; order Mycosphaerellales; family Mycosphaerellaceae; genus Pseudocercospora; species Pseudocercospora pini-densiflorae. Next base: position 233,056 of record AWYD02004371.1, on the reverse strand, counting down.
TCATCGCTTCTACGACTTTGGACGTATTCATTGGTTCCTGACCATTCGTTAGCAGGAGGCTGGAGACCGGCAAGTGGCAACCTGCATATGACCCCTGTCGTACAACGCGGCTTCTGGCTCCCACGCGATGCATGAAGGCTGTAATGAAACCAAAGGCAAGGTAGAACCTGACGGAAGGTAAGAAAAATGAGGCCGTATCTTCAATATCTTGCTCGAAAATGGACTATTATACACCGCTGACACTGTTGTTTTCAGCCTCTCTGACACTATTCGTCCGTCTTCCTCCGTTGACAACGATGCTTCGGGAAGAGGCAGCAGAAACATGGCCAATATGCGCTCCGCAGAGGAAAGTTCTTTCTTCTTCCTGAAGTACAGGACACCTATTGAATTCTCTGCAACATCTCTTTTACCTCGAGCTACCGCAAAAGTAGCCCGTGGCGGTTAGCGATGGATCCAGAGCCCGTTCCAGATCAATGGAGTCGCACGTCATCTCGTCAAGCAATTCACGACTACTTGCCTCAACTCCAGGCTGGTGTACCTCAAACCTACGAACGGGCCCCACAGCAAACTACACATACTCTTCGGCAACGTATCGACAGCGATGTGCATAAGCAGCGAGAAGCCAGCGCCAATGCGACCAGTCACAATGAAAACCTTGCAAAGCACTGCGAAGTTCTTCTTGCCGAGCTGGAAATGAAGATGGTGGAGTTATCAGGTTTGAGAGGGATGTGCCAGCAGCAAGGAATGCTGGCCAAACAGCAGATGGCACGCGCGGACGCGAATGAAAGTTCAGCTAGTGCATGGAAGCAGAAGGCTGACGACCTTGAGGCAGCGATAGAGAGGAAGCAAACGGAATGGGATGAAGAGAAGAAAGCCATCGACCAGCAAAACCAAAGTAACATCAATGACTTGAACAAAGCTCACGTTGAAGAGCGAGACGGTTTGAAGAAGGCCGCAGACAACGCCAAGGCCAAGGTTGATGAAGTTCTGTTGGACCAGAAGCAGCAAGCAGATCGCGCGAATGAGCTTGAGAAGGTCATTCATAGTCAGTCAGCCGATCTTGCCTCCTCTCTGGCCAAATGGAAGACTGAGAACGAGCGAGCAAATAAAGCCCACCAAGAGCTTCGCAAGCTTTGCGAAGTCAATAAAGATCAAGACGCCCAGATCACGCATTTCAAAGCGTCACGCGATCACTTCGCTGCGTCCCTACTTCTTCAGGGCGTGAGATGTGCACACACCAACCGCATCTTATTCAATACTGCTGGCAGGTTGATAAGCCGTACTTGGAAGCTTCGAAGAGTACATCGTCAATTGCAGCAGAGTGAGAAGAACGCTGAGGCTGAGCGTCAAGGATATGTACAGGCTTCAGCAGAGTACAATGCAGAGAAGAAGCTTCGCAAGCAGTGGCAAAACAAGTACGAGAACGAGTGTGCCGCCCACCGAGACTCCATCAAGAAGCTTCACGATGCTCAGGCACAAGTGAACATCGAAGCAGCAAAGTTCCAGCAAGAGCACGCGTTATGCGAAGGGTTGACTGAGACCCTGGCAGAGAGGACCAGACAGTTCACCGAGAAGTCTGCCAAGTGCACCGCACTATCAAACGAGCTCGAATCTTGCAAAACGCAGCTCTCAAGGAGTAAAAAGACCCAAGAACAGGAGAGTAGGAGAGCCCATGAGGCGGAGGAGAATGCCATGAGACATCTCAACATCAAGAAGGAGGTGGAACAGGAAAGAGATGAGCTGAAAGCCTGGAAGGGCAAATTCGAAACATTGTTCTTCGAACCAAGCGGACCAAAAGTCGCGACCAAGCAGCAAGAAAACACCACACCAACGACGTCTCAAGACGCACCTAAGACTGTCGATAAAGTCAGCGAGCGGTTGACTGACAATGGAGGGAGCGACATTATTCGAAAAGACAGCCATTCTCCTGAACGCAACGCTATTGACACTTCGAACAACAACAATTCCAACAAGAAACGCCAAGCCGACGGCAAACTACCCTCAGTCCCAAAGAAGCGACGCACATGCAATGACAGTACGAGCAGAGAACACGACATTTATCGTCCACCAATGTAGAGTAGAAATTTTTGCACAGATACACACAAGATCTAGCTTAGCTAACCAAACACAACTGTCCACCTTCCTCCTCCCAACCCATCGTCTTCTCACTCGTCAAGCCCTTAGTAAGAACCCTCAGCCTCAAAGCCATCAAAACCTTCCAAGCCAACTTCTTTCGTCGTTCCATATGGTCCCTCCAACGATTGATGACTAACATCTGGATCAAAGTATTCTGACTTTGTTGACTTTTGACTAGATTCTGAAGACGAGCGTAATGCTCGATTGCAGATTGCTTGGAGGAAGCATGAATGGGGTCGGGGCTGGAATCTTGTCAGAAAGAGGATAAAAAGGGAAGAAGGGACAGCACACGAGTGGTCGCTGATGTCTCGGGAGGAGACGTAGCGGTATCTGACTGGCGCCATGCTGTTGGATACTGGTTGTGTCAATATGTTGTCGGGGTGCTCTGTCGATTGATATTGCTGAGTTCGTTTGCCAGCTTGTGCTGGAAGGAGTTGACAGAGGGTGACACTTGGTGGCTTTGGTTTGTGAAGGGTAAAGGCCGACCAGGCCAAAGAGGTTTGAGTGGCTGAGAGAGGTAGTAGATGTGATGTAAGAAGATCTTTTTGTTCAGATTTTGGTCAAGCTGGTCGATGATGGTGTGGCAGTGTCCACTTGTTGTTTGTCCGATGATTGTGGTGATGTTCGAAGGATGTGAGACTAATGAAGAGTCGAGACAATGTACTTATCTCTTAGAAGACTTCTCGTCGTGGACCTTGTCATTAGATCCCGATACTTCACGGAATGGAAGAATGCGGAAAGAAGGAGATGGTACTTCGCGGCCTGAGACATCTTCGGAAAGCCAGAGATGGCTGATCGACGATCATCTCATAGGAGCACCCGACAGACTAGCACTCTTCAATGGCACTGCAGCTACGCTTTCGAGTTGATGGTTGATTCGTGATAGCTTCCAAACAGAAGCGAGAATGTATTGTTGTTGATGACGAGGAGCGTTCTCGTCTCACTCGTAGTGGGAAGACGACATATCCATCACCAGCCTATCCCGCAACTCTTCCAAAACCCTCGCAGACCATCAACCATTCCTATACTCACCGATACAGCTATCCATACCTCCTCTGAAAGAGTCACTCCTATAGTATACCACAACAAGTGAAGTCATCTAACCCCTGCCATTTCCTTCCGATACATTCTCGTGGTACCTTTCGACCTTCCCCGACTCCGCCGAGCCCAACTTATTTCGAGATCGAGCTTGAGCTTGATGAGCCACATTTATCAACCCCGTGGGGAATCCTTGTCCAATGCGGAGAAGGAGCGGATCGTGTCTGATACTGTGATTGTGCTGGAAGCTGCGCTGCTTTTGCCAGTGATGCCTCTTTCTGCTTGTTGGCAGCAATTGCTCTCGCTTTCAATTGGGCCACTGCGATTGGGTCCAGTGTCGTTGATGCTGCTGATGACTTCGCTGCCGCTTTTCTGCCTAGGAAGAAAGGTACATCGCTCTGCAGGGATAGAACCGAGGATTGAATGACTCTGTTGGTAGACATTGTGGCAGCGTTGGGCTCGAGATCGATTGGCGCAGATGGGATAGAGTGTGGGTTCCAGCTAGTGTCGGATGTATTATGCAAGCGTGCTGTCAAGGACTTTATGTATGGTTTTAGCATAGCGGTCAGGCTCAAGTCGAAGTGAGCGGCGTAACGGATGGCCGAATGTTAGAGACGAGCTCCTTGCGGGCCTCTTCGGAATTGCGCGAGTCGGACAGCAGAGAGAATTGCAAGCTCGTCGCAACTGTGTTGTGCTTGCTCATCATGTGCCACGACGAGAGCTGTGGACGTCGTGGAAGGCTAGGTAATGAAAGATGGCTCCATGCGCAGCAAGGAATGATTGGGTCGTAATGCTCTGCAGATTACGGAGGCTTTCCAATATACCCAGATCGAACGTAGCCCTTGTTCGCGTCGCAATGCTGGCAAATGAGGTTGCAGTCAAGCTCATGTCGTAGCTTCAAGCTCGTGTACGATCGGGACAGGGAAGAAGTCCCGATGACTCCCGTTTGTGATCTACCCACATGCAGCAATCGGTCGTCGGGCAGCATAAATCAGCACACTCTGCTGCAAGATGTCTGGCGCATATCATGCGAAGTTCCTAGCTTTCAAGTATCACCTTTGCGTGATCTCATGTTGTGCTCGCTGGCGATACCGCTGTAAGCTCTGAGGTTGGGCGGTGTTGCACTTCTTCTCAACGGAAGCAGCATTTCCCGTACAGGATCGTAGTACTGGCGCATTTCCTGCGATGGAATGTCGTCGTCTGAGTCTAATCAGCCTAGAAACATCCGTCGGGTCCGTCAAGTCTTACTATCAGTATCGTTTGGAGAGTCAGAAGCTGTGGATGCACCGCCTGCATTTTCGGGATTGACCTTTGCTGGGAATTGTGTACTGCTGACCTTCTGACGACCATCTTTGTAACGAAAGACATGCCAAAGCATCCAACGAATGACCCAATTGGGTTTATCGGGGTGCTCAGGATCATGACCGAGATTGTACAAGGGCTTCGTGACTGGCTGAGCATGTTCGTATATCCAGGCAGCCTCCAAATTCATAATACTCTCATCGATCTGGGAAGTACTGTACGTGGTCCGGGCAGCTGGTTGACCATTTTGCGTGACCTGCTCATCAAGTCGAGCAATTATTCTTTTTCTCCCCTCATTCGCTTCAAGCTGTTCCATTGAGGTCAGTGCGGCGCTGGTCTCCCGTCTAGGCGTCACGTACTTTCATCGTATTGTAGACCTGTCGATGCAGTCTCTTGCTGATGTCCAAGCCCAGACAGGTCATGAACCTCACCTTTGAATCGCTCCTGGCTATGGGTTGAACTATGGGGGCCATCGAAGCTGCGTTGTACTTTCCCAATGAAGACGAGGTGCCATTCATACATGGCCGCGCTGCGCATTCGGGCCTACCACTGAAGCCATGCTTCTTCTCGAGATTCTTTGAGCACTAGTCATGTATGCAGCCGCGAACCATTTGAGGCATAGGGTGACCAATGTAGATCAAGCTATGAGATGACACTAACACGGGCCTCCCTGGTCCGTGTCTTGTAGCCGCATTTTACGAAGAGTTCGTGTACCTAGCTGATCCAATGCTTCCAGTAGTCGACCTCATATATGTCTCCCGCTAGAGCCTAACGCTGCGCGAATCTTGAGGAAAGCGTCATCGTAGCCAAAGCCGGAGCATCCTTCTTAGTATTGAAGACTGGGGAAATCTCGATAGCATTGTCAGGCCTGCGACTTGCATCCTTTAGGAAGGTGGTCCCACTCGCCCTACAGCCATGCATGAGAAAGCCGCAGCCCTAAGATCTCCAGGAAACGGACAGCGGCCCATGATTGCGCAAATATGCCGCCAATTGGATTGCCCTTCTCCCGATTCGAAGTCGCTTAGGCTACAGCATGCGGAGTCAATCGAAGTATACAGATTTGCCATTGGTACCACTTTGGAGCAGCAGTCTCAATTGACGGAAAAGTCGGTAATCAGAGGCATTTGGAGCCACGTGAAGGTGATGTGAAGCGAGGCGCTCGTAGACAGAAGTTAAATGCGCTGGTCTATTGCAGTTAGCGTTGTAAATTGATGCATGTGATCATTGCAGACTGCGGCTTGCCGAGTAACACTGTTACCTCCAGCATCCTCCCCGATAAGCGAGAACAACTCAATTAGTGCAAGACCCAATGCTTGACTGACGTTCATCGTTCACAAGCCACATCCTGACTCGCTGGATCGTGGTACAGTCGCCGAGCCGCCTCGCAAGCGCTTGTCACGGGTTCTGCCGAGGCTCGGCGTTGTTCGAGGACGCAAGTCAAACGGTTTCGATGCTCTGCTCGATCGCATGTGCATTCGAAGCAAGCCGTGAAAAGCCGCTTTGCTTCTTTTGTGATCGCGGTTGTGAAGCAGCATTCGGGCAAAATCAGCGTGGCGAATCTCGGTGGGATCTTGCCGCTGAAATGTCTGTCATTTGCTCTTTCGGGCAAGAGCACTCTCGCTGTCAACTTCCAATGCAATGCTGAGCTTGATGATACTTGGGGCCTTTCGGGACCGATCGACAGCACAAGACATCTTCAGGCTGCGCTGGAAGACGCGAGCCGGTGGGCTCGTCTGAGAGGCGAGACGTCCATAGAGGCCGCCATTGCTTGAAGAACTCTGCGTACAGCAGGTCACACGCTCAGCCAAATGCAATGGATGGTCGTTGACGTTTCATGGACTGTGATCGACCAAAGACACGATTTCCGGACTAGGTCAAACGAAGGTTGAAGAAATGCAAGAGAATGTGAGGTCGTACCCCTCGGTACTTCCCGAGCCAATGGGCAACAGAGAAATTCGCCGGGGCGATGATTTCCTTCTTCTGGCAGTAACAATTGGCAGCATGAGTACACATGTGGACGACGATGGCTGATGCTGTCCGTTGCCTTACCAAGAGGTCGGTAACTCGTTGACGACACGGATTCTGCTCAGGCGTTGCATCTCGCAGACGGTCTCAGGCTATGGCCGAAAGTATTCCCAAGTCGCGCAGCGAACTCATTACAGCCACTTGTCAACAATACTGCATTTCCATCTTCACCAAAGCGCGGGGAATAGATGGCACTGATCTCTTACTATTGGCCATGCTAGCTATCGCTCGTAGAATGTCCCGCACGACTCAGAAGCCGCGCTAGGACATGATGCATTCGGCGAGTCGAGCTCGAAGCATGGAAGCGGCAACCTGAGTAGAGATGGTATTCTCGACTCTACCTCCTCGGTCATGAGTGACACGTCGTCGTTCTTCGATGATCATATGCGTCCTGGCCACCATCTCCTCTGCGGATAAAGGACCATGATCTCGTCTGTGGGTTCGGCGGTTTTTGGATCTTGAGCCAATCAGTGGTAGATATAAGTCAATTAGTCTGTCTGTGGATTCTGAGCACATGCGGCCGCAACAACGGATGCTCTGAACTGGTATGCGCCGCGGTACTGTGGAATCGTCCGTATCGGCTATTCCATGCGCGAGATCGTGGTTAATTCTAGCCTGCGAGTTGAACTTCACCGCGATGCGGATAGTGTGCTGTCATTAATGGTACAGCTGCCTGGTACAGCTGCCGGGCAATTATTGAAGTCACGCTCCACTATGGGCCGTTCCTCCATCGCACAGCATGCTTACCTATGCTCTGCTGACCATGTGCCGAAGTTTGATTTCAATTCTGTCGTTATCACATTACATTCCTTCTCTAGTCTTTCTTCGCCAGCTTCTTCGTCGGCTGAGAACCAAGCATGATCTCATCAGCTCTTAATCTTGTCTCAAGTGCGCGCGACGTCTTTGCGAAAAGACACTTTCTCCACAGCCACATTCTCGTTGCCTTCAGCATCTTTCTTCAGCTGATACACGTATAACACCAGCACGTCTCCTTGCACGTCCATCAGCACAAAGCTTGGTACGTTCCCCTCTTCGCCATCCTCTCCAACGTCTGGCAATGTCTCATCGACCCAGCTAACGGCACCTGTAGCGCTACCAGGATTGACGAAGAACTTTCCTTCCATTTCGTATGCCTCGAATTTGCACGTTCCGCCCCAGCATAGCACATCAACGTCCATTTGACGGGCTGCAATGAGCAACGCATCGGGATCGCCAGGAGGAATGATGCTATCGCCGTGTGTGAAACCAATGCGTAAGCTGCCATGAGTGACAACTTTGCTGAGAGCTGTGGGAATTGGGAAGCTAGATTCGCTCGGAGGCTGCTGGCCTTGCTGGAAGGCAGCAGCGGGCGCGGGCGTCGAGAGCGGGATATCGAAGTCGCCCTTCACGAGTTGCAGATCAGGTGCCAGATTGCGCAGGAAGGAGTATGCGGACGGGGATGTGAGGTTGCCTAGACATAGTATCTGCCCGATCTTTCCCGGCGTGAGGAGTTTCTTGAACTGTGGGATGCTTCAGCAGCTGTTCCGCAGCGATATTTAGTAGCTAGCTGCTGACCTTCTGAGGGATATCCTGGAGCCATGTCAGCGATGTGCGTCGCTCATGGCGGAATCAGCAGTAGCTCAGCGTACAATCGCCCGGTCGGGAATATGGAGGTCGCCCAGTATCAGGACCAGCCGCGACGACATTGTTGTTGCAGTGTGTATGTTGCTGTCTCAAGCTAAACACAGCTTACACTTCGACGTGGGCAATCTAGAGCCTGTTCTAGCTCGGCGGCCACAGCCGTGTCGTCAAATGTCTCTGACGGAAACATTGCCGACAGCGAGATACATTTTTTGCAGTCTCAATATCGTCCCCATCCTTCCGATTGAAAGCCTCTCCATCCGCCTCGCGATTCATCGTCACTGTCTGATTGTTCAAACCCCCACAAGGTACTACAACTTCTCCTCTCGTGGCTCGAAAACTGCTCGGAACAGCACGAATCTATCTCCAGGGGTCTCATCCGGTGATCTGGAAAGTCTCTTGGACGAGACAACACCTGTCGGCGTGGATCTACACTCATATAGCGGCGTCCGTTCAGTATATCCACTTCTATCGCGGCCAGGGAGTTTCTTCCCAAGCACACAGCGAATTTCATCGAAAATCCTCAAAGGCGGCTATTGCGGCGAAGGCTGGCCGCTGTCTGCAGGAACCTTCACCTCGCCATTGGACTACGGCCTCTCATTCCGTCATCGGCAGCAGGCATTCTGGCTACCCCACGTACACTCTTAAGAGGTGTACCCCTCGTCCGCCGAATGTCTCCTCCAAAAGAAAGATTATCTCAATTGTCGAGACATTTTAGTTACTCGAATTCACACGACGTTCCCTTGAACACTCCTTACTCCATCGAGCGTGGTCAAAGCAAGACGTTCGACGACCTCAATTCATCTGGACCTTTCAAGCAACCTGAGCAAAGAAGAGATCTTTCTCAGTCTGCAATCAGTTTAGAAGAAGAGGGGAAAAGGGCAAAACCTGCTGCCACCAAAATGTCAAACCAAGCGCCTCACCCAGCACTCTTGATTCCAGGACCCATCGAGTTCGATGATGCTGTCCTGCAATCTATGAGCCATTACTCCGAGTCTCATGTCGGTCAACCATTTGTGAACACTTTCGGCGAGACTCTTTCCATGCTGCGAAAGCTGTTCCAAACCGAGAACCCAGCTAGCCAGCCATTTATCATCTCCGGCTCAGGAACTCTCGGATGGGATCAAGTCGCCGCAAACTTGACCGAACCTGGTGACGATGCACTAGTGCTGCACACTGGCTACTTCGCAGACAGCTTTGCAGACTGCTTCGAGACGTACGGCGTAAAAGCAACCCAGCTTAAAGCTCCAATTGGTGATAGACCACAGCTAGATGAGATTGAGAAGGCATTGAAAGAGAAGAAGTACAAGGTCATCACAGTGACGCACACAGATACCTCTACTGGTGTACTATCAGAGATCGAGCCGCTTTCCAAACTCGTCCGCAAAGTCTCCCCAGAGACCTTGCTCATCGTTGACGGAGTCTGCTCAGTGGGTGGCGAGGAAATTCGATTCGACGACTGGGACATCGATGTTGTCCTCACGGCCTCGCAGAAAGCCATCGGCTGTCCAGCTGGTCTCTCGATCATCATGGCTTCTGGCCGCGCTATCGAAGCCTTCAAGAGCAGAAAGACACGACCAAACTCCTACTTCGCGTCATGGCAAAACTGGCTACCAATCATGCAAAACTACGAAGCCAAGAAGCCATCATACTTCGCAACTCCATCACCTCAGCTCATCCACGCCCTCCACACAGCCCTGACTCAGATCCTCTCCAAGCCTCTCAGCGAAAGATTCGCACGACACAAGGAAGTCTCAGACAAGGTCAAGAAAGCAGTAGCAGACCTCGGTCTCAAGCAACTCGCCACGAAGCGTGAAAACCAGGCCAACTGCATGACAGCCATTTACCTTCCAAACGACCTCAAGCCACCGGAGATCCTCCCCAACTTGCTCAAGAAGGGCGTCATCTTTGCTGGAGGTCTGCACAAGGAGATCGCAACCAAGTACATTCGATTTGGACACATGGGCGTGAGCGTTACGGACAGCAAGAAGGATGACATTGATCGTGCAATTCAGGCATTGAAGGACGGGCTTGCTGAGGTTGGATACAAGGCACCCTCATAGACGTGTTGTATCTGTGGAAAACTGTCTATTCATTGTAGATATACCTTGTGAGAATTCAAGTGCTATTTTTCACATGTTTGGAGCTTCACCACCAAGTCTTTGGGACAGAGCCTACAAATTTTCTCCCATGAGATTTTGAGTATGGGTACTGCGGGTATTGTTTAGTACCTTCGCAGTCAATGACTGGCTCAAGATGACCGAGCTGCATATAAGCAGCCTCAGACTCGATCTTCAGTTGGAAGTAGAACTCCTGTCTGTGTTTGGTGTGGATTATCTTCTTAGTAAGTCCGACCTCAGGACGGGATCCACATTAGATAGTTACGCGTCGTGTTACGCGCGATACCCACCTTGGAGAGGTATATAAGATTCTCTACTGCCGAATCGCATCCTCAACTCACAGGTACGCGTTGAAGCGAAGCAACATCGCAATCTTCCCGGTCAGTTGAGTATATCACAAGCTTTCATTATTTCCCTTTCATACATCTAAGAAACCCAGACAAGACAAACCATCAAGGCTACTTATCCATCCATGCAAGAAGAAAATCAAAATACATCAAATTTCCATGCCTTCTATATGCACACACATATCTTCTTTTTATGACACACAATGCAAAACTTCCCAAAACAGATGCTAAACACCGTGTTTCCTCTCTACACAACCTCTTCACTGCTTCACGTTTACAACGCGAGCATAGCACCAAAGACACCCAAAGCAGCCATACCCACAAGATCCATACCCAATCTCGCAGCACCACCCGTGCTACTAGCAATACCCGACTCGGTCTGTGAAGGCACAGTACCGGTCGCAGTGCCCGCTGTGTAACTGCCGTTAGCAATTGCAGAGGTAGTAAAACCTGAAGCGCCTGTGCCAACTGGGTAGGCAGCGCCTGCAGTCATAGTAGAAGAGCTGGAATCAGTACCTGCTTCAGAGGAACTTGCGGAATCGGTGGAGGTCGCGGAGTGGGAGGCGCCGGAAGAGGATTTCGTCGCGGAGTGGGAAGAGGAGGCGGAGGAAGAGACGGATGCGACTTCGGCGTCGTTGGCTTTGCAGTAGTCTGAGAAGTATGTTTGTGCGGTGTCGAGGTAATCGCCGCATTTGCTGCTCATGTACTGCTGGACTTCGCTCGCGCCGCAGACGGTTTTGAAGTCGGAGGGGTCATCTTGGGTGCTGGAGAATTATTGTCAGTGCCTTTCCTTTCTCGTCGCGAGTTTTGTCCTGCTTTCTCCTGCAAGGGTAATGACCACTCACTTGACAGCCGCAATCACGCAAGCTGGAGGAGTCGCGACCACGACCTGCGCGGTAACGGCCAGAATGGCAAAGACAGTAGAAGCCTTGGCAAACATATTGTCCTCTAGTAGTATTGAAGAAGTGTGTGTAGAAAGTCTAGTCGCGGTGGTGTCTGTTGGTTCGCAAGGCCGAATGAAGGAATGCTGCTCCCTGTCGTGTAATGTATCAGGCCTGTAGGGGAGGTCGCGACGGGAATGAATGATTGGTTGTTTTCTCGAAAGAGTGTATTTGGTTGGATGTTCGAATGAATGGCTGCACTACAAGCGAGTGCTGATATCGCGCTGTGTACTCTGCTGTACTACTTGCTTGACGTGTAGTGTGCAATGTAGGAGGCGTCCAACGACGATGGGCAGAAAGGGGCAGCGTGAAAGTGCTTGGCCCATGCGCCTCCAAGCGCCGTTCCTTTCTCCAGCGGAGGATGATCCTTGTCAAAGTCTAGATTTGACTTCGCCATTCCACTTCACGCGTCCATCTCAATGCACTCTCTTGTACTCGATCATAATCAGCGTTGGACTTCCAATGTCTTGTAAGACCTCCGTCAGGTACAGTCCGGTACTGTCCACCTCCAAACTCAGCGCAGATGTATTCCTCGCAGCCCCCACGTAGTTCGGGAAAGTACTGGTCCGGATGACATTGCTTTCGAAATTCCCATCTCCGTCGACAGTATAGGTGCCTTCCTGACCGAGCGTGCCAGCAACGACAGCAGCATTCTGCTCCGCTGTGCCTGATGACCGGTCTGAGCTGGAGGCGAAGCGTGGCAGAGTTGAGGGGTCCACGCCCAAGGTCTCGGCGAAGTAGAGGTTCTCGGTAAAGATGAGTAGGCCTGTAGGACTTGTGCCGTAAGGATAGACGGTCATGCCGTTGGTGGTCGCATTGGCGGATACCATGGCCCATGTTCCTGCGACGCGGTTCTTGAAGCCAGACGTGGGTCTTGCGCTTCCTGTTGGATGATGGCAAGCCAAAGCATTGCTGAACAGAAGCACGAGAACGAAGAAAAAGTGAGTGTTTGGCATTGTGGTGGTATCGCAATCTTGTTACGATGCTCTTGTTACTCACACTTTACAGAAATGCATATATATACGACATCTGGCATCCTAATGGCAGGAGCTATGGATGCCTCACGATTGTTAGGGCTAGCATCTGCGGACTAGAACTACCACAAGTACCGACGACATCGTCACTAAAACTAGCACGACGGCGTGTGATCATCATGACATACTGGTAGAGTGCGCTGCGAGTCGCTGCAGCTCGACGTCAAGGCGAAAGATGAAGACTGCTGCGCCTACACCAGCTGCCATGCCGGTTGGACGGATGTCAATGCTGAGCGTAGAGACTGATGTGCGCACACACACATTTCGATCTCGAACGCAAGCCATCAATGGAGTACTGTTCCGCAAAAGCCGATTAGAGCAAGAAAGCGACAGCGTTCTGAGAGCTGAGTCTAAATTTCGACTTCACTTGCGCATGGCGCACAAGCTTGCGGCGACAGCCGTCGCTAAAGAGAATCCGGAGTGGAGTCCCTGGCGATTTCCTCTTTTCCTAATCGGAATTTTCATCTTTTGCTCCTCAAGTCCAGTGCATACTCAGCTCGAGCCTCGCAGTCACGCTACTCCAACTCTTGACTGCACATTCTAGAAACGTCAGGCATCACACTCATTATTGCGACACGAATCGTCAGTCTCACCATTGTGAGCCAATTTGCGATATGGCGAGCGACACGGGAGGGAGCGCTACTGACCAGCAATCAGTTGCCGGGAATGAGATGGCGAGGCCATATGGAATAGATGAGATCTTTGCAGATCCATGGTTCACGACCCCGCCGCCGATGATTCCTCTCGCGGACCTGCGCAAGCCTTCCATGGTCACAATTCATATCAGTGACAACGGAACGAATGACAGCTTCGTCTTCAACAAAGGCAGTCTTTGTGCTCGATCTGCTTATTTCCAACGAGCATTCAACGGTAGATTCCTCGAGTCTGACAAGGGCGAAGTCGCACTGGAAGATGATGGTATCGCGACGACTCGAATCATGAATATCTTCACCGCGTGGATCTATTCTAGACGTTTGTACGAGGAGAACGATGCGGTTACGGATAGCGCGCGGAGAAACTCTGGCTCAAGTGATCGATCCGGACAAGGTTAGTATTACATTCATATTGATGCTGCCAGGATAGATATTAATTGATTTTCACCTAGGAGGCTCCGATACCGAGCCAGCTGCGAAGCGTATCAAGTTGAGCGCCGAGTCTGAGATCGCAGCAAAGCGCTTTGCGTTCATGCAGAATGGAGGCCCTCCAAAGGGCAGTGTTTATGAGCCGGCCTATCATCCAGCACTGCCTCTTACTTGGCCCTGGTCGCTGCTCTTTGCCATCTATGTATTTGCCGACAAGTACGACACCGCTGACCTGCGATGCGCTACCATGAACTCCATTCAAGCTAAGCTTTGGATCGTGACGCCAATGATCTTCTCAGGTCCTACTCTGGCAGACACAAGGTCCACGGTCGAGCGCCTGCCCAGCGCATCGCCACTGCGCCGTCTGCTGGTTGATTATTGGGCCACGACTGCCTTAGCCTCGTTCATGAGGGAAGTCCATGGTGGAGAAATCCTTGCGGCCTTGAGTGACATGCCAAGCAGCTTTCTTGCGGAGTGCTTGATGGTTTCCAAGACCTTCGATGAGGCAGTGGCTACTGGTGACACTCCTGAAGGTTGCATTGACGCTCTCAGGGCGTACGACAAGACAACTTGCTACTATCATGAGCATCAAAATGATTCTGAACTAGTCAAGGATAGCTGCAACAGCGGCTGGATTCAGTTCCGCCATGACTACTGCAAGGAGCCCGAGAAACAAGTACAAGATGTGGAGGATGAGTAGGATGCAGTGCGATACCATTTTGATCACCAAAGCAAGCCATTATCAAGAATTGTTCCGGCAAAGTTGAGGGACTGTGGCCGACAAGCTATTTGCATCAAGTCGAGTCGTCGCGCGGTACCTTGAAGGGTGGATTCGCCGAAAGTGGAGGAGTACGAAGGAGCAGAAAAACAAGGAAAGAAAAAGAGTGGGCCTACACATCACCAACGATGTGGTGGAAGAATTCAACATCGACTTTGTGGTGTTGGCTCTAATCTACTCACACCAACGACGTGGTGGAAGGGACTTAAGCCAACAATTGATGCAGGAGGGAACTCACATCAACGATGTCGTGGTGGGAGTGTTACGCTCGAAGCGCTGCTATTGCATAATGGGCATGAACTTTCATTGCTATGTGACAGCTCAATTTTGGAAAGCAGGAGCTTGAGCTTTGCCGTTGACTGCAGCGTGAAGAAAGAGCGTGTGAAAAGTGGGCCCTGTATCTGAAAGCCGGCCTTCCCACCACATACCATGCCAAACCACGCTTAATACTTGACGAGACGATGCTGCTGAGTCCTGGAATACTCTTACCTTTTGTACCGAACAGCTTGACGTGCGATGCAAGAATTACAATGCTTGCTACCCCGATAGGGCCGTGGTCCACAGGTTTACGGGCCAGAGTCGAAAGCTGCTCTATTCTCCATGCGGCTCTGTCACTAATAACAACCGCAGGTCTTGGGAACGGGCAGTCAGATCTGCAAATTTCACAATTAACTTGTCACTGAGGCTTCATAGCGCGCAACAATGCTTTCAAGGGCACATCTCGAACAACGGGTCTGCGCACTTTTTCGACAGCCAATGCATTATGTATGTATGCCCACGACGATTCACCTGCCGGAATTACCTATATATACTCAGTGTCCTCCGCTCGCACCGCTCACAAAGTCAGGAACTTTTGGAAATTCGACCTCTAAATTCCAATCCCATCGACGAAACCTTTGACGAAAATCCCGAATCTAGATCCAAGAACTCTACTGCCTCACGAATGGCGCACACGCTTCGAATCAGCGAGCTATATGCTCCAGAGCTCCTCACAGTGCGACTCGAGCCTGACGGCCGCCAATATCAGCTCCCACGCGGACTCATCTGCGGCAAGTCAGAATATTTCAATTCAGCATTCAAGAAGCATTACTCAGAAGGTCAGAACGGCGTCATCACTCTTGACGACGTGACACCATGGGTGTTCGAGGCCTTCATTTCCTGGCTTTACACCGGCCACATCTTCTGGGATCCAGGTGACCAGCCAGATCCTAGCTTTGACGCACCTAACGCTCAGCAGGGTAGAGATGACGAGAACGACAAGCAAAATGTCATCACGTGGTATTGGAGAAATCTGTTCCAGCTGTTCATCTTCGCGGACAAGTACGACACCAAGGCCCTTCGTCACGATACCATGGTGATCATCCAGATCAAATCCTTGATGAGGAAGCCTCGCGACTATGCTCATCCATCTTGCGACGACTCGGCGTACGCCTTCTCCAATCTCCCCAGCAACTCACCACTCTACCGTTTCCTGCTGGATGGCTTCGTCTACAGTCGAGTTCCAACATCACTCGATAAGTCGCATGTTCTGCTCGTGCTGCCACCTGAGACTTTGGCGTTACTCGTGAATAAGCTGATGCAGGAGAGCTGCCGGGCAAGCTGCAAGACCTGCAAGAAAGACGAGCCTTGTAACGATAAATCGCACGTGGATCTGCGCGGAAAGTACACGACATACTTCTCCATGCCTTGTCATTACCATGAGCACAAAGAAGAGGATGAGAGCCATGCATGTGCACAAGTGTTCGAGAGGATCAAGCAAGAGTTCGACCTGGGCATGCAGAACACAGGCTCATCATGATCGAATGACTTTTGCGCACTGGCTGTAGGGAATTCAGTCTGACATTTGGCTGTGACACATACAGCGGACGTTCGATCACAATGCTGGCGCACTTGAGGAACTGGATTTTGGAGAACAAAGAAATGTGTTGGACAAAGATGCATATGCTTTGAATGCTTGCCGACAAGAAGATGTCCTAAGGAGATCAAGTCGTGGGCAAAGCAGAATAAAAAGAGATAGCATCCGGGTTCACCTGGAACATGAAGGCGAGAAACCAGGAATTCGGGGATCGTGAGCACATAGCATAGACATGCATGCATCGAGACACAGCTTTTGCGAAGCTGTTCGAGTAGTTTTTAGCACCAATTCTGGCTTTATTACATGTACCCACCTTTCATTGTAGCAAACAATGCCTTAAGCTGTAATCAAAGTGTTTCCACTAATCATCCGATGATACTCACTGCACTCAAGGACATTCATAGTGTATTACAACTCTAATATAGTGAGACCAGCATTTTGCTTCAAAAGTATCTCGAGATGTGGATCTCTCACTCATTCACTTACCACTTCCTAAATAGGCTTAGTTCGGACTTCGTGCTTCAGGCACACTTCCCGCCCCACTCTATCGCATTCTCGATAATACTTATTTGTATCTCGACTCGGGTCAGAACATCACGATTCCTCACCTCTTCATCCTTCCTCAACACCCAAAGAAGTCACCCAACCCCAACAGACTCGAAACATGGTCTTGATTAAGAAAGTCGCGCCCGAGTCGGAAGAACTGCCTCCATACGATCCATCCGCAATCTACGATCCGCCAGAGCAACTCCCATACGACGACCTATTCGACCCGGTAATGGTCACTGTCATCCTCGGCGAAGACAATACCAAGTTCAACATCCCACGCGCCTTGATCTGTGGCCGGTCCGAATATTTCAAGATGGCCTTCATGGGGCAGTTTGCTGAAGCTGACCAGAAGGAGATCTGGCTCGAGGACGTACCGGTTTGGGTCTTTAAGACTTTCGTTAAGTGGCTGTACACGCAGCGCTTGACGTTGCAGCCTGCTGGTGCCAGCGCGCCGAAGTGTGGCGAGAAGCGAAGTCGTGAGGAGGATGGTGAGTTCATGTTGTCGATGATGTGTTTCAGTGCGAGTGCTGATATTATGGCAGAGTCGGAAGGAGACGAGCAGCCAAAGAAGAGGCAGCAGACCGCGAAGAATGAATCGCAGGACATCGCAGTCTCGAGTGCTTCGTCCTCCGTTCCGCCATCATCATCCAAACCTCTCACGGTATACGGCCTTGATAATGTAGAACCAGAAGCAGATGGCTCAGTCCCGCCAAGAGCTGCCAATGCCCCTGACGAAGAACACCTCACTGATCCTATCACTTGCTCCTACCGCTCTCTCTTCGAGCTCTACATCTTCTCCGACGAGTACGACACTTTCGGCTTCCGGAAATTGATAATGGAGCACATTCAGCTCAAGATTGCGGTCCATGTTCCCCGCATGTATCTTCCGCCGAGCAAAGAAGACACCAAGTTCGTCATCAACAGATTGCCAGGCTCGAGTCATCTCTACAAGCTTCTAGTCGAGCTCTGGGCGAAAGACATTATGCTATCTTCAAGCTGCGCATCGCGCATCGATGCTGTCCAGATGCTTGAAGAGTTTCCGAAGGGCTTCCTTGCTGCTTGTTTGGTGAGCTCCAAGGCGCAGGCTCGTGCTATGTACTGTGGTTGTGGCGAGGACTGCCATGGCGTGGATCATTCTAGTGGGGAGGACATTGGAGTCTTCGAGAACTTGGAGTGTGACTACCATGAGCATCGAAGCGAGGAAGATCGGAAGCGCTGCATGGCTAAGTGGGAGAGGTTGTGGGAGATGTGTGGTGATGACGATGAGGACGAGGAGGAGGCACAGCGCGAAGCATGATCCTATTCGCGCTTGTTATCTGCTTCAATGAGTCTTCTTTTCGATGGTCAGCGACATGCACTGATTAGATCATGTGAGCCTGTGATATCTTTTCCGCTCCCGTGGTCTCTTCTTTGCTCTCTGTAATTGCGTGGGTCTACTGCAAGACCTGAGAAGCCTTGTGTCACTTGCGTTGAAGAGTGATAGTATCCAATGTGATCCGCGTAGGCAGACACATCTACACCACTACAACCTACTTGTCCCCTCCACCAGCACGAGTCACTTTCTGTGTGCTGGTTCCATCTTCGCGTGCGTGATCAGATTCTAGACGAGTCCCGTTCTCTGTATGAATAGAGACGGTGATGACTTTCAGCTTCTCATTAGGGTCCTTAGTGGAGTTGTGCAACGTAGCACCTCTAGAATCAAAGTCAGCATAGCGATAGCCGGATCGTAGATGGGACGATGGCGTACTGGACTTTGATAATCTTGGCTCTCTCGCCGTACTGTTCTGAGGTCAGCACTGTCTGCTTCAATTATGGCGCAAGGAGTTCTTGCCTTCTGCTCTGCCGCAGCTTCAATGTCATCGATAGCTTTGAGAGCGTTCTCTCCGGCTTCACCTGGATTGTTCTGACGGATTTGCTCTCGAGTCGCGCCACGCATCTCGAGCGCCTTCCTAACGGCTGAGGTACTGATGGCTCGTCGCATGTTTTCTGGTGGTCGCTTTTGTCCAAAATTGATCGAGGATAGACCTTGTTGGTTGCAGTAATGTTCCTATGCTTTGACGAAATTGGTTGTCAAGTTGTGCTGAAATGTAGAAGGTGCTGGAGAGCACAATATATATTGTTGGAAGCGCTATTGTCGAATGCCTATTGTGTTGCGACAGTGCACGCGGCTCGACGCTACATCGGATGCGGCTATGTTCACCATTGGCTGTGAAGCAATGAATTTCAACACCCCTGTCTGAAAGGCTGGGGTTTGGTGAAACGCCTTCATGCAAGGCTGCGGCGTTCGGAGGCGGGCGGCTAGCAGATTCGTAGGGCGTTGCCTCACCTTCGAGTGGCTATCATTCCGCGTCTTTCAGATCTATTGTTCCATTGTTGATCAGGTCAGCCAGCAGCCACTCATCCATGAGGATATCTTCCCAATCGCATCTGTCTTTAGGATGCCACTGCAACATTTTCTTGATGAAGTGGAGGAAAGTTTCTTTTTCCTCACCGTCAAGACGTTTCTCCAGAGACTCAAGGCTAGCGTCAGGAATCGGGACTTTGCCTTTCCACGTTCCGTCTTCGTTCCAGTACTTCTGGCTCCTTTTTGACATCTGTAGTAGCTCCAATGGTGGAGGACCGAGAAGAGCTACCATGGAGGAAAGGTGATGCTCCTCTGAATAGCTACCATCTTCATGCTTCGGGTTGAACAGTCTGTTCGGCTCGAAAAGGTCCCAAATCTTGGTCCAGTCAGCTGAACTCGCCCAAAACTTCTGCGCCACAGCAAAATAGCATTGACAGATTTGGATGCCGGTACTTACCACCATAGCGAATGCCCATTGGTCTACCGGATAGCTCCAGGGTACGTCAAGAATGACCTCCGGCGCGCGATAAACATTCGGCATAATCAGATCGGAATGCTCTGTATCTCCAAAACGCGCTTCGCTAAGGTCGCTGATGGCCGGCCGTCCTTTGGTCAATGGCATGGATCTCGAGGTGTAGATTGTGCGATCAGGTAGCTCTTTGCGAGGAACTGGATCATCGATCTGCTGTTGTTCATAATTTGCGAACACAGCTTGGTCGAGCACGCCGAGCAGCAGATTGCTAGGTTGCAGGTCTGCAAAACAGTTAGATGAAAGATACTTCAAGCCAAGAATTGGAGCTACGCACCAGTATGTATGACCTTAGCCTCCTTGTGTAGATATTCAAGCCCGTCTAATATGTCCCGAAATGACTCTCTGATCAATGCAGGCGTGAACATTTCATTCGGACATAGGTCCTTGAGCTGGTCGAAATTCATGCCAAAAGGTTGGTGTACCAAGCAGATATGTTTACCATGCGGACCTTCGATCTCGAAAGAGTCGAGCATTCTTCGAACGTGCTGCTGCCCAGGGTGCTCTGACTTTAGCGCATTGAGATGGCTATATATGGGAAGTTCTCGATGCACTTTTGACTTATTAATGTAGACTTTCAGAGCAACGTATTTGTCTGACGCCGTCTCATCTCGACACAGCCAAACTGTTGAAGCTGAGCCAAAACCCAGCTTTCCGACAGTCCTGTAACGACCTTTGAGAACTTCGCCGAGGGCGACCGGGTAGTAGTGATCTGCGTTGTAGCCTTTGACAGTCTCTTCTTCGATGAGAAAGTCAGGGCCGATCTGGACAAAGTCAGAGGAGGTAGGTTTTGTCGACATTCTGCTCATTTGCAGCAGAGATCTTGACGATAGACTTGTCAATCGAGGTCTCAGTAAAGTCTTCGTAGCCGCTTGTGAATGCCGTGAACAGGCCAGCGCCAGCAGGCGGAAGACCATGCTCAACCCAATCAAGGCTCAGCATGAGGCGCGCGCGTGCGACTTGCTACAGCTCAGAGGGTATGCGATATCAAGGCTTAGACCTCATTATGCCGAAGCGACGACATGCTTGCGCCTCACCAGCGCTGAAAAGTGAATCCTGAGTTTGAACGGGGAGGGAGACCGAGGAAAGCAAAGAAGGGGCTGGGGATGTGGATGGACGAAGCAGGGATATGAGCAGAGTTGTCGCTTGTCCCCGTAGCTCCCGCCGACTCTAAATAGAGTTGCTCCAAGGGTTCGATAATGTCCCGCCGAGGCGCTGTCCGATGATTGTACAAGTTGTCCTTCGAGGCGGAGACACCAGGCTCTCTTTCTTGGCTGATCAACCCTCGTCCTCTGTGAAGCGGGCCTGATATATACAAGGATTTCGCGACGATGGACTTTCTGAAATCAGCAGTCGCGTCCATAGCCAAAGGGCCAGCATTTGGATACTCCTTTGGCGATCGAGTCGACATTGATCAGTCTATATGGACGTTGCACAATGGCACGAAGCGGGTATGACACGATTGTATACATGCGACTGGCACAGTCATCTCAGGCTGACATTTTCTAGGAAGACGGCTCAAAATGCAGCATCTTCTCCTTCGACATCAACGCGAATCGATCCCGCCTACCACTTGCCAAGAACGCGCTGAGAAAGTTCAAGACATTACGGCATCCAGGAGTTGTGAAAGTGCTGGATACTCTTGAGGTGGGTGCGAAGACCTAGACAAGATATGCGCATATGCTTATTGGACACCAAGCTAGACAGACCAACTGATCTATATTGCCACTGAACGAATCACTCCGCTGAACTGGTCGACGAGACGAAAAGCACTGAGCGAGGAGAGTCTGAAATGGGGTCTTCACAGCGTAGCGAAGACACTAAAGTTTATCAACGACGAGGCAGCCTCAGTGCATGGAAATGTTCGCGCGTCTTCCATCTACACAAGCGAAAGCGGAGAATGGAAGGTTGCTGGGCTGGAGATTTTGAGCTCCATGAAAGAGGATGATGCAGTCATATTCACGCAAGGCAGCTTAGTGCCAGACATTGGCCGCTACACACCTCCAGAGGTGGTCAAAGGCGGATGGGACAGTGTGCGACGGAATCCGACACATGCCGTGGATGCATACAACTACGGTATTCTTGTGTCAGAAGTCTTCAATGGAGGCTTCTCGGGCTCAGATCAAATCGGCTCGACCAAGAATATCCCGGTGAACATGCAGAACAGCTACAAGCGGCTGACCCACGCGCTGCCTAAAATGCGATTAAGCGTTGCGCATTTCTTGGAACAAGGCAGTAGGAGCGGAAGCTTCTTCGACACCGCGCTCATCCAACTCACAGACGGGATTGACAATATGGGATTGAAAAGCGAGGCGGAGAAAGACGTTTTTATCAGGTAGCACTCTTGCCCGGGATACAGAAAGCCAGCTAACATGCCTCAGTGAGCTTGAAACGGTCGTCGAGTCCGATGAATTTCCCGAGGACTTCTTTAAGGTCAAAGTTCTCCCAGAGCTTCTCAAAGCGGTCGAATTTGGGGGAGGCGGCCCTAAATCTTTTGCCCTTGCGATGCGTATATCTACAAAGCTTTCCGAGGATGAATACACCGCTCAGGTCACGCCAGTGATCATACGACTCTTCGCTAGCCCAGATAGGGCATTGCGCGTATGTCTCCTGGATAACTTACCTCACATGATTGACTACTTGAGTCAGAAAATTGTGTCAGATAAGATCTTTCCGCAAATGGTGACTGGATTTGGAGATCTGGCGCCCCTTGTTCGCGAACAGACTGTCAAAGCAGTACTTGTTGTGACCCCGAAATTGTCTGACCGCATAGTCAATGGCGAGCTACTGCGACATCTGGCGAAAACTGCAAATGACGAGCAACCTGGAATTCGTACCAATACCACAATATGCCTTGGCAAGATTGCAAAAAACCTTGGTGTGAGCACTCGAGCCAAGGTACTTAGCGCAGCCTTCTCGCGGGCTCTTCGGGACCCGTTTGTACATGCGCGCAATGCCGCGCTGATGGCACTAGCTGCAACAGCAGATGTCTTCAGTGAAGATGACTGCGCGACGAAAATGCTTCCCGCCATTTGCCCATCCCTGGTCGATAAGGAGAAAATGATTCGAGATCAGGCCAACAAGACTCATCAAATCTACATCGAACGAATAAGGAAGTACCAGAACACCCTGCCAGATACTGTGTTACCTCCGCCAGAAACCGCTTCAGCAGGTGCAACAAGGATGAGTACACCGCAACCCGGTGCAGCAGGCGCAAGTGGTCAATGGATAGGTTGGGCAGTATCTTCATTTACGAACAAGCTCAGCACAGCAGCAGGTGAAATACAGCCCAACGGCACAGGTCTGGCACCCAAGCCGGCACTGGAAAGAACCGCCTCATCTCCGGGCCCGGTAACGAACGGCACATCATCGCCTCTCGGCCCGGGACTTCAACCGACTTCTTCAACAGCATCAATACCTAGAGTCGCGTCGGGATTACGAACCACATCGGTTGCTACATCGGTGCCACCAAATGAAGAAGATTTCGGTGCAGAGGATGCATGGGGCGACTTGAATGACGATCTGCCTGCCGAAGACGACCCATGGGCTGAGCCATCAACGACTTCGAAGCCCACCAGCGTCTCGTATGACGACGGCGGCGAGCCTGATTTCGAAGGCTGGCTGAATGCTCAGGCACAGTCGAAACAAGCTAGCAAGAAGCCTTTGCCAAAAGGACTTGCAAAGAAGACGATTCCACTGACAAAGTCGGCTCCACCTTCGAGACCGACAACTGCGCCAAGAGCATCAACCACATCTACGATCGCGAAACCCGCTGCCAAGCCCAAGCCGGCACCTGCGCCCGCTGCGCAGGAGGAAGATGATGACTGGGGTTCTGCTTGGGATTAGCATTCTACTCATGGTCACAGCGAGCGCTTGAATGTGCAAAATAAGCTGTGGCAGAAAGGCAGCATATTGTTAGAAGCGTTGCATGACCAACCAATCACCCACAAGAAAGTCCAACGAAATACCTAGTATCATATCACTAGATGCCATCATCATCACGCGCAACCACTGCTTGTCTGGACACCATCCACTGACTGACCCCATACAATATGCATGCAGTGCATGCTGCGGCTATACCGCTAAAGCACTATCGACAGGCATACTCGATTAATTTTCCTGATCCGTATAGACCCATGCGACATTCAAGCGGAGAATTGAACAGTCTTATACCCATGCTGGAGACGAACCATGGTAACAATACCTATTCTGGCAGAAGACCGATCCCTAAGATGCATGGGGAAGGTGCTTCCAAGACCACGCAAATGGGAGGTTTTCACGTCACCTGAGATGGGTGGAGGTACGGCTCCGCTGTTCGGAGTTCCGCCAATGGGTGCGGTGGAGTCGGAGAACGGTTGAAGTGGGCTATCGGAGTGAGGTCTTGGGTGATATTACATACGTATTCCATTGTGTTGGGTTTGATGTCCGCATGCGCATCCTCTGGGTTCGTATTTCTCATAATCGCTTGTTTGAAGAGTCGAAACTTGTGCCAGTTCGAAGCGCCTCATGCCATAGAACGGATACTGCGGAGATGCGTCAACGGCTGTGCGCTCACCTTGTTGTTGGCCTTATCTAATGAGCCTGAATATGTTACGTGAACGTGCCTGATCCAGTGCATCGGTCCTACAGCAAGACGGCGGTCACACCGTTGAATGGCGAAATGTCTCCACCTGGAATGCCGTCTCGGTCGCATTTTCGGAGTACGTACTTTTTTCGCCAGTCTGTGCTGTGCATGAGGAAAAGGAATTCGTTATCCGCAACATAGGAGACAGGAGAAGAAAAGAAGAGTCACGTTTTACGAAAACCTGCAAAGAAAAAGCGATACGGAGTAGAGTGATGTGACATGCCCCCGAAACTCGGCTTTGGCTGCTTCACCAAAACACAAAGGATTCTGCCTTACGAGATCCGGCTCGTCGCGTTTCTGAGCTAAGCACTATTCCGGAAGGATTCGAGAATGCTTCTATGCATGTGGTGTCTTAGATTCAACCGTGGAGAGAATGAGATTTGAAGCGAGCGGCCCGCTTACATCACATCACGGGTTCACACTTGTTTGCTCATCAGCACTTCTTTTTTTCGTGAGAGCTGCTGCTGCACCCTTGTTCCTGCTCAGATATGTCGCCTTCTCGCTTGGAGACGGGGGGACTCGTTTACCTGATGTGAGCTGACGAGGGAATGGATCATGCCTGGCGTTTCATTTGTAGTGGTGATTACATATTTTCCATTCGTCATCCACACGCACGAGCACTGTTTGCTGAGTGTACATTCTCATGCTCACTCGCGATAATCTCCGTGGCTACACTACTGGACAGGGACGCCGCGTTTTAAGGTGCTGTCGCACAATATGCAATGGATCTTGCCGTGTCGAGCAATCTCGAGATACGTCAGCAGTGCTCGGAATGCTTCGATGGGGCTTCGATTGTGATTCGGCGACACAGAACAGCCTTGCTGCAGATGTGCTGGGAAGCTGTGTACGCTAATGTAAGGTGGGCCTTGGATTCGTTCTTGTCTTGCATGCTTTGCTCGCTGCTCATGTTCCCCTCTTCTTACGCTACGCGGTGCTCTCTGGTAGTTTGAAACGCTTTCTGTCTACTTATCGGGATCGACGATGTTCAACACACGTGAGGACTGGAAACGGCATTCGGCCACGCCGTAGACAAAGAATGTGATACCAACAAACGGATTGCGCTCCGCACCCGAGAGCGTGGATGCAGGACGTCGCGAGTGCGGGCAAGGTGAGACGTACAGGCGGTAAGGCTCTGGGAAGTTGTGTCTTCTGGAAGGAATGGAAGGCCCTGCGATGCTTGCATTTGCGAACCGTGGGAGGCAGAAGGGCTTGGGCGGCTGCGAATCACAAAGCGGCATCTCACTCAGGTGGGGCGTTTTTGGCTTCGTGGAAAGCGGCAGTGACCAGAGAGCGGCGCTCCTATCGCTGTCTAGCGCATGGATAGCGTCTTTCACAGCAGGCCCGGCGCTGTGATTGGTGTGGAAGCACACTAGAATGTTAGAAGGCGGATCGGCTGCGCGATGATTGTGAGTCGGTGGATTCTGGTTGCCCATCTCACGGTGCTTCGCGCTCGCAGGGCGTTTTGGCATTCTTGTCACTACTCTTGGATTGTACTTTCTCGTAGCAGAACAGCAGGCTGGCACGAGACCTTTGATCGTTCATTATCATTGCTTGCGTTTACATTTAGCATCACTGCTTGTTGGGTCATTTCAGCAGGAACAAGGGGACTGGGACGCTCCCTCACCCTCTCCCTACTCACACCACGACGACCAGCCGAAGCCTGTCAGTAGTGTCTGTCGCTGTGTGTCAAAGTCAGCTGCTTGGGCCCGCTGCGCGCCACTTCACCACCGGCGAGTCTCTCTGCCCGGCTGTTCCTCGCCCTTCACTCTCTGGCAAGCCTTGACCTGAAAAGGTGCTGGTCTCCAGCACGTACGCTGCCTCTGTGCTGCGCTGCGCTGTTGCATTCCGAACACAACAATTCCCCCCTCTACGCACCACTGCTCATCGCCGCACACCTTTGCTTCGACGCACCAAAACACGGACGCACTTTCGGCAGTAATAATAGGCCACCTTACGTCGTAATAATTGGCCGTGTTTGGCCATTCCTCTGAGATCGAATCAGCCTCGTCTGGACGGGCAGAGACGGTGTCTTTTCCGCAGCTTTGCACAGTGACACCAGCGACGGCTGCAGACAGGTCCTAGCGCGTGTTGAGAGTGCTAGTACGGACTGTCTGGCTGTCATTTCTGTGCCTTGCCGAGCGAGACACGACCGAGCGGGACGGAAGGAACTAAACGAGAGACGGCAACGCTGAAGAGAAGTTGAGTTGCTGAGTGAAACGCCCGCTGTGTGTAACGCAGCACCGCACACCGCACGCACCAGCAACCTTTGGCACGACCAAGGACCTGCATGCTACGTGCCACAGCGCAGGAGCTAGAAGCCGTCTACATCGAAATACGACTATCGCACGCTCCGACCCCGCGTCATACGTCGAACGTCGACTACCATTAGGATTATTATATTGTACAAGATCGTGCCATAGATCACATTGCCCGCGGCTGGCACGCAGCAGCAAGCCGTGAGACGAGACCGTCTCACCTGGAAAGTCAAACTGGCGTCGATACAGTCGCCCTTGCGGCAAGGCTTGTGTCTGACTGCTGGACTGCGGTCTCGCGAGGCCGCTCCAGGCACTGGGAGCAGAAGAAAAGGCATATTTCGCAACGTTATGGTCGTGCGGAAATCGTCGTCGTCACACTTCACCTCGACCACCTCTTCCACCACCTCGTCTGCCAGCACCTGCTCCTCCCTCAAGACTCCCTCGGCGTTCACGTCCGATTGTGACGCCGACGACGAGGAAACCATGTCGAATGAGGACTACGCACCGTCTTCGCGGCCTCTATCAGTAGCAATACCTAGTATGGGGGCTCAAGGACCATTCTGCCCGCGAAGACCGAACTTACGAGAGATATTGGCGAACACTTCCCCGCCGCCATGGACGCTCGCCGCATTCATGGCATATCTTTCAAACAACCACTGCCTGGAAACGCTAGAATTTACCATGGATGCCGGCAGATATAAGAAGCACTACGCGAAAATGATGTCAAGAGCGCAAGAAAATGGCATGCCGCCTGCTAAAGACCGCGAGTACGTGCAAGCTCTGTGGCAGCGCCTGGTAGAGGCCTACATTCAGCCAAATGGCTCGCGTGAGGTGAACTTGCCTTCAGACGTGCGCGATCCGATATTAGGACGCAAACCTGCGGAGATGCCTCCTGCTCCAGAGACACTGGACCCGGCTGTTGCCAAGATCTACGAACTCATGGAAGAGTCTGTCCTCGTACCCTTCCTGAACAGCGTCTATCCCCAGACAGCACACCCGACGATGAACTCGTGTCCGTACGACACATCTGACGACAGCCATTCTATGGTTTCGTCAAGAACATACGAAGATCGGAATCTCTACTCCAGACGATCACGGCATGGTCGCGGTTCACCGCCCATATCCTCAGTCGAGCCGCATGCGCTCTCCTACTCGCCTTCGGCTCGCTTTCGACAATCAGCACCACTACCTCTGACAGCGCCTTCGCATCGGACGCGATTCTCAGTCAAGCTAACACCGACCACTTCTTCACCTGCAGCGCCATTGTCCGGGTCGGCAATACCCGAAGGCTCGGATACCACGCTGTCCGGATCCGCAAATGGTCAGGGCATGACAGATGATAGCGGTAGCACTAGCAGCCCTACGAACGACAGTCCCATGACGCCGCCGACGAGTCCGCCTATGAGCGATGCGCAAAGTCCAAAGCGTGACTCCGGAATGTGGAAGAAGCTCGGTCGACTAAGCGGGATGAAAGTCGGCAAGAAGAAAAGTCATGGTGGGCTCAAGACCGAAGAGGAATGATTCGCATCGCAGACCGCATTATCAACGTTGAACTTCTCTAGCGATTGACTGCCGGAACCGCATCTCGTATACCACCAGAAAGTTGGATACAACGCAGCACGAGACTTTTCCCGCTCGTCCGGAACCCACTGAGGATTGTCTTTCGCTAAGCGTAGTACCTGCATTGCTTCGGCGCAAATCACGGAATTTAAGCGGACACATTTGTCTGATCCGGAATACGGATTAATGATCTGGATTTAGTCTGAACTGGTTTGATTCCCCATGACTTGGAATGACACTTTCTGCTTTGGAGATGAAAATGATCTAGCGTTCTGGACTGCGCTCGCCACGAAGACATGGCACACCAATCTAGACTTCAGGCGTTGAGGCTCAGTGAACTTCGGGAAGCTTTTGACGGACACATGATCGATGACATGTGATGGACTTATGCATGAGATGGATGACACTTCCATCAGGACCGAAATTGATGACGATGAAGAATTGCATATCTTTAACCATTCGAATAGTGTGTACATATATGCTGTTATGGTGTGATGGCGCGATGAGGAGGTATCTGGGGAAGGCGTCTTTCGCACATGTCAAGACGGCCTTATGGAAATGTCTAGCTTGCGCTGCGCCATCAAACGAACGAAGAACTTTCACGACTCTAATTTCTACCTCGCGTCGCATTCTCCTTGCTCCTCCTAGACTTGATGGCTACTCGGAATCTGCACGAACTGCACCAGTCGAGTCATGTATGCTCCCGACATCAACCCGTTCTGCCGGCACATTGAGAGAAAGACCACATTAACCGTTCGCTCGTGAAGAGCGCATGCATTCAAATGGATTACTAAACGACGGGAAACGCTGCGAACGATAGTTCATGTAAATAGGAGACCGAAGCACGAATCAGATTGCTGGCACGACTCATCTGAGCGATAGCTAAATGGGAACGAGGAACGCGACCTAATCAGCACGAGTTGAACTATAGCTAGAAGCTTTACGCTTTTTCCTTGCGATTTCTTTCATCAGATCTTGTGTACACTCCTACTATGCCCAGTGTACAGATGCCGCGCTCCTGTGAACAGTGCGCCCTACAGGGATCGGTCGAAAACAGCACCTTGCCATCCGATGCCAGAATACCGAAGTGTTTCCTCGCGCTTGGAAATTGCCAAGTGCTGCTTGTGATTGCTTATTCACCTTCATCCGTCTTTTCCAGGTGCGGCGTGATGCCTTGCGTATACTCGTATCAGGACTGCTCACGCCACTGTGATAAGTTCATGCTGTATGCCGCTGTGAAGAGCGAGGTGAGGCTATCCGCCGAGATTACAGCAACCTTCCCACAGAGATCAATTCGAGGTCCGTTCTCGTTACAGCGGCATTCGAGATATTTCTATTCGCAACTGCCGAATACCATCAAACAGCGACGATCCGGCATTTGGGCTTTTATTCATCTATAGGAGGCACCCATACGGATTTCAACGATTCCCAGACCCTGGGGTGAAGCAATTGTAGATCGATTGAGCAAGATTTAGAGTTGTGATTTTTGCAATCAAGGTTAAGGCACGGCTTCTGCTTTCACGATTCCGATACGTTCGCTAAGCATTTAGGACGTGAGTGGCTTGTGACCGGAGCATGTAGATCTTTCTGGAGAGAAGCAGACAGACGTCAACCCACATCAGGCTTCCAATGCGCCCCTGCAGGAATGGAAGCTATCGAATACTGCGACCACAACTCCCGGGGTGAGATGCTGTCGCTGTCGTCTTTCTTTCCCATTCCAGACGAGGCGAAATCCATGCGACGTCGACATCCTGGTGGAAAGATTCTAGAGATCGCGAGGTGGAGGTACCCTGGTGCTGGTTGACAACCTCATTGCCCTGCAAGAGCTAGACAACAGTCTCGGATCTACCATGGCCTCGACAGCAGCAGCAGCGGACTCGCCAACTCTGGGCTCCGAGAGTCCGGATTCAATGGTTAGGAAGACACAGCAGCCGAGACCGAAGCCTGCAATCACGAACTTCTCTCGGCCTAGAATCCACAAGACGTCTTCGGGTAAGACATACCAAGAAGGCGATAGCAACGTCAAATCTGTAAACGCATACTACGAACAAGACGACGACACAGAAACAGAAACAGACAATGGCTCAATACACCAAGATCGAAATACAGGCGAACCCATGCCTTCCGAACCAAGATTCTCTCTTGATGAAGAGCAAGATAAACCTTTACCTCGAGAACCACGCTTCTCAACCTCACCACCTCTCCCAACCGAAGCCCGCTTCTCAGTAGAAACTTTCGATCTCGAGCCCTCAAAATCGGAAGGTGGAGGAATTTTATCTCGAACCGAAGCTTTCCTCAAACGCAAAGGCTCAGCCCTTTTACGAACAGAAGATCAAAGACATCCAGGTCCAAGCATAAGAAACAACAGTAATAGTACCGGAATCACAAACGACAGCTCCACATCATCAGAAACCGCGAAAAGACCAGAAACCTCATCAAGCACATCAACCACAAAACCTCTCCCTCCTCCACCTTTGAAATCTATTCTTAAGCAAACATCCGTAGAAGTCACTTCTGAACGAGCTTCAAGTATTGATGGAGAAGATACGGGGAGCCATCATACAATCAGCGATATAGGAGGAGAGGGTTATGGAGAAGATGGGAAATGGCATTCTAGTGATTACGATACGAGCGGATTGAGTGAAAAGGAGATAAAGAAATTGGAGAAGAAAGGTGTGAATCCGGCTTTGTATGCTGAGATGAAAGCTGCGAGGGGAAGTGGGAAGGTTGTTGGGGCTTTGACGGGGAATACTTATGTCTCTTGATGCAGAGAGGAGTTCTGGGAAGGGAAGATTTGATACCAATCTTTGGGTAGGAGCGAGATTTTGGTAGCAGAGGGCGCTTTTATTGGGGTTTCTGTAGAGGCTAATGATACATTTTTTTCATAGTGATGAAGTCCGGCGCAGCAGATCGCTTCGTTCTCAGGTATATGCTGCCGTGCTACGCTGACCTTGTTTTGTTTGATGAAGTCGAAATCGCAGGAGCACCTAAGGCGCTAGCCAGACTTCGCAATGATGGCTCTTAGAGGGCCGTGAGGATCTAGTATGACTTGGTAGGTCGAGCGTCGAACTTACGAGCAAGACGCTTAGAACCAGGTGGAGGCAAGTCGATGTCCGACATCTCGTCAGGCTCACGCTTGAGCGGATTCAGCATCTTGCTGAAGATGCGACGAGCATTCTCAAGAATCTCCTTTTGTCGCTCATAATCCTCGCGCAGAGCCGCGACTTCTGGACGCTCCGCAGCGAGAGCTGCAATCTCTTGATCAGACATCGCGTCGATGACGGATGGAGCGAAAGTGTCCTCGGCAAGGTCGGTGAGGAGATGACGCTCGATGACTTGCTCTGTAACGTTGTCGATGAAGGTCTTGACTTTGCTCTGTTATGAGTTAGTAGAAGGTTAGCTATGAAGGGTGTGGACGACTTACCTTGTAGAGTGCGAGGAGATGATCTAGAGCCTTGTCGGCAGCCAAGCTACTGCTGCCTTGCTTGGGCGAGACTTGCCCGTTCGCTGAGGCACTGGCAGATGATGTCTGGCTTCTCGTCTGCACCACCGGCTGGGGAGGCGCATGGTCCACCGGGTAGTACGTGCCAGCGGTTGCAGTCTGTTGCTTCAATGTCTCCACTTCGTGGTTCTTCGAACGGTCGAGCAGCTCCTGAACGTCTGAGGCGTAGGAAGGGTCGTAGATGGTAACTGGGCGGCATCTGTCCTTGTCGAGCTTCTCAAGCTCTTCCTGGGCATTCTTGTAGCGCCCGCCCATCACACTGTAAGTGTACGCCTTGATATTTGAGGTCAGATCTGGAGGCGCGACGTACTCGATGGCGGCGTCCATGAGCTCCCAGCATACACCATCTACATGTTGCAGGTGCTCGTGAGACAGCTTTGGCCAGTTCTCTGACTGCTCGTGGAAGAGACGACCAACGAGATCAGAATTGAAAGTACCCGCCAACTCGCGACCACGGGTGTCTTTGTGCAGATTCTGTATCCATGTGATAGCCTCGCGACGCCTCATAGTCTTCTGATCTTTCATAGCTGCGCCGTAGGTATCGTCAAGCTCCCAGGTCTGATCGTCTAGCGAATTCGTGCCACCTGACGTATCAGTAGCATCGATGCGAATCTTATGGCCGTACATGGTCATCTGGCCAGTGTACTGATCCTGCATATCCGCAGCCACTGCGCGGAGGAATCTGGTCCTCAGCTTTGGATCGCCATTCGCGGCGGCGGGAAAGAACTCGCCTTCCCAATGGCCTTGAGTGGCAGACTTGACGATGGCCGAGATCCTCAAGCTGATGCTGTTGAGAAGGCTTCTCTGCTCCGCAACATCGCTTCTTCTCTCGCCAAGCTGCTTTAGTGATTGCAAAGTCTCTCTCAGCTTGGTGGCAGCCTCGGCCTGAATAGGTGGGAGGCCCAGCTTGATGCGCTCGAAGAAGAAATTTGACAAGCGAGGAAGCAGAGTTGAGATGCCCTTGATCTCTCGTGGTAACTTTTCCCAGCTACCAGCACCGAGTACCTTCTCCTCGCGCTCATTCCGCGACTTGGTACTGAAACCCTTATTCTTGTCGGACCTATTCACAAGGACGTGCCAGCCGAGCCTCAGCTTGATGGTGTGGTTTCTCGCAAGATCGATATATGCTTTCTGATCCTTCGATTTCTCCTCCAGAGTGTCGACTTTCGTGATGATACCCAAAGTGCGTTCGCCGTGGGGGTCATGCTCTCGAAACATGGAGAGGACTTGCTGCAGAGCAATGTCGGTCTTTGCAGAGATCACTGCCAGAATGATGGTCCGCTCTTGCCGCATGTAGCTATGCATGAGGTTTTTGACAAGCAAAACATCCTCTGCCGTCTGCACGTCCGTCTCAGAATGAATCAGTCCGGGAAGATCGACAAGTGTCAATGGAAGTCTGTCAGGTCCAGAGATCTCGATGCTCAGCTTGTGTCCCGTGAATGCTTTGAGGTTTCCTCTCTGCTTATTCATGCCCATGTGCTCCGTAGCTTCTTCGATGAGTCGTGGCAGCTCAGCAAAGTCATGGATAGTCTTGTGGAACTTGGCCATCTTCTTCTTTTCTGTCTGGCTCGCCGAATAATCGGGAATGATCGTGGTCCGGATCTTCTCCTTTTCATCGCGTCGCAGGACAATCTCTGTAGCGAACCGAGTACACATTCCTTCGCTTCTTGGGAACTCAACTTCCGTGATAGCCTCAAGAACAGAACTCTTGCCAGCTGATTGGTCTCCGCACATCACCACTTGTGTGAAGTCGAGAACTGCTCCAAGATTGCAGCTACGCAGCTCATCGTATGACTCTAGAGCCAGGCGAGTGTTATCAGACAAGAATTTCTGGAGTGATGAGGTTGTCGGGACTGTGTCTTCGACAAGGACCTTCGCCGTAGCCTTCTCGCGACCCATGATAAGCCTTTCTGTCTGGCTGCTGCAGACAAGATTTGATGACTTGGACGGCAGCTGTGTCGAGATGTGAACCTGATGTCGCAATTGTAGTGGGGATACAAGTGGTGTCAGTGCTGTCCTTAAGAGAGATCGCGTGAGTGGTACTTGTTATGGTGTAGGTGTAGATCGAAAGAAGAGCTTGGCAAGAGCAAGAAGATATGAGCGCAGTCGGCCGCTGCAACGCATGCAGCGGCATATGTGAGCTGGTGAAATGAGCACTTTGCAAGTAAGTGAGTTCCCAATTGAAGCGCACGATAGCGTCTGATTGGTCCAATGCTTTCACTTGGCTGTTCTTTGAAGCGTAGATCCATCAAAAGCCGCTTCATCGGTCCTTAGGTATCGCATCATTGCAGCTCACTTCTGAACAAATTCCAGACGCTAAGCAGCCCAAAAGTGGCTCAGGAACTTTTAAAGCGTAGAGCCTGCTCTTGCCCAGCTGCACGCCCAAGGTGTGATCTCAGGACTTTGATTCCGCATGGAAAAGATTTCCGGGCCTGTGAGTATGATTCCTAGGCCAACTTTGTCACCTGCGAAAGGTGCGCGTGGGTGCTGTCATCAGTGATGCTCATTCCATGCTAGTTCACGAGTTGGACTTCGCGCTGTGCCGGCAGGAAAGCAGGGGTTTTGGCTTGCACAAAGGCAGGTTGCAATTGATACCGCGTTGTAAAGATTCCATGTCGAGTGTATTCTAGAGCTGATAGGCAAAGTTGGCACGGATCTAGAGTGCAAGGCAGGCACATTGCTCCAGAGACTATCTGCCCTGCGGCGTCCATCACACTCGGCGTGGCCAGGTACTGTAGGAGGACCATGAGCAAGGAAGCCGAAGGGATAGAATCCATTTCGTGTTGCTGTCCTGCCTTGCGTACCTGGCGGTGGCACAATGATCCAGCTGTCAGCACTCGCTTCTGCAGCTGACCGTCCGCAGAGGTGAAGTCGAGATTGAAGTCGGGAGTCACTTCCGCTGCTCAGGAACAGTGCTCTTGGCGTTTTCCAATGGCCAGTCAAAGTTCTGTTGCGACCGCCCCAATGCATTCAATTCTCCACTGTCAACCACAGTTCATCTATCTCAACAGGCTTCAACATTGTTGCAACAAATGGCTCAATCTTTGCCATGACGAAGCTGCTACGTTTCGTATCTCGTCGTCGTCGTTATCGCATTCTCGAAATGCGCCGACCGTGCGCTGCTGAGATATCGGACTCCGGCAGTGGTACTATTTTAGCTCAAGCTTACACAGATCCCGGGACGGGGATGGCTAAGCGAACTGCACGGCGACCGTTGAACCAAGCGCTGAGACTCCTCGCAACAGAAGCAACGTTTGAGATAGCACAACACCAGCTCTTCTCACAGGAAAGGTGTCTTGAGAGCAGCTCTTCGCCCACCGATGATCTGGCCAGCGCATCGTGAACTTGTAGCAGCATCACCCTAGAGGCCAAGCAGCATTCCAACGACGATCGCAAGTGCTTGAATGCTTGTTTTGCGGGGTAGCGGAAAGTCTGTCGTGCATCAGCTCTCACAAATCTCCCTCCTTCTCACCTCAATCTGCACGCCTGTGATTGGTACTGCACGTCGTACACCGCCCATTTGTCTGCATATCAGGAACACAGCAACACGACCACGAAGACGAGCGCGCATATCGCTGCGGTCAAGCGCCTCGGGGAGTATGCGGCTGGTTTCACGGGAGCCATAGCCGGTTTGCAGGCGGATCGAGCAATGGTCTGAGCAAGGGAAAGCTAAGCACGCGCCTCACATCTTTATCTTGCTGAGCTGCAACGTCCCTGGTATCTTCTTGGCTTGTTGACGAGTACTTTGCGGGATGCGTAGCGAATGAGCTGCAATTAGCTGCACACTGCAGTGCGCCTCGTGCTCCCATCAGGGTGCAGCCCATTAGAGCATCCTCTTGTCATCTTGGTGTAGCTTGGTGAGACCCATTCGGGTGTTTAAGAATACCTGCGACCCTCCGTCCACCCACCTTCCAACCTTTTCCGATTATCACTGTCCTCGAGCTTCCATACTACTATCGCTAGATACCACTATTTGCACTGGTCGTGCCTGCCTTCTCGAAGCCATTCGTGACTGAAGACAATCACTCGAAAACATCCGCTTCTTTACCACACCTCTTCGACAACCCACTTAACAACTTTCTCTACGCAATGGCAGCACCAAGAGCTACGCAGTTCATTGCCCTTCGCAACCTGTCTCGTGGCAGCCAGCAGGTCCGCCATCTTCACATGACTGGACCGGCAACCTATGCTTCGGCCGTTCTCCACAAGGAGCGTCCAGCACTCAATCTCCCTCGTGACATTGCTGGTCTCCGAGCAGAGTGCAAGAGACGTAAGATCAATGCATCGGGTGCCAAGAGCGATGTAAGTCCTGAATGTGCTTTCCTTGTGTCACTTATGCTAACGGCAAGTCCAGCTGATCGCTCGTCTCAATGCCGATGAGCTTGCTCACTCTCGTGCATTCAGCACTGCCATCAGCAAGGCTGAGCGTCCCACCGCCGAGCAAGATTCGACCTCGAAGTCAGCTGTTCGTCACTTCAATACCTCTCGTTCGTTGAAGGCCAACAATGATTCGTCGACGATCGACTTCGCCTACCTTCCAGATGTTGTATCACCCGACAACATCGACGTCTACTCACAAGTCCGCGTCCCGATCATCCCGACCCTCGACAGCCGTACCTCCGACCACGCTGTGTTCAGCCCCGAGGTCGAGACCGTTGTCATGAAGCCACAGATCAACACCATGTCCGCCGATGCCGTCTACATGCCATTCTCCGAAGCCACAGACGGACATGCTATGAACATCGACTTTCACGCCATGGCCGATCGTGTGAGCGCCAACTTGCGAAAGATGGCGGTGCCTGTTGAGCAGCAAGCCAGCATCATGAAACAGATTTGGAACGATATGGTCGATGACATGATGGGTCAGAAGAAGGGTCTCGCAGCTTAAGCAGGATCTTGCTGTCGATGAAGAACAATGTACTATTCGTGGAGGGCGTTATACTTGCGGACAGCCCGTTTGAAGTGCTCAAACCTGCCTCGCATCAACGAAGCTGACTTTCTCATGACGGCCTAAGCACACCTACGATTCTGACTATATATTTACTTAGCGAGCAACATGATAGCGAGCAGTGAAGCGTTCGAAGCTCAAACCCCCATCGATCAATCCCACTTTCATTGTTCCAGGCATACGTCTATCAATTAGTGCTAACGATACCACAGCCCTGCGACATCGATCATCCACACAGCAGGACACTCACAAAGAGACCCACCAGTCCAGATCAGTCCACAACCTCGCTCACCACACAAACATCCACATTGAAGCTCAAACCCCCATCAACCAGATCTTCATCCACTCCGTCCCTCCCACTCCCCAACCCACTCCTCAGCTCTACAAACATGACACCTATTCCCTAATATCTTCGTCATCACAACCTCATGCACATCCTCCGTCTTATCCTTACAAGCATCCTCAACCACACTGACCACGAAAACTAAATCCGTACCCTGCGTCGCTGTCCTCAGAACAGCTCCAGAAGTACTTAAACCAGCTAGTACAAGACTTTTAATCCCTCGATCCCGCAAGATTTGTCGAACGTCTGGCATTGAGAGGGCGGAAACTATGCCTGGTGTCTTGAGACATATCATCTCGTTTATGGAGCTTGATGGGCGTAAGGAGGGAGGAATAGAGCCGGAATCTGGACCAGAGGCGAGGTTTTCGATGTAGGATTTCAGATGTGAGTGATTTTTTGTTGTTGGTGGGATTTTTTCGGGGGAGATGTCGACGATGGAGTGGATTATTAGGATTTCGTTGGATAATGCCCATTTCCGAAGAAGGGAGGCGTTATTGACTGCTGTGGAGCCAGAGGGACATTGAGCTATTGTGAAGGTTTGGAAGTCGAGGAGGAGGAGGGCGGTTTGGGTGGAGGAATAGAATGAGGGTGAGGAGGGGTCGGTTGTGGAGAAGATTGCTGTCATGGCTCTGGTGCTTGAGAATTTGAGGTTACGCAGTTGATTCTGATGTGCTGAAAGGGCTTCTTTTCAATTTATGGCTTAGTGGAGTTAGTCGGACATAATGGGTGCAGAGGTGGCATTCCTCTGAACTTTGCGCCGACATCGCCATGTTCGACGACTTGCAGATAATGAGGCTGCTGCCTTCATGAGATCGAGTGGCGCGATAGGACTGGTTCATTATCTTGCTTGTACTCAAATCTATCTCTGAGCCATGCTTAGACTCAGCTTCGTAAAGTCGTGGGTATATCGTGCAGCTACTTCAATGCTGTCCTGTACACTTATATCCTATCTTGACGGTCCCGCATACCACCTATGCGTTCGATGTCGACAGGTTGCAGCGGCGTCTCTGAAGGTGCCGGTGTAGCAGTGACGGGCATTTCGTGTCGAGGAGTCGGAGCGTAAAATCCGAATTCTTGAGCTGGTGGTGACGCACCAGAATATCTAGGCATGGTCAGTAATATGCGCGAGGTAGCTCATCGATTCTTATACCTTGGCTGATATTGCGCTCCTGTAGCTTGTGAGCCATTCACGGCAGGATCCATCACCGCACCATACATCGACGACTCGGGGGATTTTGACCGAAGATCCGGGGAGCCATATCTCGGGACAAGGCTGGGTTTCCCACTCAGATGTCGTGAGTCTCGAGGAACGTATGTAACGCCGTCTACCGTCATCTCTGGAGGTGCGTGGCTTTCGTGTCGTTGGTGAACCGTATCCTGTATACCAGTTAGGCGACATTGTTTTTCATGTAGCGAATCAACTGATGTTCTGTGGACCAAACATACCTGGAGCGCCTTGATCTGACCTTTTGTTCGACCAAAGTAAAAGATCAATGCCCCTATAATGACAAGCACAGCCGCACCACCAACAGCAATTCCAGCGATAGCGCCAGTGGACAGGCCGTGCTTAGAATGACTTGCAGCACTAGTTGTCGCAGCAGGCGCCGAAGTCTGGGCAGTGGGTGTTGCCGTGGACGTGGGAGTGCTAGATGTTGTTGGTCTATCAAGGACAGTGTCTGCCAATGCAGATATCGAGGCTCTTGCTTCTGGGTCCATCGTCTCATCGGGATAGAGTACATAACGTGCTTCTTTTGCGAGCTCTTGCTGAGCCGTGAGGTTCACGCTACTGTCAGGATTAATCACACCCAACATGCCGTAGTTGACACAAGAGCCCGGTGCGCCGCAGTAAAAGAAGACAGGTCCAGTCTGCGTGACGGTGTAGTTCCATACTGTGGGCTGTGCGAATGGTTAGCTAGGTAAGATTAGATCGGATGAGGTACTGTTTACATTGTCATCGGTCGCATTCTCTTGCGGACCAGAGTAGAAGCCATCGGTGCCGTCGATAGCTTCTGTTGGAACACAAGGCCAGCCATACTCAGATTGTATCGCGCTGTGGTTGCCGGCA
Organism: Pseudocercospora pini-densiflorae CBS 125139; assembly: GCA_000504365.2. Classification (NCBI taxonomy): domain Eukaryota; kingdom Fungi; phylum Ascomycota; class Dothideomycetes; order Mycosphaerellales; family Mycosphaerellaceae; genus Pseudocercospora; species Pseudocercospora pini-densiflorae. The sequence continues at coordinate 194,059 of AWYD02004371.1, read as the reverse complement.
TAGAATTGGAACATAAGCTTGTCGCCTGGGTTTGCTGTTATGGCATCTGGAGCAAAGACATGCCCTTCCAGTCCAACGGTCACCAAATGGACAGTAATCTCGTTCTCCACGAAGACGGTCGCGTTGCCATCGTCTTGCGCATGTGAAAGTAAGGGAGTAAACAAGCAGCTGAGAAAGATGGCGAACAATATTTTTATCGATCTTTGCCGTGAGTCTAAAGCACTTGTGATCGAGGCTTCGACGTTCACGGCGCCAAAGCAGCTAGGAAGGAAGATGGGAATTAAAGAGGGTCGAATATCAGGGCCTTCCCTTGGCGCTGTTGCTATCCGGCCAATGCTTCCGTGTTCAGTTCAGCTTTGTCGCGTGGCTGCAGCGGCATGTATTGGAAGGAAGATCTACAAGTCCATAAGTGGTCAAGCTCGAGTTGGGATACAGACATGGCTTGAAGAAAGGAGAACAAGGTTCACAGCCTTACTGACGTTACAGCCGATCTTTGACAGAGCTGCATGACTGACAGCTTGACTTCCAGAATCGGCAGGTGGAGCTTGATATGTAGACCGTCGTTCCATGTCACTGTGACTGTAAGGCCCTCTTCTGCATGCACAACTGCTTGGTCTTGGGTGTTCTCTTGGGGGCTGCAATGCAGAGGTTGGCGGAGGTGGCTTTTTAAGGTTAGATGGCCTACGCCTCGGAGAGGCTCTGCTATACCACTTGGCACCGGAGCGAGGCTCTGATTCAGCGCGCAATTGAGCACTGGACGCCTGGGACTTGCGGCCCCATTTGTCGTCTGATTGGATTGGATCTTGGCTTTGCGCGTGAGAAATGGTACGCAAGTTCTCAAAGGTTCAGGAATGCATTGGTGAGGTACACGTCTTCTGCGGTCTATGGAGACGATCGCGACCTGGCCGCGATGATGAAAGTCTGCTTGTTCTGGAGAGAACTTGTGGTGATGGAGAAACGAAGGAGGAACGTTGAGGTGGCTCACTTCATTGGCGGCCCGTGGACCCTGACTTCTTGGCATGCCGGAGCTATTTTGCCGAAGCGACACCCGAGTCAGGAAAGAAACATCATGCTCATCCTCGACGCGTCTGGACTGTCTCCCTACAACCATATATGACTACAGTCGACTCAAGCTCTATGACTACGCGGTGAATTACGGTTATCCACCCCTTTGAGAGTCCTGCCATCCACCATGCTTGGACTTTAGCCTCCGAGAAATGGAAATTCAGTTCAAAGCCGTGGTGTCAGGCACGAGCTCTTGATGGATGTGATCCAAAAGCAGGGCATCTCATTGCCTCTGCGACGATTGAATGGACGCGACTAGTCCTTCGATACAGTGTTATTTGCATTGTCACCTTTCGAGATGGCGCCGTTTGCTCCTCCATCCCGGATGAAAGGCTCGAGAGGGAAGACCGAATTTTCTGGCGTAATTCCAGTGTACACAAAATCCCACCTGGACTTCAAAGCTTCTGGCGTTGGCCATGCATACTCCGAGTCACGCAGCCAGAGACGAATCAAGTGTCTCCTATACTAACAGTTAGCCTGACCAAGTGCGAGGATGGTCGCGGTCTTACTGTTTCTCCAGAGTGTCGGTAAATCCCTCGCGAGCATGAAAGATGCTGAGATTGTTGATATACTGGATATCACCTCGCTTGAAGTCAAGAAGAATTCTGTGCTTTTCCGAGAGGAAATGCAAAGCATCCAGAGCTTCTGCTTGTGCTTCGCTCAGGGCCGGGATGTCGGACGATCGAGGTAGACTCAGATACCCGGTGAAGGCCCTTCGCGCGTACTGGATGATCATTCTCTCGGGACCAGCCGCTGTCTTTGGGATATAGTGCAGCAATGGCCGTACAGAGCACTTCTTCCCTCTGCCTGTGAAGCTAATTTCATGTCAACATTGCCTATGGTCTCGACAAGATGGCACATACTTCTCAAATGGCCAAGGCTCAGCAAGAGTCCTGATGAGGTCTGGTCGGGAACTGGGATAGCATCAGTTCATGGTTCCCGAAACGCACTACAGACATCCTGCAGCATACCTGGCCAGTTCATTATACACTGTCCACGAGCTTGAGAGCTTACTTTCACCTCCTTCTGCTGCTTCCTCAAGACACAAAAGAGCGATCAGGTCGCCGGCGTCCGTATGAAACACCTGTGCTCCGTTTTCATCAGCAAAGTCTTCGACACCAAGCAGCCAAGTTGCTTTGCAAACCTACCTGTTTCTCGTTGGTAAACGCGGGAGCGCCAATCTTACTGCAATCGACGATCATCGTCATGTTCTTTACATGATTAAGTACGACGTCGGCTGGCCTCCCATCGTGCTCCGTATCTTGCCGGCCCCGAATATCCGCAACATGCGAGGAGACGCCAGCATAGATTATTACATTCTCCCGACGAGTATGCTTGGTCACTGGCAGACCTCGCAGTACTTTGAAACCCCTACCATTGTGAATCTCCTCGGACATTTTTCGCAAGGTGGCGTGCAACGTCGGGAGAGGGAACGTTTCTTGGTTGATGAAGCCAAGTGGTTTATCAAGGGCTGGTAACAATGGTCAGTAATGTCATTTTCTGGATGGACGGGGTACTGCTAACACTGGAAATGCTTCAGAGCATCTTCGATCTCTAGCAATTCAGCTTCATTGAGCTCGTAGGTCCAGTCATACGTCTCGCCAATGGTGTTGTCCCATACGAGATCTGAGCTCAAGCGTGCGGGAAAGCCAGCTGGCAAGTCTTTGGCGAGATGCTCGTTTTGCTGTCTGCGCTGCACACGAAGGAGATACTTGTCCAGATTCGGCGTGTATCCAATGTCAGGCCCAACTGATGCTGGACTTCGGACGCCGACGGTGCCCATCTCGCAATTTCCTGGATAAATCACAACAGATCAAGCACGACTAAGTACAGGTCTGATATTCTCACTCCTCTGTCCTTGCGGCCGCTTAAATGATGCCAGAAGCAGCTGTCTGTTACATATGGAAGAGCATGGACATGACACAGCGAATTCGGAAGAACGCCTTGCCAACGCAAGCAGTCGAGACTTGTGCGACAATGAGGCAGAAGCCTTGCCGGCCTGTTGCTCGAACACGATTGACCTTCACACGTGGGATTTCAAGACTGATTGCATGGGGCTTTCGTGCCCTCAGACGAACCCTGTCGCTTCTAGCCCAACAAAATACAAGCAATCGCTCCCATTTCTTCGCTGAGCTTGATCACGACAACTGCCGAAGCTAGACACTGATCCGCATGTAGAGTGGAAAACTCGGCTATATGCGGAGGTGTGGGATGGCGCGGCCGTGCAGTGCGGTACGAAGTGAGTGAATGCTTCGATGATCTGATTAGATCTCAGCGATAAGATCATCTGATTAATATGCAGAAACTCAAAATAACATCGCTAGTGTCCATCCTCATGTAAGTGAATCGCGGACATTTACCCTCTTTCTTACTCTGCCCCAAGGTTTGCTCTCCAGCTTCCATGCACGGCAGCATGGATCAGAGTGCCGACCTCGGATTCATGCCGGGTTACGAGCAATACGGCCACGCTACTGTCGATACAGCATGAGACTAGCAGTGGACTGCCAGATATCTCTCACAACAGCGATATACGATGCATGCCGCGAAGCACAAGCCTGGAACTTGGGCTTGTATGCGCTTGAAGATGTCTTAAGCAATGAGAATCCTGCGAAAACTGCTGACCACTTCACTCGTAGCGCCAACACTTCGCGACACGAAACACACACCATCAGAATGGACTTCAATTCGCTCAATGTCGGGATGCAATGCCGGCCGGGGCAATGTTGGCTGTCCGAAGCAAGGTCATCGTGGTTGCACTGCTCTCGAAGGCTCGCTTGAAAAGGCTGTATTCACGAACGACTTCTTGGCTAGCGTTACGTACTCACCATGGCTCCTTCTGCAACACTCGACGATCTTTCCGAGCCTCTCGCAAGCAAGAAGAGTTCACACGTTCAAAAGAATGCGTTGAACCCGTCACAATCGCGCAGTCTGGCCGCGAGCATTGCAAGTGGGTTGCTTGTAGAAGCAGCTATAAAGCAGCAAATTGCAGCTTATGGGCGTCAGACAAGCGACAACCTAGACGATGAGGCTTTCTTTGTAGCTGACCTAGGAGAGGTAATTCCCAAACTTGCCACGGCAATATACAACTGATCTAAGTCTGGTAAAGGTCTACCGTCAATACATACGCTGGAAACAGCATCTTCCACGCATCAAGCCATATTTTGCCGTCAAATGCAATTCGGACCCTATCGTACTACAACTACTTCACGAGCTCGGGACCGGCTTCGATTGCGCGAGTAGACAGGAGATTCAGCAGATTCTTGACATTGGTGTCAGCCCGGATCAGATCATCTACGCACAGCCGTGCAAAGCAATCAGCCATCTGAGTTTCTCTGCTCGAACTGGTGTGCCAAGAATGACTTTCGATAATGCCGATGAGCTGTACAAGATACAAGCCATCTTCCCGGAGGCCGATCTCTTGCTGCGAATCACCACAGATGACTCTGCAAGTCTCTGCCGACTCAGTCAAAAGTTCGGAGTTGGGCTAGAGCACACCGGTGAATTACTGGCATTAGCGAAGAAGCTCGGTCTTGATGTCGTTGGCGTAGCCTTTCACTGCGGATCTGGAACGTCTGATGATAGTGCATTCGTGCAAGCCGTGCGCGATGCTCGGGTCGTGTTTGATCAAGCGAAAAAGCTTGGATTGAAGCTTCACGTACTTGATTGTAAGAGCCTCGATGCAAAATTTTCTGGTGTAACATTGACTAACCCGACAAACTCAGGCGGCGGCGGTTTTGTCTCAGATACTTTTGATCATACCGCCAAAATACTCGCGAAGGCGGTCGACCACTTCTTCCCAACAGATGTCGAGATCATTGCTGAACCGGGCAGATTCTTCACAAGCACCGCATTCACCCTGGCCTGCAATGTAATCGCTCGTCGCACAAGCTTCGGCGACAATAGAGTCTACATCAATGATGGGATATACGGAAATTTGTCGTGCGTCATCTACGACCATCAGAAACCAAAAGCAGTGTTCTTGCGCACAGAACGGCATTCTAGGCATGCAACGTCTGAAACCAGCTTGCAGTATTCGATCTGGGGACCAACGTGTGACGGGATCGATTGCATCGACATGGACTGGTGCTGTGATGAGGACGTGAGAATTGGAGATTGGATGTTTTTCGAGAACATGGGAGCGTACACGAAATGCTCAGCCACTCGTTTCAATGGCTTTTCAAATGAGCATCGAACGATTTACGTATGTAGCGAGTCTGCTGTTGGGGCATTGATTGACATAGACTAGAAGGCCTGTGTTTCTGGTACGGAAATGATCAAATTGCCCATCGTCCTCATTCCTTCCTCGCTGTGCCGAACAATAGAAGGTCAGAATAGGCTACTCAGGCTACGTACCTAGCGTCCTTGCCCGAAGAATTAGTGCGTGGACTGGAAGAGCCCGAGGTGCGATACTGCCCAGATAAGAACCTCGTCCGACACTTGTGGAAGACCATTGCAAAGTCAATCACTTAAAAGCTGCATGCATCACCAGAACTTTGAGCAACTTTTGGCTTTGCGAAGAGTCATTTCATCACAGCATATTTTGCTTCGATCATGCCAACCAAGTCCATCGTACAGATCGATCAAGAAGTGTCGACAGGAATCGACAATTCAATCCCACCGCAGCCAGAGATCACAGTAGTGCCCAAGAAGTATCAGGCTGAGGAAGCTGCTGATGATGCCCGAGCCTGGACGTACACCGCCAAACGCAACATCACTTACCTGGTGTCTCTGTACAAGCTTGTTTCCTCGATGGCAGCGTCTTCACCATCGCCGGCTCTCGCGGTCATAGGAGCAGAATTTGGCACTCGAAGCAAAGTGCTCAAACTCTTGCCACTTTCAGCTTACCTCCTAGGCTACACCGTCGGACCACTGATCATTACGCCGCTAGCGGACGCATTCGGACGAATTCGACTGCTACAGATCAGCAATTTGTTCTTCGTCATATTCAATCTTGCAGCAGGATTCTCCAGTAACAATGCAACCTTGGTCACGCTGAGGGTGCTCAGCGGGATCGGAGGCTGTGGAGCATTGACGCTGGGAGGTGGCATCCTTCGCGACTGCTGGACAAAAGAGGAAAGAACCAGAATGATCTCTGTCTACAGTCTTCCAGCACAGCTAGGTCCAGCGATCGGACCTATCATGGGAGCTTTCATCTCAAAGCATTTGTCATGGCGATGGACGTTCTGGATAGTTTCCATGTGTAGCGGGGTGGTGCAGGTGATCGGCCTCATTTTCCTCAGAGAGACGAGACCAGGTTTCATTACCACCTTGCAAATTTCACATGCAAGGCTGGCAAGCAAGGTCGCTAAGAATCTCAAAGAGAGTTTTCAGAGGCCGTTGAAAATTCTGAAGCTTCACGCGGCCACCCAGCTCCTTGCGTTGTATTCGGCATTTGCGTATGGGCTGACATTCCTGGCCATCGTGTCTTTCCATGGAGTCTGGAGTCATCACTACAGCCAACCGGAGGACTTAGGGAGTCTCAATTTCCTCGCTCTCGCCTGTGGATTCGTGGTAGGAAGTCTGGGGATTCGACCGATCAATGAGAAAATTTACGAGAAACTCAAAGCCCATGATGAAAAGCACGAAGGCCATCCGGAGTATAGAGCTCCAACGTTGGTCATTGGAGCACTGCTAGTCCCTTCGGGGCTACTCCTCTTTGGCTGGACAGCGCAGGCGCGAGTCTTCCCGATTGTGCCTGACCTTGGTGTTTTCATTTATGCAGCAGGCATTGTCATTGTCCTGCAGTTCACTAATTTGTACGTGGTGGACGTCTACGAGGCCCAGGCGGCGAGCGCCATGTCCGGAGTCACTGTCATCCGCTCTCTCGTGGGATTTGGTCTTCCTCTGGTTGGACCGAAACTGTTCGAGGCTCCACTAGAATATGGATGGGGCAATTCCGTGCTAGCGCTGATTGCAGTTGTGATCGGTTGGCCTCTTCCTCTGCTGATCTGGAGGCTAGGACGGCGTCTTCGTGCGAGGGATGCTGAATATCAGGTCTGACAGGATCTGAGCATGGGTTCCATTGCGAATAGCTGAGTAGCCAGAATTAAGTTTAAGATGCTGGTCGGCGGCTAAAAGCAGTCAACATGGCCACAGACCATATTGAGACCAGCAAAGCATCTACTCCGTAACATGTGCTGAAGAAAGCAAGTCCGTAGATGAACCATTGGTTGCGCAGCCCGCTCTCATTCCACCTTGATGGGTTACAAGTGAAGTCCGCGTGGGATCGTACCCTGGCCAGAGATCCGGTATCCTGCTCTCATCTGTAATTGCAATAGACTGCCGCATAATTCACCGCCCTGCAATGGCACCACCATGGAAGAGAGGTCATGCATTGTGTCATGTGCTTGAGCATGAGTGGGACAGTGTCCGAACTTCATCAGGAGTGTCAAGGACAAGGCTGGTCCAGGTATGGCCTCTGAAGTACAGTGCCGGCGACGAGAAGTATTCTCGGGATGCTCAGTGCATATGTTAATCTGGACCACGTACAAATGTACACGAAGGCGACAATTGGTCTTCATGCACCTTCAAAGCATTTCTTACCTTTTCCCGGTCATAACGTTCTTCCACGCTATGAGCACAGTCCTGGATCGCGACCTAGCCTTGGTCGAGCAGGCCCAGTTCGAGACGACCTCTAGAGTAATAGCGGCACTCTTGAATGAGCGGCTTGTTGACGCGATCGACGGCGAGTGTCCAACTGCACCCTCTGTGAATGGCATCTTCCTCACGCGAAGGGCTTCGCAAGCACAGGAGCAAGTCATATGGATCGCGACCGAAGAGCAAAGCCATGCCGCTATTACCAAAGGTACCAATGGATTCCACCCTGCAGACCTAAATATGCCAGTCTTGGTCCGATCTGGAGCTTCTGCGACATCAGACTTCATGAAGGAGACGGAACCAGCCGCAGTCTTGACAGCGGCAAGGTGCTTGTTCGACATCGATGAGAAGCTTTTCGACGAAGACTCCTGGAATCAGATCCTCAGCCAAGTCACGAATTCTGCTCAGAATCAGGTGGCTTGGTTTCTTTGGGCGATGAAACAACCAAGACCAGAGATCACGAGTAGCGCTCTGGACTGGGAGCAAGCATTGGTGACTGGCCACCCTGCACATCCCATGCATAGATCGTGCGTGGCTCAGAAGCCGTTGGCACAAATTTTGCCATCCAAGGCGCCCACGTTGCTGCATCCAAGCATGTCAGTGATTGCCGTGGATAGAGCCGCAGTCAAGATCTCGGGCCCATTCCGAAGACTTCTGGAACCACTACTTGCGAATTTCGATCTGGCCAGCGTTGGACCCAACGATATCGTTTTGCCTTGCTTGTCGAGGCAATGGCCAGCAATACAAGAGAACTTTCCCTCCGCATACATTCTGGTCCCAGATGCGCTCGAAGCAGAAGCTCAAGCGTCAATCCGCACAGTGACCATCCCGAGCAGATACGGCTTCCAATGGCACCTTAAGACTGCTCTGGCATGTACGATTACTTCTGCTCTTCGGACCGTCACCCCATGGACTGCGTGTGTTGGGCCAGAGCTTTCCGAGGTGCTCAAAGACCTGGTTCCAGATAACCTATGGATCGCGAGCGAAGTGGCTTCCATCACCGGGTCTCAGGCTAATTTCGATCAAGCGAAGCACATCTCGTGCATTTTGCGCGAGGACCTCGAACACCGGGCAGAGTCTTTGAATCAGAGCTTAATCATCTGTGCAGCACTTGCGGAACGCCCATACGGTAGTTCGGAGTGCTACGCTGCGCTGACATTCGACCTTCAGGACACCGATACGAAGATGGCCTGGCTGACCGAGTATACTTCCGTGCTGGTTGAATCAATTCTATCACCGGCTCTAGACAGCGGCATCTGCCTTGAAGCCCATGGTCAGAATATGCTCGTCCGTGTTGACAGGACGTCAAGGACGATCGTCGGTTTCGCTGCACGAGATGTCGGAGGCATCAAGTGTCACATGCCCACGCTGCGTAAGCGAGGCTATGATCTCTTGACCGCGCTTCCAGGGAGCTTCGTGGTATCCGATGATGAGGAAGAAGCTTGGAGTATCGTCCAGCATACTTTAATCAACAACCACTTGCATCATTTGATTCGCAGACTTCGTATTCCTCAATGCCAAGCATGGCAGATGGTGCGAGACCAGATTGATGACTTCTTCAACCGGTCTCCCAAGAGTAATGTGGCCGAGAGATTCCGGGACTTCCTGTTTCGGTCGGAGGTCCACAGCAAGGCATTCCTGAGGATGAAGATGCAAGGTTTATACAGAGACGTGAGTATTGCTCAATGCCTTTTACAGATTCTTACTAACTCGTGTCAGTATGTACACACCAGCACGCCAAATGTCTTGCTTACCCGTTGAATTTGTTCGCATGATGCGGACTCGAAGAAGTAGGATGCTGCAGCCTTCCTTCGCGCTTACCATCATATAGGTGTCGAGTTTTCCTCAAGCAACGAATGCATTCAGCTTGTGTAGGTGCGACTCTCTGAATGATGTAAGCATAGGCATGTCCGAAGATCGCAATCCACTACACCTGTGAGACCATCCATCTTAAAATGCTTGAAGAGGCTGTAACGATCTGGGCTGTTAGCAGGAATTTATATTTGCCGCTCAGGACAGTGAGCCGTAGATAAGTGAGAAGAAAAAGGATGGAGATCCGAGAGCATCATCATGGTTCCACGGGTAAAACACAGCTCCATTGGCTCGTGCCGGGGTCAGTCCTGCGGGTCCAATGATCGGTCGAACATTGTTACACATCTTTCCGATCCAGGCTACCTGGTGCTCCTCATTATGCCTCGTCGATATGTGAAGGCAAAATCGGAGAGTACTCCTTGTCCTCGTCCGTCTCGTCAGTGAAGATGGACTCTTCAGTCTGGCTGTAGTCAAGACCACTCAAAACCTCCTTATCAGTCGCGAGGACCTCCCATCCCGGCACACAATCGATCAATGCAATAATCGCGTACGATCCCACGAATGCCCAAGTCAGACCGATTAATGCTTCGACAATCTGCACCCAAATCTGCCTCCAGTTTCCATCGAAGAAAGCCCCGCCTTCCACTTCTACACCACCATACGCAGCCACTTCCTTCTGGGCAAAGAGACCCGTGAAGATCGTAGCAGTAATCCCACCAACACAGTGAGTCGCAAAGGTATCACCATTGTCGACCCACTTCCAGCGTCTTGCAAAATCGGTGAACTTGATGCGAAGAGCTTGGCGACAGACGAGAGCTCCGACGACGCCGAAGAGCAAGGAAGTCGGCATATCTATGAAGCCTGCGGCAGGCGTGATCATGACAAGACCTGCTATTGCCCCCATGAAGGTGGAGTCGAGAGACCATTTGCGTGTCTCTGCGAATGTCATACACGCCCATGTCAGAGCGCCAGCTGATGCGCAGAGATTCGTTACGCATAATGCCATGACGGACTGGAAGGTTAGGCTTAATGTCGTGCCTGCTTCGAATGCCAGCCAGGAGCCCCAAATTATGATCATCGCCAGGATCTGCGAGTAAGAGTTGCCTGGTTTGTGGAGCGCGATGTGCGAAGGCGTTCGTGCTTTCGATCCTCTGGAGCGGAAGAGCGGATAGCTCATATAGATGCTGATTGCGCTGGCTGTCGCTCCGGAGCAGACATGCACTGGTGTTCCTATGAGGAAAGAGTCAGTGAACCAATCGTCAGTCATGTTCGGAAGCTCACCTCCAGCAAAGTCCAGCACGCCGAGAGTTTCTCCAAGATATCCGCCTCCCCAGACCATGTGTGCGAGGGGACAATAGACGAACGTGCCCCAGAGAAAGATGAAAGGTACCAACGGCCAAAGCCTGCCTCTTTCGCAAGCTCCTCCGACCGCAATAGCACATACAGTCGCCTCAAACACAAGCTGGAATTCAGAGAACAAGATCGCCGGAATTGTGCCAACGGGCTCAGCCAGGACTCCGATATGAAAAGCATTCCTCAGGTCGCCAAAGACAGCACCAGTCTCTCCATATGCCAAGGTATAGCCTATGATGAACCATTGTACGCTACATACCGCAATCGTGAGCATTGCTGGCATGAATGATGTAAGTCCATTACGCTTCCATGAGTATCCAGAGTAGGCAATGCCGACCTATGATGTGGCATTAGCATATTATACCACCTTGTCGAGGCTCTACTCACAGCTGGAATGATAGGCCAGCAGAAGACTGTGCAGACAAGTATGAACAATGTGTCGGTCTTGTCGCATGCTTCCCATGCCTTCAGCACATCTGCCACTGGCATGGTGCTACCTTCCCGAGATCCGACTCAGAGTGCTGCGAAGTGTGCTACTGAGGTAGCTGCAGTGTGCAAGCTTGGCTCCAGAGAGTGTGTTCTCGACTGTGCCCAGTATGGATGTTCACGCACAAAGTGTTGTGGTTAAAGGCAGTCTTGATGTACAATCACCACAGTCGTGTGAGTGTGGCAACGATCAATATCGCTACTGAAAGAGCTACGCAACCCACATAAGTTGTCGATTCCCGATTCGTCTTGTGCTCGTGCTATATGAAGTCAGTGGCATCAAGCCATGTGCTTGTGGAGTGTGACACTGCAGAGAGGAGATCCAGAAGTTCGGAAAGCTCGACGAACACTACGTTGATCGATATATAAGACTTTCAGAACATCTTCAACACGGATAGAACAATGGCATTGGCAATGAGGCATGGGTTTGCCCAGAGATAAGGAACTCGGAAGCTGATAAGAGGCAGGAACTCAAGACGCTAGCCCGATTTACTACCGTATTTGGTTAGCGCCAAGGACGTGAATGCATGGCGAGAAAAGTGTCAGCATGTTTCATATTTCAGGACATCCACACCCCATCCCCTCGCTGAGACTGCACAAGCTACCGTAATTTGGCATTTCTCTTCACGGCTAGAAAGGCCAGAGACCACAGCTGACGAATATCACTTTCTTCCTGGAGAGTTGTCAGTACAACAAACTTGCAAATCCTGATACGACTCACTGTTTGAGGCTCTCCAGGGAGAGATAGTAAGGTGCTCAAAGGTACAGCACGAAATTCGCCATTTTCGTAGATCCAGGACCATAATTCGCTTTCCAGCCTCGCCTTATTTGCCTCGATGACATCCCAAAGCTCATTATATGCATCAAGAACGTTCGTGTATACGGTCTCGTCGCTGCAGAAATCAGGTCGACTATGCTTCTCTGAAGAGCATGAAATCATTTGGCGCTCTAGCCCTGCCGCCGTCATTGCAAGCTGCCAGCTCCAGACCACGACGCCGTGATAGACACTCCTGGTGAAGTTCTTCGCGTAGACTGGATCTCCGCCATACGCTGGGTTCGCGATGAACAGGCCAATGGAACTCATCAGTCCGACGGGAAAGGGTTTGCGAATATTGTTTGCGGTCTGGTTGAGAAAAGCTGTGAGTGAGTTGTATTTGGTTCGTGGTATTGGTCAACAGAAAGAGTCGGAAGCAGTTGTCAGTGTTCATGACTCGGACGACGGATTGATTACCATTGCCATCCAGAGCAAGGCCGTGGAAGACGACGTCCGCATCAACATGCTCTGAGTGCGACGGGAATCCGTAGCCTGCAGACTTTGCGTATTCGTTGACGAGCGACTTGGCTTCTCGTTGGGGCACCACCACTCTGAAGAAGTCCAGAGTGTTTTCTTCGAATATTTTGGCTCGATCTGCTGCCTCCTTCGACCAGTCATGGTTTGGAAACCAGCCTGCCTCTGAGAGTCGAGAGATTGATCGGAGTGCTGCTGGGGCCAAAGCAGTATTAACATCGTAGGGTATTCGACCGCCGCCGATACCATAGCTGGTATCACGCCATTGCCCGACGATTTCATCCTTCTTGATGTGAATCAAATTCTCCTTGATTTTTGTCTTAGCAAAAGCTTGCGTGGCGTTCATGATGGCAGCAGCATTGATTTCTACCAGCTTGCCATAAGTCAATCCAGCGTTGCCGAAGTCCAAAACCGCTCTCTTGCCATGAAACTCCGACGCTCGCTTTTGACCATCCGGACTCTCGAGGAAGTGGGCTGCTAAGACGATCGGTAAATAGTAGTTTGTATCGATCATTTGGTATGTGCAGCCTGGTTTCATGGCTTCTGCCACGCTGATGTTCCTCTGCAGGTTCAGAAAAGTGGCATAGTCACCAATCGTCTCTTCATGGCATACGTCTCCGGTGGCCGAATTCAGGCGTTCCAGAACGGCGCTCATCGCCGCTTCGATGGCCTCATCGGATAGAACAGGCTTAAGCAGTAGTGTGGCGATCATGCTATCTCTACCAAAGTAGGTCAAGAACTTCCATGCCCCGGCAAGAAGGCCCTTGGTATACGAGAGAAATTCAAGGGACTTGACGGAGTTTGAATCCTCCAGGCTCAGCGTAGTCCCAACCTCTTTATTTAGCACACTTTCCGATAAAGGCTCAAGCTGGACGTAATCGAATACAGCGTAAAATCGGTAGGTCCCTGCATCTAGCCTGGTGGTCTGTCCATCGATGGCGATAGTACTAGAGCCAGCAGTGGGTATCAGCCACATCTGCATCGTTGTCACATTGTCGAACCAGAGTCGAGATACGACAAGACCTCCGTCCGGGAGTGCCGCGAATTTCAGGCTGTCCTGCACACTCGGCTGCAATATTGATGGTCCTTCGGTGAAGTCTCGTATCGCCCTAATGCTTCCCAGGATTGCCAAGGTAAGAACAGCAGAGGTGTTGAGATGTAGTAGGGTTGCTATGCCAACGATCGGATGACCAGAACTCGATGATGATTTGTGATATATGCCTTGCAGAGGCTGTTGGTTCGCACTGTCATTGAGGACCTTGATGCCTAAAGATCCATTCACTCCATTCTGAGGTGCAAAGAACGCTACCGAGCCTGAATTGCCAGCCGGCCATGCTACCTGCGGCTCTCATTAGTATCAAGAAACTGCGGCTCATAGAACACTCGCCAGAACTCGAGGACCAATTATTGTAAAGTCGCTGTCCGGGAGCGGGCTGGTCACTATTAGTTGTGATGCAGAGTGGCAATCGGAATAGAAACAGTTCTCGAAGGGAGGGTCGCTCAATGATTGTCGCACTGGCGCTTCGGTGCAGTTACTCGTTGTGAGAACCTGGTCTGTGGTCACACCAATGCTGTTTGGAAGCGCAGCGCTGGTAAGCACGCTGAGAAGCCAGTAGATAAACATGCCTATGAGTTGATCCATCGCCGGTTGACATTACGATCAAGGAACGATCATATTGGACTGTACAGTTTGTTGCCATGCTGTGCATGCAAAATTTAGCCTGCGTCAAGTAGAAGTGGGGTACCTTGCAGAATGGCGATGGAGAGATGCGAAGGTTACTGCCTTATAGCCATGTGTCAGGCACATGAACAGACCTTCTCAATGCGGAGAATCGAGAAGTGCCGGGCATGAAAGATGCTTGTGCTCTGAATTATCAAGCAGTACTTTCCCGCTGGTCCTGCAGACCTGACCGCGCATTATGGCGATAGATGATGTAAGGTTACTGCCTCAATGTCCCATGCAAGGCACAGTGGCCGAAAGTCCGACTGAGGCAAGCATAAAATTTGTGCCTGAGCCCAAGATCGATCGCGGACTGATTGATGTCTCTCGTCGCATTCCTTGGACTCGGCTTGGGACAGACGCACGGCGGTTTTCTAGCTTTCTTTTGGGTCGCAGAGACTTTGAAGAGTTGCCGTTAGAATCGGGCACGCTGAAGTCGCGATTGGCCGAAGACTTGACATGGTCTCTGAGATATGTCCTTCCACAAATCTCATTTGTCGACTACCGCAGTGCTGGGTCCGTGAGGTCGTTGCAAAGTGTCTTCACGCTACGTTGAGGAAAGTCGACGCAGCTGTCAACCAGACCTTGGGGGTACGCGACAAGCAAACCCATCGCCAATGTCCAAAAGGGAAGCGTGCAGCTTTCACTCTTTTGCAAGGCCAGAGGCGAGATCAACGCCGATCCGAGACAAGTTGGTCATTGATTTGCTTTATGGAAGCAGTGTCAGCTTATGTGTTCGGCATAAGGTGAATTGCCAAAAGTGCCTTGTAAAGACACGTTGAAAAAGTCAGCGTTGGCACTTGCATCGATAGGCCGACAAAACCACGTCTTTGCAACCAACCGGGAAGCGTAGGTGCATTGACGAAGCTGTTCCGAACCAGCGGGAGCAAATTTTCGAGAATGAGCGACAGACCCGTTGAGACGAGATGCGGTGATTGCAGTCGCCTTGTTGTCCGTGTCTTACAATCAGTAATTTTGGAGCGACACGGTAGTACGCCTGGAGTCGGAGACGGAGTCGATGCCGGTCGTGTCGCCATTTGTAGCACAAAGAGGAGCACAACTGCCGAAAGGAGATGTTGTTACAGTAAAGTGAGGTGTTTCTGCCAGAACTTCAGTCGAAGCGAGGAATTTACTTATTACATTGATCAGGTAACACGGGCCTCATCTCTAGATCTTTGTGTTACGTTGGACGCCTCCCACATGCCTTGTGCTACAGATCAGATCTAGGCCTTGCTCTCGCGAGACACCTCGCTGCTGCGTTGCGATGCAGAATCCGCTGTTCCCTCCGTGCTGTTCCCTCCGTATGAGGCGGTCGTGACAGAAAATGGTACGGCCAAAGCGGCCCTTGAGTACCGTACCATTTAAGATACCGAGACTTTCGGCGCGCGACACGAACTTTGTAAACGCGCTGTATGCGCAGGGAAGCTCAGATATGCTTTTTGCGCGGCTTGCGCGCCGGAAGTCTAAATCCCGTGCACGGGTTTCAGGACCCGCCTGGTTGAGCGATCAACCTGGTGGAAGTCTTGGGATCATGCCCTGGCAGTAGCGGTGACCAGCGCCTTTTCGTGCCTGTTCCGCCGAAACATTATCCAATCAGGATGTTATTGTGTTTGTGACTCCGGATATTGACGCCTGCATCAGAGTGACATGCACTCTACGGGTCGCCATACGGCAGCCCTCCTGTGCAACCCACGTTGTTCGTAGACAGGTGCAGACTTATCCTTCCTGGGTTGAAGTCGAAGCGCCGCAGTTTTGAGGCCTGGACATGGTACAATACGCTCCAAATTTCGTTCTTCGTTCTCTTTCAAAGCTCTTCTGGTAGAGGTGTCGGAGTTGGACCTTCCTTGACGAATTGGACAATACCCATATCGGGCGAGACATTTGGCCATGGTTTCTTGATGGCGTCTTGGATTCTCACGATGGAATTGCGCGGGCCGGGCACAGCTCCGTTCACCACCACGATTCCATTCTCTGCATCGACTTTCATGATCCTCAGATTCTGCACTGTGTGGTTTTCGTGGCCCATTCGGCCTGCCATCTTCTTGCCAGGAAGCACACGTGATCCACTGCCCTGGGAAGCACCAGCAGAACCCATGGCACGATGAGTCAAAGAGTTACCGTGAGATGCTGGCTGACCACTAAATCCCCATCGCTTCATGCCACCTGCAAATCCCATTCCACGAGTGACACCTCTCGCGTCCACATACTGCCCGGGCTGAAATAGGTCGGCCGTGATGATGCTGCCAACCTGAGGCAGGCCTTCTTCGTTCTTGACGCGGAATTCAGCAAGCTCGCTTTTGATAGGCACACCTTGGGCAGCGAAATGCCCTCTTTCCGGCCTCGTAACATTGCGCGCTTCCTTTGTACCGTAGCCAACCTGCACTGCCCAGTACCCATGTATTTCGCGTCGTTTATGGCTGACCACTTGACATCTGTCCAGCTGGAGTACCGTACATGCCTCTCGTTTTGCGGTCGTCGGGTCGTAAATACCGGTCATGCCCTTCTTGATAGCGATAGCGCCTGTCCGCAATGGCATGATATGTTCTTTGCGCATAAAAGCCGATTTCTGTGTGGCATGCAATACAGGCAGGTTCTTGCCATGGTTGAAGTTGTGCACCTTCTTGGGAGGTGCTATCGACCTTATCGTGCGCACAAATTGGCGGGGCACTGATGGGCAGAGGAATTTTGGCGGCACCGCAAATATGCGGGTAGAGGATTTGTGTGGCATTGTTGAAATGGGCTGTGTGGTGATGTTCGTGGTGAGTGCGTGCTGTGAGAGCAACAGGAGCCATACAGTAACCATTGGCCGCGGGAGAGAGGCTTGGCATTTTGTTGACGCCTCAGGAAAACTCATTTCTTACCATGTTCATTTGCATACGCTATTTCCACACCAGGCATTGGCGCTGGTAGCAAAACTCTACAGATCATCCGCAATTTGTGGTATATCCATTCTGCGCAGGCACCTTCAGTGAACGTTCCTCTATTTTTCGAACTCGGCTATCTCGCGTAAGTTGACTCAAAACTCCGAGCTTCTCCTTGACGGACTCTCTCTCGAACTCCACCAATCTTGTCGATTTCTTAGCGATGTCAAAGGATGTGGTTGTGTTATCATTATCCACATTAGAGCATGCCCTGTGCAGGCTACGACCCGACAACGTAGTGGTCTCGCTTTGGCGAAATTGTGTAACAGATGCAGGCTTCGAATCACAGCAGGAAAATGACCCACCCGTAGTCTGTGGCTGCAGTTGTTCCGACACAGCGGATCTTCATCAGGTCACAGGCGCGGGAAGCGCCTAATGACTATGCACTGCGCAACGAGTCTTGCAGATCTAAGCTGCTTGATTCCTGGTTCCGGTCATATATTGGACTGGAGCTTTCGCAAGCTGTCACACTCCGGTCAGGCTCGGGCTCTTTCTAGAGACTGAATATCGGCGATTGCCCGCACGATGTCAACTCTTAGGCCTTGGCTTTGCCCAGGGGCCTTTCCGTGGGTTGCCATATCACGATCCCGCGTCACCTTTCGTACCAGACCGACAAAAGTGTGTACTCAAGTACCAAGGCATCGGTGCTCTTGAATTATCTACTGCGTATTGCCTGGCAAATATACTGCCTGAGGACAAGCCCTGCGTATGTCTGACCCGTGCTCGCTTTGCGAGAACTACCAATATTGGCATTGTGCTCTCAAGCCGATTCGGCGTCATGCTTTGTGAGCCGTCCCCAAGCAGCATCTCCTGAGCTTTCAGTATTCTCTTCATTTTCCAGCACTGCGGTTCTGCATGCGGCTTGAACGCCTCTTATGGCCATCATCATCTCGATCGAACGATGCGGCTGGTCTTCACCTCCCAGCAAAGCGGTAGCGAGTCACGGATCCTTATGTCATCCTGCGCGACAGCTCGGAACATGAACGAAAATGTGATGAAGCTGCCTCTACGGAATTTCTTCGTTCTGCAATTTCTCATGTCATGGAGTCCTGATTGCGCAGCCTTGTCGCTTCATGATACAACGTATTGCGTCCCGGTCTCTAGACGCGATGGTAACACTTCAGGTGGTGTCCGAGACATTTACGCCCACGGCTCTTCGGCGGCACCGTGCCGTCCCAGCACTGAACCACTCGGTCGGGGTCAACAAAAGCACTGACCGAAGGCCAACGACGAGGTGGCAGCTCCGAAAAGCGTCTCGTGCAGCACAGCCAGGTTGACAAGGAGCCTTGATGCTTGTTTGCGCAAGACCGGCACGGGGCGTCCTTCCGTGATGCAGGATTTGGGTTCGTCGCTGACCAGGATGGAATCAAGGTAGGCGCTTGGAGCTCGCCAGATTCCAGGCGGATCGCATCGACCGTCTCATGTGTCTGTGAAGCTTAAAGAGACTGCTCAGCCCAATCTTGCCGCCGATGCCCACGCACAGATTGCCAGAGCACCCTGGTGCTTGTTCAGACTGTGCCTCTTTGCCTGCGAGGCGACCTGTGCCGCGTGGATCAGAGGTGAGTGGAGGTGCTAATGTGAGGCACTCGATCCCTTGTCAACTGCGCGTTATGGTTCAGAGCGAAGTGATCATGCACACGCTAGCACTCTTTGGCTTCCCAGGGAAGCGAGCAGGTGTCTGCTTCTCACCGGCGGGTAGCAAAAGTGCTGATGGGCCTTGTGTCAGACGGGCATGCTCTGCACACACTGCTACGGCACAGTAGGAGGAGTGATTGGACGCAGCCCAAGCCTTTTCGCAAGAGCGGTCGGCCGCCATGCAGGCCATCACGAAGGCGCCAAAATGGCGCCAACGCGATTGTCTTCCGCCTGTGTCTCCCGTGCCCAATGACGGGTGGAACTGCTACCGACTTGAACTTTAGCCGCTCGCTGGCAGAACTATACTGCAATCCCAGCACTCCCAGCAGCCGCCAGGCGCGGCGGTAGCGGGATGCGCAATATGCTACTGCCCGCCCACATTTCTCCTCACCTTTCGTTCGCCTTCGCATAAACACATGTCTGGTGCTCGCTCCTTGCGTCGGCCTGCCTTATCCACTCCGTCAGGTCGTCGACCAGGATTTACCATCGCGTACGGGCCGACCAGAGGAATTCGGCTTGCTGCAGAACCGGCCAGCATTGGACCTGCCCGCGCCGCAATCATTCCAACACCTCGTCCTGGTCCACGTCGCAAAATTATTGGCCTCCTGTCTCCTCGGCGATAACGCTGAGCAACACAGGTCCCTAGCAAACATCGTTCATGAAGCATCAACTTGCACGGACAACTGTGTAAAGTCACTTGTTGCGTTTGATAGCCGACATTAAGCGCGGGTCTCACGCACGACCGTGGAACAGGCAAGCATTTGAATTGCAGCACTGTGTCCTACATTGATAGGCGCGGAACCGACTTGCGGTGACGAGACTGGCATCAACCACATAGCACAGACCTTCAACAGCGCCATTGCTCATGTTCGATGCTCCAAACCCGGTTGATACGGCCCGATCGAGTGGGAGCAGTGGACTTGCGAGCTGATTCCCCAATGCGAGAAGAGACCAGCATTCTGAACGGGTCGACTTTGAATGGAGGTCGACCGCCAGGTCTGCCAAAGCCATTTACGGAGACGTCAGCGAATGGCTTTACAGCTGTGAATGGCGACGTTCATCGAAATAATACGTCTTTTCGACCTGAAGAGTCTACCGCACGTCCGATAACATTGCCACCGGTCGAATATCGAAGTAACGGCATTTCAGAACAGTCGCATCCTCCAGGGCCGTATCAATCTCATGGTTGGCGGCCAACAGACACTCGGCCTTCGACAGAACAGAATGGCGAACGGCCTCTAGGCAGTCCCGAGTCAAACAAGCGCAAGCGAGCAGAATCTCCTCGTAGCCACGCCAGAGAAGATGTTCGAGATGATGCGGCCTTTGGAACCACTCCCCAGTCGCCGAAACGACGAGTCACCACTCATAATGGTGGTATGCCATCACCTGGTCCGACCTACTCGGATGATCATGACCAAGAAGGCCTCAGAGATCCGCAGACTGGTAACTACGTGCGAGAACCATCGCCGATTCAGAGACGAGAAGCCAGAACACCTCCGCCTCGACCTCGTCCAGAGGTAGCAGCCGCTCTGGCGCAGTCAGTCCAGCAGCAGTTCGGGTCCGCGCACGCAGCAAATAGAAGCGACTCGCCTCCGGACGAGCAGGATGATCGACAGCAATCACAACCTTATGCCAGCGAACAGGCACAGAACGGCGACGACGATACAAAAAAAGGACGTAAGCGCAACTTCAGTAATCGCACAAAGACCGGATGTCACACATGCCGCGCGCGTAAAAAGAAGTGTGACGAGACCAAGCCCACATGCAACAACTGCATGCGTGGTTCTTTCCAGTGCACTGGCTATGGACCAAAGCCACCCGGAGGCGCCAAGCTCACTACAGGAAGAGCTGTCGTGCCTCTTCAAGCAAAGCATCAACACGAGTCGATGACGGTACACCCAGCTTATTTCGATGGCCCGTACCATGAAGCACATCCGAGGTCATTGCCCCCCTACCATGGCGAACGCTTCGCTTTACCCAGGCCGGATGCTCAGGAGCCTCTGCCTCACCGCTACGGCGGACCAATACCACCGATAGATTCACGGCCCCCTCATGAGCGCGAAGCATGGCCTGCGCATCCACCCCGTTGGCACTCTGGTGCTGAACACCCAGCACATTCCATTCTTCATCAAAGACTGCCACCTGCTGACTACTCTGGTGTACCGCCTCCACCGCCACCCTCGTTCGCTCCACTTCCGCCTCCCCCTCCTGCTGCTGCCGATCCATGGCTGCCTCATGTTCACCCCCCGCAGGCCAGCTGGACCCGACCACGAACGTCGGCTGCCACGGTCATCACTACTCATGAAAGCGTTTCGTCTGGATCTGGTAGCGGGGGATCGCATCAAGGCCAAGTGATGCTTCCCGTAGGTAAAGATTTGCCGCAAGGGACGAGACTCACGGCGCGAGTGAACATGATAACGGGGCGAAAATACAAACCGTTTATGGACGATACCCTTAGACGCGATCGTCTATCTTGCAGGCAGGCCGTGGAGTCCTGGAATGATTCATGTGCCGTCAGTAAGGGCATTGGACAAATCGAACAGGAACGCATGTTCAGGGCCATCCAGGATCCGTCGCATCGGTTTCACAGCCAGCAAATCACTTGGGATGGTCCCAGAGGGAAGTCTGGGCATCACACTGTTGTGGAACACCCTTTTAGTTGCGACTATGGGTACAACATCACCTTGGGGAATTACGTCGTGGTTGGGAAGAACTGTTACATGCAAGATGCAAGCAAAATCATCATTGGCAGTAGAAGCATTGTTGGTCCTAATGTGAAGTTCTACTGTATGACGGCAAGTGTCGACGCGGACCAGCGGGGCGGTTTCGAAGGAGACTTTATGGCAGGCCCGATCAAGGTTGAGGAAGATGTCTTCATCGGCGCAGACTGTATCATCTTACCCTTCCGGACGATTGGAAAGGGAGCAGTCGTTGGTGCTGGGTCTGTGGTCACTCGGGTGAGAGTTGAATGGTACTGCGCGTATCGACTACTTCCACTAATGCTTTCATTAGGACGTAAAGCCATACACCGTGGTAGCTGGCAATCCCGCGAAGCCAGTACGCAAACGCAAGATTGAACCTGGCCCGAACGCCGACCGACATGAAGATGACATCCAAGAGCAAAACGATGAAATGCTGAGGAAGCTCCGAAACGAGGAGCTATTACTTGAAGAATGAGATGAAGATGAGCACGACCGCTTCAGAGCTCCGGCAACGGCACGAACACCGCGCCTCGCGTCCGATTGCCAACACCACTGAGACCGTCCGACCATCGAGGCCAACGAGTGTCGTCGATATTGGGTGATGCCGACCGCGGCCCACGGGCCTCTCCGAGAGTAGAAGTCGGTGTGGAATGTGACACAACAGATATGCAGGTCTGCAGACCGACCTCCCGACCGTACACCCGGTGCCTACCTCAATAGGACTATTAGATGTCAGGGAGGCCACGTACATACAAGCAAGATCCGAGATTCGGCAGCCTTTGCCGTGGCTTCCGGGAACTTTTACCACGATGGTGACGAGATACGCGAAAGATGTATATAACGATAGCCGAAGCACACATGTACGACAATGCGCGGCCCATGTTGCGCGTCGCGACGCGAGAATGTGTCCTTCCGTTTACAATTCCCTGTCCGACATGGTGAGGATTGATTGTACAGCAGGATGGATTGATAAGCTTATCTGACCTGGTGTCGCTACGAGCGAGGGAGAAAGCGGCGATGGTCCGAATCGATAATCTAGACGAGGAGTGTTGTGAGTGCAATGATGTCCCATATTATCGTCGCAATGGAATGACATGCTCTTCTAGGTCGTCGGACCGAGATTTAGCATGATGAGAGGCCTTTCTTTTCGCGGACGCGGAAACGCTCAATCATCAACCAGAAGACCACATTGTACTCGGGCTCGTTTCCGCAAATACTACAGCGACGCAGCGCACTGAGAGCCACAAAGTCTCTGCGCGGGTCACGCTCTGGTAATCGAAGCTATACGCCTCTTCGTGATCCAATCCATGCCAAAGGTGTCCCGATTCCATCCCATAAAACACCAACTAAACCGGCAATCTAGGCCTAACGTCACAGATCACCAGCAGCCATGATCTCGCGATGTCGCCCATAAAATCAAATACCTCAATCACTTAAGCCCCAATCCCAACTCAAGTCTTCCTCCAATCTCCCCACTTCATATTCTTCCTCAACTCAACAATGCGATCAACCACATCACCCCACGTCTTATCTCCCGGAATATTCCAGTGCCGGGGCCACGGACTCCTATCAAGAGTGACAATACTCTCAGCTTCAATGACCTCGCCGCCCAAGACTTGGACCATAATCGCAGTCTTGCCATCGATGTCAAGGCGGATGTCGCGCCAGGAGCCACCGGTGGTCTCTTCGTGAAGTGCAGTCAGGACTGCTTTGCGTAGCTTGTAGCCATAGTCGGCTAAGCAGCCAATGGCGCCTGTTCTGTCGTAGAAAGGTGGGTTGATGGGTGGATTGTACATGCGCTGCTTGAGCGCTTTGCTGTTGGTGATTACGTCGTGGAAGCGGCGGTTGATGCGCTTGAGGGCGAAGAGGTCGGTTGTTGGTTCGAGGGGCTGAAGGTAGCTTGGACCTTCAGGCTCGACTTGGAGGAGGATGGATTCGATGAGTTCGGGGATGGCGAGGACTTGGGCGCAGGCTGTTGGTTGTGGGGCGGCCATTTTGTAGGAGCTGTGATGCGCTGAGCTGATGATGATGATGCGAATGGCCGGTGGAGCTTAGACGAAGGATATTATGGCGGAGAGCGATGTGGAAGTACGGGTCCAGGCCAAAGGCTGTTGAAGAGGATTGTTGTACGGGAGATCGTCTGCGACTGTCGTGAGAAATCGTGCCTGGCGTTAGTGTGTTGTTGATAATAGGAAATTGAAGTCAATAATGCAACTTGAAGATTATATAGTGGAGTCGAGGGAGTGAAGGAGTCTGTTTGCACATGCTCGACTCCGATAGTCACATGCATGCGCACGGACCAGGATGAATCTTGAGCCACGACACTACTTCTTCCGTGGATGACTGACTCTCACTTGTACTCAAACATCCGCACTCGAATACACCTCGCAGGTAAGTCATGGTTGCCAGGTCATTTTTACACCTACTAATCGTAGCAGCGAAGGAAAAATACATCATGTCGAACTCAGCCGTCGCTCGAGTCTTCGGTATAGCAGAGCTGCGAGAGCTCATCCTCCTTGCAGTACCACATCACAAGAAGCCCGGAGATGCTCAGTATCAGCCTGTCATACAGCTCTTCGTACTTCAGCGTGTCAATCGCGACTTTCGCGACACGATCACCAGCTCTGCTGCCTTGCGTGTCCGCATGACTACTCCACCACTCACCAAATTCAGCGTTGCACCAACCGTCAAGCCAGAAGCCCACGCCGGAAGCTTCGGAAAGCACATTGAAAAGATCATTAGTGACCTTGTCAGGGATTGCAATGGGTCGAGGGCGCCCCAGCAATCCACTAAAGATGCGATCTGGCGACAGCTCAAAGCAAGGAATGCCGAGGACCCTGGACAGCCGACGGGCTTGTGGTACGAGCCCAAGCCCAAGACAATTGAACGTTTTGACAGGCATCGCGATCACTGGATGACTATAGGCCGACGGCGACCAGCTCAGTTAAGATCCCAAGTCCACTACCTCGAACTTACCAAAGAGACGACTTGGGGGCACATCTTCGACTGGATGATCGATAGGCAGATTGAGGCCGTGGAGGATTTCAGATCGTATCTTCAATATTGCAAAGATCAAGCTTGAATGCTTTCGAGAGACACAGCTTTGGTTCTGTCACTTTGTGGAAAATGCGACAGCCGCTCTCGAGCATGAGCTACGCCAGCCATGCAGGAGTTTCAAAGGCGAGTAGGAGTCCAGGGTTAATTGTCTTCCAGTCTCAAGGAGCGGAGTGGGGTCGATCATCCGAGGAGGGCGAACAAGAGTTCTTGGAACGTGGGAAGTGTGCACCTTTTCCAGCTGGGCCTGAGGTAATGGTTTCTCGCAAAGCACAAGGCCACGAAGGGAGTAACGCTCCAGCTTTGCTTGTCCTCTTCTTGTAATTTAAGTCTTCTCGATAGCATGGATCAATACGCATATCTCTGAGTCAACCAGCCTTCGATATTTGTGATAGCCTACTTGTCCATGAGCTTCCTGGGCCGGTGCGGAACAGATGTAGCGCCATCACAATAGTGAGCGACGTTATCATCTCACTTATCTTCGCTCCATAGCAGGAGACTTCACAGTTCCTTGGTCCTCATGGAATGCTGTGAGGTCAAGCAGGCCTGCAGCAGCACAGAATATGACCGGTAACCGGCTTGTCTGCTTCGTCAAAGGAGCCATGAAGTCGCAGCTTTCCATTCACCGTGCGTGCGAGCTGCTGGTCATCAAACTGTTACTGCCGTGAAAGCGGTGTAGAGGGAAGATCGGCATCAGCGATGGGCGCTCGTGAAAGTCACATAGTCAATATTGAACTCGTAAAGTGTATAGTAGAAGTGTATGTCTGTGAGGTAACATCGTCGCTTCCAGAAGCCTTTAGCGTGATCTATTCTTAGCCGCCAAGCCCCAAGATCTGGCGGTAGCAGCCGAGGGGCGCTTCTTCCTCCCTTCTCC
This sequence comes from Pseudocercospora pini-densiflorae CBS 125139, assembly GCA_000504365.2. Taxonomy (NCBI): domain Eukaryota; kingdom Fungi; phylum Ascomycota; class Dothideomycetes; order Mycosphaerellales; family Mycosphaerellaceae; genus Pseudocercospora; species Pseudocercospora pini-densiflorae. The sequence continues at coordinate 168,552 of AWYD02004371.1, read as the reverse complement.
GCAGCTGACCGACCCTTCAATCATCCTTTGAACGAGGCAAAATTCCACGATTGGAGCGTTTTCTATTGCAGTACCATGGAAGCATTTTTCCACGCAGCAAGTACCAGATCTAAGAAGAGCGGGATGTGTTCAGTCTCGATGCCGCCACTACGCCAAACCAATATTGTTACCCAAAGTCAGCTGGGCTCTGTCTTCGCTGTCGCCGAGTGGAATACGAGCGTAGCATCTTCTCAGATGGCACGGACTTGAGACTGGTCTCCAGACACTATGTCATAGGGCCTCGAAGTAGCTCACATCCGTGATCCGAAAGAGACATCTCTGTCTCGATTCAGCCATGACCATTGACTTGCTCCTCAGAATAGAGCGGCGCTATGATGATGGCTCGTATACCACAGCGCATCTCGCAGCTGGGACCAAGATCACATCCAGAGCAAGATCATATAAGTAGTCGTCTTCCTTCCAGCTAACAGATATCATTCCACACTCAAACACTCCAAGCAAATCAGCCTACAGTAACAACCTCAACAATACAACAAATCTACAACATCACCCTTCCTTCCAACAACAAAACACAGCCATCAAAATGCAGTTCACTACCATCGTCGCTCTCCTCGCCGCAGCCGGCTCCTCCATCGCTGCCCCAGCTCCAGTCGCCGACAAATCCATGATGGCCGCCGGCTCCAGCTGGACCATGCAGAACTTCAAGCGCACCTGCGGCGGCGGCGTCTGCACCTACGACTACAAGATCAACACCAACGACGGCTCTGCTGCAACTGCCTGTACCTACAAAGTCAACGGCAACCCAGCCACTCGCGCCTCATACAACAACGTCAAGTGCGGTGCTTTCACCATTAGCAGCAACTGGAGCGGCCAATTCGGAGAGGGCAATGGCTTCCAGACTCTGGCTGTTGTCAAGGGCAAGCAGATCATCTACCCTGCTTACACTGACAAGCAGCTGGTCAGTGGCCAGGTCGTTAAGCCAGACCAGAGCTACACTCCACAGAACTTGCCATAGATGGTGTTCGTGGAAGTATTGGGGACATTGAAATTTGTAAATATTGCATAGCGATGGCGGATGATGATGACAGACATGATAGCATAGTTTCAGCATGAGTTTAATTTAATTCAAAAGATACTACGAAGGACTCCTGTCCACTCACACATGATGCAACGCTACGCCAAGCGACATCAGCACCGCAACAGCAGTACTTTTCTGCTTCTTACAGGCACCTAAGCTCATATTAATTTGAAGTGGTCCAGAGTCGCAATCATCCTTCTTCAATCTTGGCTGGTGAACGACAAACAACAAGTGCCGAGGAAGCCAGCTCCTTCGATGCCAAGCCACAAAGTATCACGGTATCGATTCTCAGCCTTACTCTATATCCGCACCACTGGACGCTGGTCAGCACACACGAGCACTCACGATACCAATACTAGGCATATCACTCCACTGACAAGTACTACAAGCCAATTTCCCGCGTCAATTTATGGCGTTTCGTCGCAGAACACGCTTGGAACCATCTTGCTATGCGCTTTCGACCTGCATGTGGCGCGGGCTGGATCTGCTCGCGCGAGCGGCACATTGGCTCCTCATTGCCAAGTACAGTCTGGGAGCGGTCTTCGAGCATTCCATTCAGAGATACGATTGGACATGTCAAAGTCAAATAAGAAGCTCCTGTGCCGCATTCTTAGCTGACGCGCGTGGCAGCCAGACCTGTGGACTACACCGTGTTTGAGAGCCAAGTTTCCACTTCTATCATCTTTCTGTCCCTACAATCTTCAATTCTCCTTTGACGCATCTGGGCGTCGGAGGATTTCGAGATCTGCAAAGAGAATCTCACTGGCTTCCACGTTGAGCTCTACCGATAATTGCAGATTGCGGATAAACAAGTCGCAAAGATGTCGTCTCCCCCCTGCTATAGATGGGATGGAACAAGCGCTATCAACATGACAAGCTCTGGATGGACATCCTGTCAAAGTCGAGGCAGCGACGAGCCAGGATTTACCGACGGAGATTACTCATCATGCTGCGTCGCTGGGCATACTTGCGGTGCCAACGGAGTATGCAAGTTCGAGGATCTTGTAACCGCACAAGCAGGCTTCTATTTCGGCGGCTGCACCGACCCAAACTTCGCAGATCCGATCTGTCAACCTCAGTGTAATCTGAACACAACAGATGCAAATATCGTGTTCGTACAAGCTCCCGGCACGTGGGCTTGTTGTGCCAAGAATTCACAAGGTGCACGGGACTGTACTGACCCTTTGTACGATCAAGCGTACTACGTGGGTTGGGCGAATACCTCATTCCCTGGGCCAACCGCTGAAGCGTACACACCTGCGACCCCAACCACTGTGACACTAGCTACTGCTTCTAGCACCTCTGCTACTACAAACTCAACAAGGGCAGCAACATCCAGCGCGACCACAGTCCCCGCTTTGTCCGGCTCAAGTCTTTCAACAGGTGCAAAAGCAGGAATCGGAATTGGTGTTTCGCTCGGAGTATTGCTACTGGCAAGCGTCGGTCTTTTTCTCTTCTTGCGACAGAGGCGGCACAATGGAGCCCAGAGATATGATACACACATTGCCAACGAGAAGACCTCAAACTTGGAAGTTGAGACGTCTAAGCCAATGATCCAGAAAGATCCATCACGCTTTTCAGGAGAACATCCACGGCATGAAATGTCGGCTCATCGACAGAGAGCAGAACTAGAATCTTAGATCGTGCGGATGTGAGGTGCGATGGCTTGAGATCGATAGGCGACAATGTCCAAGAAGCTTCGCGCTGAATGGCACTCATCATACACCTCTCTTCCATTCTCTCAGGTCAAATCTATTGCCTGTCTGAATCAGCCATCTATGGTATCAAAACACTCTTCTTTCTACTCATCCTCCATCTCAACATCTTCCTCTTCTCCAACACCACTCTCATCCCCGACCTCCAAATTCTCCTGCCTTAGCTCTTCAAGCTCCCCATTCAAATGGAAATCGCCATTAACATGATCATCACCCTCCATCAAATGCGTAGGCTGTTCAGCCATAGCTTTCCGCTCCTTAGAGATTTCTTCCGACAGTTTCTTGACGTCCGCCACGATGCCTTCGATGACCGCATCGAGTGAGCGGTCAGTGACATAGCCTTGCAGAATGTCGTCTTGTCTTCGCGAGTCTGCGATCAGGGGGTCAAGAATTTCGGGGTCGGTGAAGCGGTAGTCCCAGTCAGGCTCTGCGCAGGCTGATCCGAGGCATTCACTTGGCCACACGAAACGTACATGCGCTTCTTCATTGCTGAGCTCTGATTCAAGGAAGTAGCGGAGAGTTTGCCAGATAGTGCTTTGACGGAGTTTGGCTTGGCGTTCTTCGTCTGAGACCTTGGAAGACGCGAGCTTCATCTTGTTCCAGTTATCGTAGATGTATGCCCGCTTCCAAATGGTTTGAAGAAGCATCTCGAAGCGTGGAGAAGGAAGTGAGGATGCTGCGGCATTGAGAGCTCTCAGTGCTTGGAAGAACTCGGAGCCGCGGAAGTTACCCTCGGCTGTGTCGTTGATGTTCACATCCATGAGCGTGAGAATGTCGATGAGCTGATCCACGGAAAGTGCAACATTGTCGAGAAGGAGGTCAAGGCCGCGTTCCAGAAGTCGGCGAAGCGCGGGAAACTCATTGACTTTGTTGCCGTAGTTCTGGACACAGATCTGGAGCTCAGCCTCGCGGTCAATAGAAGCCATAATGTCGGGCCGAATGTGCGCATAGAGCTCTTCTTGGACTTGAACAACGGTCAAGTCGTCTTGCGTGGTCGTTGCCTTCTCTTGAGTGTCGCGCGAAAGCCTCCTGATTGCCATTGATCCTTCAGCCTCTTCAGCGGCTAGTAAAGCAAGTTTGGACATGGAAAGTTCGACCTTCTTCGACCACAGCTTGGATTCTTGATCTTCCGCAGCCTGTCGTAGAACTGTTGCCGCATGCGCAAAATCGCGACTCTCCGTAACATCATTAATCCAGCACAACTTTGCACGAGAAGGTGTTGCTCGGAGGTATTCCGTAAGCGCCTGCTTCCACTCAATCTGTGCTCTCACTAGCTTAGATCCGCAAGATGCACCAGAGAAGAGCTTGTCGAAGAAGACCTCGGACCACTCTGCGCCGTACCGATTGAAGTATTGCCTTATTCTGGTTTGCAACAGTTTCTTCAAGCCCAAGTATTCGGTTCGATCGACTTTTCGATCATGCATACTTTCTTCAAGATACTGATCTTCCGCAATGACCATATCAGTGAGGGTGTTCATATCTCGATATTTCTCGGCCAGACGCATTCCTTTAGCAGCTTGTCCAACGTCCGCCAGCTTACGCAGCCGCTCGTAACGATCCTTCTCGAACTGTAACTGAAGCTTCTTGCCATTTTCCCTATACTTAGGATCGGTGTGTTCTAGATGCCAGTATATGTCTTCCTGGTATTGAGTGCACCATACTTCTAGCAATTCAGGATTGAGATTGGCGACATCACGTGCCAAGCGCTCAGTTTCCTCGTCCAGATTCTCGGGTACATAGAACTTATTGGCGATCTCGCCGGACAGGTAGGCAATTTCGGCAGTATTGCGAACGAACCAAGAGGGAGACGTCCAAAACTGCTGCACGTCCACATATTCCTCTGGAGCAATGAGAATGCCGTCTTCAATCAGCTCCGATGGGATGCCATAAGCAGAGCAATTATCCGTACGGAACTTGAATGCTGTCCGTAGAGACATCAGGCAGATCTCGTTTGCTTGGAGGACAAGCTTGATAGAGTCGGCAGGATCGCGCTCCGTCTCGTCCAATTCATTCTTTAAGAACACTTTTAGATTTGAGAGAAGCGCTTCTAGCCGATGAAGTCCGCCAATGAAGAATTTTCTGACGCTGTCTTCGTTTGCCAGATCCCTCCGTTGCGCGAAAGATTCCGCCTTGTCGTCGAACCACGCGCACAGCTCGTCCAGCAGCGTTGACCTTCGCTTCACTTGGCTGACTAAGTCGATGTGTTCTTGAAACGCGGTCCAGAGCTGCTGTCCAGCCGCGACACGCTCAGCGTCTGACAGCATCCGCCACATCGTACTTCTGGACATCGCCGGATGAGCTGTTCTTGCATGTGTCGCCAGTGCTTGCAAAGCTTTGGCCTTCGTGGCAAGGTGATGCGGCATTGATGGCGGCGAAGGCGGAAGGAAGTGCGTAAACACTGTATCTGCACGCAATATCTGGTCGCTGATTGCCATGGCAGAGGTTTCCACATCGACCAGGTCATATCCGGATTCGTTCTGTTTGGTGAAGTCGATGATGTTGTCCGGTTGCAGTGCGCCATAGAAAACGGCCTGTTCAATCTTGCTCTTGATGGAAATTCTCGTGAACTGGTCCACTTTGGTGGTGTCCACCGCGGTGATCCGGACCAGACCCGCGCCCTGGACGAAAGAGACTATACTAGCCTGGCCACCTTTCGGGTGCTCCTCGAAGACTTCCCGGATCGCCAGACCCCTACCAGTTCGCAGCGCAATGGTCTCCTCAAAAGCGTCTGGCACTACATACGAGGCATGTAGTTGTGCTTCGGGTGTATTGGGCACAATGGTCTGAGTACCCATAAGAGTAGTCGCGTCTTCGAATGTGACAAATGCTGTGTGACCTGGGGCGGGAATGACGAGTCGCGGCTTGCTGCTTGAGGAGCTTGGAGTGTTGTGGGTCTCGATTTGAGATATGCGCTCGATTTCCACTGAGCCATTGCCAGGCAGTAATACTTCGACCAAGCAATAGCTGTGCATGCCAGCATAACCAATTCTGGCGAGAATTACCAAGAAGAGAGGAGGCTCGGAATCGGCGTTGTTTGCGACTGCCAGACTAGAACTGGGCTTCGCGCTGATCGCAAAGTCCAGCGCGGCTACCTGCTCAGCTTGGCTGTGCAGCTCCGAAGGAACCATTTCCTTCAGACCATTTACAAGCACCTCTCGGAAATCGATGCTTGCCTTGAATTCGGACTGCCCGGACCAATCAAAATCCCAGAGTAACAACTCGGCACGTTCTGTCAAACCGATAGCTTGCATGCGCCCGCGAACAATCGATGGTCTTGTATGTACTGCCGTGAGATCTCGTCTGTGCGTGGATTTTAGGAAGCCTGTGAAGCTCCCAAAGACTCCTCCCGATCCAGCTTCTGCGATCTTCAGCTGCTGGCTTGCTATCCTGGGCTTGCCTTGTCCATCACGCAGAGTGAGATGCACTAGCTTGCCAGAGCTCAGCGTCACAAGAAAGCCTGCGTGGTCGGCAGAGACCAGACTTGCGACAGTCTCGTAGGACGAAAGCGGAATAGTGCCTTCTGCGCCCGACTTGCGATCGTGAAATAGGCCCAGCGAGGCGGCGCGATCGATCGACTCATAGAAGATGACTTTGCCGCTCGTCGCAGATATGAGCAGGAGGCCGTAGTCAGTGGTGCTGATACTAGTGCTAACCAGCGCGCCAAAGGGCAGAGGTTCGCCCGATCGAGATGGAAAAGGGATGTCGAAGGTACGCGCATTGCTGGCCACTGCATGCGAGGTGTAGTCCCATATTATCGCCTTAATTTGTGTTACCGCAAGTGCATAGTTGCCCTGTATGCTGCCTCGGTAGTCCGACTCCGGCTTTTTGAGCTCTCGCGGCGTACTGGGAAGCATCTTGATGGTATAGACTTCATTGTGGCATAAAGTTGTCGCGCCGTCGCCGCGCAAGTGCGATCGCTTCACAGTGCCCTTCTTGCTTCCCCTAATTGCCAGTGATGTCTCGCCGTCCATGAAGGGCGTGCTGGTGCTGGCCCCGCGCTCATGCCTATGGAAACCATTCGAGTAGACTCCATTCGCAGAGCCGTTCATGCCATCTGGGGTTGACTCGAGGATCTCTGACTCCTGGGAAGGCGCAACGGAGCCATTCTCGGTCGAGACTCGCGGCGCATATGTGTCTTCGGTGACTTTACTGCGTTTTCGCCTGGGAGCCTGGGTTTTGAGGGTGTCGTTGTCGCTTTGTCGCGGCCGTCTTCGAGGATTGCGCGCCGTCGATGATCGCGTCACGCGCTCTGTGGATGGCTCGGGGAGAGAAGAGTTTGACATGGCTACCGATACGCCATGCGCCAAATTCCAGATAGAAAGAAATGGGAGCGATTATGAAGAAACATCGATGTCTCTGTTTACTATTGACCGTAGCTCCCTCACGCGATGCCGTGAACTTTATTTGGGCTAACCCCGATCTCCGCTCTTGCCTCAGATCTCAGGCAAGCTTTTTTGACTACATCACGGCCGTATTCCTTGCTCCCTGTTCTTGCTTGATAGACAAATCCTATACAGCATAGGAAGTAAGACCTGAAGGACGCGATGCATCTTGCTGAATCACGCGCAGAAAACGCTATTGCTGGCCGAAGATCGCTCCTCGCGTAAGTAATACACGACACACCTGGAGGGCTTTCGAAATGTATGGTCCGCGACATAAGCTCCATATGCCAGGACAAAACATTCAATAGCAGGCCGAGCTTTCGCCTGCTTGTGTGCCGCGAGGAGCCTCCCATTGACATGTATTTCATTCCTCCTACTGATCGTCCAGTCACGGCACATGCGGCCGGATCTCTCGACGGAGGCATCTACCCATGGTGCAAGCTTCGTGTAAATAGAAACCGATGGAGGCGGCGCGATCTTGTCTTGAGGGCTGCACTGCGCTGGATTTCATCGCTATACTCATCACGAAAGCGTAGCTAGCTTCGAGCAAGCGATTACTGTAATCACTCTCCAGGGCCTTCAACAAACGTTGAACAGCACATCATGGCTTTGGACGCTATATCATGAGCTGCCCCGGATCGATCTAGAGTATAATACTGGACTCGCTAAACTTCGCTGCAAATCATAGATACACTCTGCATCGATCGGTACCCCGTCCTGAACTAGGAGTGGTAAATCGGATTCAAAACCCCGTTAATCACAGCATCCGGATTCGTGTACGAACTCTTATCATCCACAAACAACGGCCCACAAGCCTCGAAGCCAATCGTATCATTACTCAATCCCGGCTCATCAGGCAGAAGGTCACCGCAATTAGTCAGAGTGCCATTAACGCAGAACTGTTTTTACTAATCAGCACAGTTCTGCACAATCTTGTGGATATATATATGATTGTACTGACCAGGTAAGGAGTCCACCCAACACTGAATGCCTGGCCCTCACTCACAGCAAACTCATACGTAACATTCAATTGACTGAGCGCAGGGAATAGTCTCCCATTCGTAGCATTGCTGACCCTCTCGAAAAAGTCGTCGAATTCCGGTGCAGCAGCCGAGTAGAAATGCGTATCGGTGGTAAGAGAACGATTGTTCGATAGACTTGGCGTGCTGATGTTCAGCGAGTAAGTGCAAAATCCATCATCCGAGCTTCCACATTCAAACCCGTTAGAAACGACGGTAGTGCTGCCTAGTCGCGTCAAGGAGTGGTCGATATGGAGATCGCAGTCTTCGTCGGCTGCGTAGCATGGTCCGATAAGAAACGTCGAGAATAGCAAGCCTAGCACTACCCATCCAATCCTCGGTGCTGATTTGGTGCGGAAGCCGAACGATGTTTTCACTGATTCGGTCAGGTTCGAAGATGCGGGGGTCAAGCAAAAAGCGTCGGTGCGTGGTTGTATTGAGCCTGTGGAGTTTCCCGATACGCATCGAATCCAGTCTCGGATTGTTCCTGAGTAGGCGCAATACGTCTCACAGGAACTTGTTAGGATGTAGCTTCCACCACAGCATTGCTCGACTATCGTTCTGTTTGAGGAAAGACCGCAGTATCGAGAAAGGTGAGAGTTGGTTGCAACAATATTGGTGCCAAAGCCGCCGCCACTCGTGCAATTGAGAGTGCCGTACGCCATTGTTGTGAATGTCCGGTCTCGCGGGGAGATATTGCGTCGGCGATGCCCTTAAGGTGTTGAGTACTGCGGTTGGTCGGATCTTCGAAGATGCAATGTGAGAATCCCGAGCTGTGGTCACAAGGCTACACTCATGGAGCTGGGAAACAGATTGACGTGTCGGCCGTGGTTGTGGAGGACGTTCTTCCGAAGGACTCTCCTTCCACACTCCCGGACATTTAACAAGCTTTGTACAAAGAATGTCAACCACGCCGCAGAGCTGCATTCGCCAGTTCCGAGACTCTGCATCCGCACTGCCGCACGATGCAAGGTGGTATGAGCCCATACTGGTAACCACCAGGACAATTACCAGCCAATTGCGCTGGGATCTGCATGAATGAGGTCTTCTTTGAATATGCCAAGACCATGCCAAGCACATGGGTTGATCCTTCGGCATCCTTCACAATTCTTAAGCACTGTGGGCTATGCGCGATGACGAGCTGCCCTGATACCGCGCCGCGGAATGGCATCCATGTAGCTCGGTCAAGAGCACAAATTTAGAACTGTCACATACGGTTCCACAAATGCGCTGGTCGTCTCGATGTAGCTGAGGCAGAACCGGAGCCACATATACCAGCGTGGTCGCTGTGATTGGTCCCGCTCTGTTGCAGACAGCCTTCGGCGCAACTCCGTCATCACCTCGGTGGTGTGAGAAGTACAGCAGAATCATATTGATGCCCTTCAGAGAGTGTTCAGCTCGACAGCAAAGTCTCGACAGAAGGCCTGTTTCGGATCAACACTGCCAGCACCTGCACTTTGAGGACGGCCACCTTGGCTCACATTGGCCAACGCACTCATCCTAGCCGCAGCAAGCTTTGTGGTGTCGAATGATAGGCTTTGCATATCAAGCAGTCGGCGATAACGCGTAATTTCCTTCGACCAGTAATCAATGTCTTCATCGGTAATGGACGACAACAGCATTGAGAACATGAATCCTCCAGCCATCGCAAAGTTGATGCGAGAAATTGGCGACCACCAGAATGCTCGAAGTCTGGTGACTTGGAGATTTTCAAGAAGCTTGGAGATGGCAGTAATGACTTGCTTTGATTGCAGGCGGATTTGTTGGCAAAGAGGCTCGGTCGGAGACAGACAACGAAGAAGTGCTCGATAGAGGACTACTTCAGCAGTGTAGAATGCGAGATATACAGTGCCTGCTCTGCGATCAGATCGAACGGTGTTGTGAATCTGCTGTTGACTTACCTGTAGGATCAAGGAACACATCGACGACATTTTGCAATGCAACCAGATAGCGAGCGTGAAAGTCGTTCAGCTGCTGCTCAAAGTACGTCTTCATGTTGGCAACATCTCCTGCCGTGGCGCGAGCCATGTTGTCTGCAGCCTTGAGAGTGTAGAAAGTCGTCAAAATAGCAGACAGAATCTGAGACAGTGCAGCCATTGCGACGAACATGTGGGCAGACGTGCGTGGTAGGCTGTCTTTGCCAACCGTGGACGACGGAACGTCTTCAATGCCCAAAGCTGCAACATTGCTATCATCTGCATGAATGTATGAGGGTCGTCCGAGTCCAAGGGCGGCCCATTTATCGAAAACATACAAGGCCCACCAAAGTCGTTTGCGCCGACTCTTGTCAGCCGCCGAAAGGTCCCATTTGGAAGGGTCGACGTTCAGACCAGCATCATGACACATACCGACCAGCTCTCCGATCTCTGCATATAAGCCAGGAGTTGTCGGTGCACGATGGATCTGGGTGTGTCGCTGCAGAAACAACAGACCAGCCTCAATGGAATCCAGCCTAGGCGTCCGAGCTTCGATCGGCAGTGCCTGAAAAACGAATGAATGTAGCGGTTGATATGGTAAGTCAGAAGCTGCGGCACAATAAGGCTTGGACAAGCTATACATGGCGCCAAGCAATGGCAAATCGATCTTGTTGCCTTTCACAAATCTCGAGGGGTCCAGAAGCGGGAACGAAGTGTGCACAACTTCGAAGTAGGTCGACAGGAGTTCATGATGCAGCGGATATGCTGCGTCAAGCAGACTGCTCGGTGGATAGTGAGCAGGCCTGGCGTCCAGGTGAGTGTCTGGGACGAGCGTGAATATTGAAGGTACCAGACCATCGCTTCGTACCCTCAAACAGGCCCAATCGCCACTCTTGTAGTAGTTCGACTTGTTGAAGTTGGAATGCCTGAGCACGTAAGGGTCTTGGTCGGCAGAGAGACCAACGTACTGAGAGATCCATTCTCCAGAAGCCTGATCTTGGCTCACAGATGGAGTCAGAGGCGCCGTATTAGAATGGATCAATATCGGGCCAGGAGTCGTCTGGTCGCTCTCCCCACTAGATGTTGCTGTAGCCACGGCTGAGGCAGGTCGCCGTCGTCTTGGCGTTGGTCCTTGGTCATATCGACAAGAAGTGTTTTGCATGCGGCAAAGACTGCACGCATCATCTCCAGGCTCTCTGATACAGCAGACTTTCCGCCGTCTGCAAGCATCGCATGGCCTCTCCTTCCTCGATTTGTACTTCCTACCCTGGTTCTGGTTGGGCGATGGAGCCTCCATCAGCGGATGTCTCGTGATCCAGGACGCGGGTAAGACATGCCAGCCGAATGGTCAACGGGCATGTCAGAGAAGGCATTTTGGCCGTCGCTGGCCGTCTTGATGTTTGTTGAAGGTGTGATCATGGATAGTAGCACTCTTGATAAGGCTAAACCACTTCGGCCAGGATCGACCTAACTTGGCCGTCATCCCCCGTGGGCAAAGATAAGGGAGCTTGATCCAGGCAATGCGAGGTACGAGCCGCGGATATCGCGTCCAAGGATTCATGCCACCTCAATATTGCTTCGTTGTCGTTAGGAAGCGAGGAAATGTGGTCTTGTAAGAGTTGAAGACTTGAAAAGACTGGAGACGAAGCAGGAAAGATTGAACGAAGGATAGGGCATGGCTTGGCAGATTGCCAGCGTCGGAAAGTCTAAATTTTGATACCGACCTCGATATCAATTGAAAGCTACGAACATGACAGTGGTTCCTCGCACCAGGACAGATATAACAACATCTACATCCTGCGTTCTGCATCATGGTCCGATGCTTGTATCATTTTTGGTCCATTTCCGCTCCCTCCCGAGGCTTAGGATTAATTGCGATCGGAACCTGCATCGTTGTCCAGGAAAGTTTATGGCGAGAACCAGACGGAGCATCGCATCTGTCGCGAATATAGCCTGAAGCATTAGAGCCAAATGCGAAGGTCACGGCCTCGAAAATTGCTTAAGTCTCCTCAATTTGACACAGTTCGTTGCATATCGGAAGATGGCTGTTGCGACCCAGCTTTTTTCCAGCATGCCAAGCTATCTGACAAACTGTCGAAAAGGCTTATTTTCTCGTGGATGTGGCTGGACTCCAGGCGTTGGGCAGGCCATGAAGCTATCAGCTTGTTTAATCCTGTTACCAGAAATTCGAAAGCGTGGAGCCTATGTGGCCAGGTGACAGGCTTTGCAGACTTGTCTGCAGCGTAGGAGTCTGGGTGGACATGCTCAACTTCAGTGCTAGTAGATTGTCCTCGTTTCTTCGGATCGTTCTCTTTCATTTTGTCATCATAACTGCATATCATCATCGTCCTCTTCATATCGTGAGCTCCCAAACCCACCTCCATCTCCATTTGCTTCATCCTCTTTCTGAGTCTCCTCTCGGGACCTATTCAGCCGCCTCATCCCATCCACAACACCTCCTACGAAGCCTCTCACTTCTGCAACTTCAATTCCTCCCACACCATTGACCTTAAGCCCAGCTCCGGCTTCTAGTGCTTGATAACCTCGCCTCAGCTTACTCATCCTCACCTCCCTCAAATCTCTCACTAACCGCCTCACAACTTCAGCATCCTCAAAGTCGTCGCTCGCGTGTGATAGTAGCAGATGACTGATCTCGATCCAATGATATGGTAAAGCATCAGGCTGTGCGCGGGTAGTCGAGGAGTCCTTGAGGAAAGGCGTTGAAGTCTCTTGGGACTCGGGTGATAGGTATGGGTCACCTGGGAGAGCAGAGACTCCGGAAGGCGGAGGGAGAGCTGGTGCTGGGGAGAAGACTCCAGCGCATTTCTCGTCGGTTTCGAAGTCGAGAAGGGCGGTCAGAGCGGGTATGGATAGCCATGGTGGTGGAGATATGTTGGCACGTTTCTGCCGTTTGAGGAGGAGCGCAAGCCAGAGAGGAATCTGGGCTGGGAAGGGTGGATTTAAGCGGGCTGTTGGTCCCTATGGAGCATTAGATACTGTACAAAGTTTATATTGGAGATACTCCATACGCCGAGTAATTCGAGACTCTCGAGTCTCTGGCGGGGGATCACGGTAACGAGCTCCATCTCGCACAGAAAGCCGACTTCATTTGGCGTGAGGCCGGACGGGAGTGGGAGCGCCATCTTGTGTCTGAATGCATCGCAGAGTTGCAGATCTGTGTTGTATTCGTGTCAAGCGTTGGTGAAGGTGGAGGCGGTGGTGGAAGATCGACGCGACGCGCTTGTGCCAATGAATCGCGTTCGCAAAGTCTAAATTTGACCTCATCCTCGACCTCCTTCTCATTTTCCTTTTCTCTTCCATCACTCGACATGCGGTGACAAAATCGCTGAGATTGATTGATACTCAAGATGGCGACTGAAGCGGCATCTCTACTTTCACCGCTGTTCATGTGGTACAATGCAGTAAACAATGCCGTCCAAGAACCATACCTGGTAGGTCATTTCACGCTACGAACAAGGTAGGGACAAAACACATCTCATACTCTACATAGGACGAAGTCTTTCATATTCGCCAGGCGCAACACTTTTGTGCAGACCACTGGGATGTCTGGGATCCAAAGATTACAACGCCACCAGGACTTTACCTTCTTTCAGTACTGTTCAGACCACTACTGGGCTGCGACGTTCGCAACCTCCGATTACTTAATGCGATATGCCTTGTAGCCTTGATGCTTGTCCTGCGCGCGACTTACAATGTCAGACGGCAAAATAACAATCAGAATGGCCGTGTCAGTGAAATTCTGGCTTACCATAGCTCGGTCAACATCGTTCTATTTCCACCGCTCTTTTTCTTCTCGGCGCTCTACTATACGGATGTGGCTTCGACGTTGTCGGTAGCGGTCTTCTACTGGTACTTCCTGCACGTCGTTTCGAACCGACAAGGAACGATCAAAGATGCAGCAGTGCAGGTCATCCTCGGAGTCATCAGTTTGACATTCAGGCAGACCAACATTTTCTGGGTGGCAATCTTTCCAGCCGCTCTATCAGTGTTCATGAACCTGGACCAAGGCCACAAGGTGGTCAAGGAGTCGATGTATCGTAGGGCTGAGGGCTTCGGCGATACAACCTGGAGCGTGGCGAAGACGAGCTGGAAGATGAACGTTGTCTACGATCCTCCTGTGAGGGATGCTTTTGTTGAAGGTATGGCATCCGATCAGTAATTTACTAGAGATGAGTGCTAACTAGACTAGACTACTTTCGAACGGTCATCTCGGTCGCCGCCTGTGGGACGCGAGCTGCTACTCAACCAAAGCGACTATTGCAGCTTGCGCAGACTTTGATGCCTTACTTAACGACACTCGCCTTCTTTGCAGGCTTCATTGTTTGGAATGGGGGTGTCGTGCTCGGCGACAAATCGAATCACGTTGCCACCATCAATCTACCTCAGATGCTATATCTTTGGCCGTTCCTGGCGTTCTTCTCGTGGCCACTACTGCTACCACAATTCATTCTCTTCCCGATCACAATCTTGTCGCGGATTCCTGGTCTTGCTAGCATCGAGCCCATGATCTCTTTCCGGCGGCGATTCTTCCTCCCTCGACTCTGGGTTATTGGCCTCTTCATCGGCCTGGCATGCCTGATCGTCCATTTCAACACGGTCGTACATCCGTTCATGCTGGCAGATAATCGACACTACCACTTTTACATCTTCAAGCGACTTCTTCGACCTCATTGGGTGCGATACGCAGTGACACCAATCTACGTATTGACGGCATGGGCATGTATTGAAACGAGGGGCGAGGCTGGAACGATGTTCCGCAAGATGGTGCAGCCCGTTGCTGCAAGCAAGTCTACATCTAAAGAGCAGATCCACCAAACCACTCCCGACCCGTTGAAGTCGAACGCCACCGAGGATGCAGAGCGACGTGCCACGCGTTTACCAGATGGCAACAGTACCGCAATGGTGTCGTTCGTTCTCGTATTCATCATAACGACAGCTCTCAGTCTATGCACAGCGCCGCTGGTTGAGCCACGCTACTGCATCATACCATATGTCGTATGGCGCATGCACTTTCCACTCTCTGCTGGTCCTCAGGGAAAGACGAAGGATATCTGGGGAACCTTGGCCGCATATGATTATCGAGTTGTGCTTGAGACAGTGTGGTTTCTGGCAATTAATGCCATGACTGGCTACATCTTTGTGAATTGGACCTTTGAATGGCCATCAGAGCCTGGTCAGCTGCAGAGATTCATGTGGTAGAGACTGCACGCAGCACCTCCGTAGCTACGAATTGCAATCTTCCGGCGTCGCGAAAGCATCAAGTCTGTCGCTCGCTCCTGATTCACTTTCCCTCCTTCCCCTTGCCCTTCTCCTCGCGCCTGATATGTAGTCAGCATCATACCTCTCCCAAACACCTCCATCCCATTGCTTCGACTCACCTCTCCTCAACCCCCTGCAACTCCATAACGAACCGAACCCACATTCTATCCGCTCTCCCCAAAACAGCATCCTTAATCCTCTTCTGCAACTCCTCGCCTTCAAACCCACATTCCCGAATCCGACTCTCCTCAAACTTCCTCCAACCCTCAGGATCCTAAAGAACAGCATCGCGTTAGTGTTGGAAACTCCTTCTCCCTCTCTCTTCTTTTTTTTTCGCTGCGCTCACCTGCTCCAAATACTTCTTATGCTTAGCCATCATAAGATGAGCGCGGAGTTTCGGATCTGCGAGTGAAGCTGTGGGATAAATTTGTTTCGCGGATGAAGTTCGAGAAGATTTTGGGAGGGAGTCGAGGTATGCAGAATAGGCTTTTGGGTTGTGGTCGAAGTGCAGGATCCAGGATAAGGTGCCTGGTGGGGATTGGGTCATGGCGAGGGTGTAGGTGGAATCCATTTTGGATGAGAATTGGAGTGGTGGTGGTGTCTTGGTGAGGTTGTCGAGATGGATTTGAATTTAAGGTTGCGAGGTGGGAGGTGAAGTCGTGCTTGTCTGCTTGAGTGACATGTGAAGCGCGTTTAAAGTTCGGGAAGGTGCGAGGAACCTCGAGCACTCGAGAGAATGGAAAGGTGCGACAGACTCACTCCTCATGTTCGATATTTACACACTCAATGACTTCGCACCAATCATGTCTTCAACTTCTCTTCCTCCATCAACGGATCAATATCAACTGCCGGCCCTCTCGGCGCGACAACTTCTGCTCCACCGCCCTTACTCATCTGTCTTCCCTTCGCTCTCGCATACCCCTCCTTGTACGCATGGAAGTTCGTCGTCTTCTTGAATGCGCCACCATTCGTCAACTTACCTTCATCCCAATAAATCCTCTTCAACCAGAGATTGAGCCTCGGATAGTCATGTCTGATTGATTTGAGATTTGTCTGAAAGATCGTGTGATAGGCTGTGTCGAAGCGAATGAGAGTTGTGTAGAGTCGAATGTCAGCTTCCGTGATGAAGTCACCAAAGAGGAATGGCGTGCCTTTGCTTGTGAGATGCGCCTCTAGTCGATCGAGAGACTCGAAGAGTGGATAGATGTTGGCGTCGTAGGCGGCTTGAGTAGTCGCGAATCCGCATTTATAGACGCCGTTGTTGACTGTGTTGTAGACTGCACGATAGTTAGTATCAATTCGCGCAGAACAGTGCGCAGAGGCATACCCCAATCATTCATCTCTTCGATTTCCTTCCTCAAGTGTTCTGGGAAAAGACCCTTGGCACCTTTACTCGATTCTCTCAATTGGTCCGCGATGAGGTCGTCGAACTCCGTGTAGAACATTCGTATGATCTCGCTCGATTCGTTATTGACAATAGTCTCGGTCTTCTTGTCAAATAGACCTAAGAACGATCAACGATCAGCTTTCGCCACAGTCTACTCAAGTCCGACCATTCCACTCACAGGGTACTGTATATCTCCCCTCATACTCCGGCTCAACTTTCAAGTACAACTGCTTCAGTCCAGTAAATCCATACAATGGGTCTTTCTCCTCACTCCCATTCTTGCCAGTAAAAGTCCAACCATTTTCAGTCAAGTCAAAGTCAGTCGGAATCATCTGAATCACATCTTCCAGACCTTTCAATGCTCGGACAGCGGACGCTCGATGAGCCCACGGGCAGCCATAGTTCATGTATAAAGCATAGCGGCCTTTTTCAGGAGGATACTGAGCTCCGGCTTCTCTTGAAATAAAGTTACGAAAAGAGCTGTCCTTGCGTCGAAAATGCCCATCTGCGTCAGCGTGGGAGTGCGTTGGTCGAGACATGGTCTATGGTTGTCTGTTCAAGTTCTATCTCGTGTTCGACTTGAGATGTTTCATTTATGTGTAGCGCGGTCCAGAGCTCGGACTATCGTAGCTCCCGAGAGCTACGGCTTTGTCATGTGCTGTTGTCATCCTGCGGAATCATCGCCGATTTGCTTGGCGCTGGTTAGTCACGAGCCACTGCATGATATATGCTTTTCATGCAGTGTTAGTAGAAGGACTTCTTGCTGCATCTCAACTGTGTGGCGTTCGATCCTATAGCTTCTTTCATATCAGGATTACGGTCTTTGGTGAAAACCTCTCCAACCACTCTGGGCACTCTTCGCCATCATACTGGTAGAGCAGAGCAGGGTCGCTGTTTGGCGTCTGATGGTCTGTCTGTGAGGCTGTCTCTCGCTTGATGGGAGGCTCGTAGATTCTGCGGGCCTTGTGTTCGAGTGCTGTTGCTTCATCCGCTTCATCAGAAGCCTCCTCCTTCTCATCTTTCTCGTCCTGCTCTCTCTGCATTTGCGATGACTGCTCAGCCTCGATCTCCTCCCTCAGGCTTTCCCATCTCTCATCGAATTCGAGGTCAGTCTTGCTAGCGCTATGTCCTTTGACACGATATCTCATCTTCAGTGCAAATTCATCGCCAAGATCTAGGGTTCCTATCCTCTGACAATGGCCATCTTTATTTATCTGTAACAGCAGACAAGCGATATCTCTCTCACAATTATGATCTTTCCATTGCTTCATTCTTACAAACAGACACAAGCAATCCAGTTCTTCTGAGTCAAGATAGTCGTCCAGTTTGATCTTGCATTTGTCGCCAATGTACTCGTCCCACGAGTGTCCGACTTTGCGTAAAGTCTCTGCATCGTCATAGACGCTAAGGTCAAAAGACTGCTCGCCAAAGCGGAGATGTACTTTGCGCAGACAGCCAGTCGCAGTAAGTCGGCCTGATGATACCGTACTATAGGAGTGGTCTGTGTACTTTTGACAGATATCGATGTCCTCGATGATCAGGAGATCGCTTGCTTTCCATCTCCGCGGCACTTTTCGATGATTCATCTGAAGTGATGCGGTCGTAGACAGCCATGACCATGAAGGAGCAATATATTCATCAGCCCCTCGCTCCGGGCTGAGCGAATTCCATAGCAGGCTAGTGGGCAGCGTAGACTTCCAAAGGCCTGCAACGTAATTGTCGCTTGGGAGCAGAGCATGGAACTCAGTCGCGAGACTCGAAAGCACGACAGGCATATCTGTTGGCTTGGTCAAGCTCTTTCTCGAGAAGTTCTCGCAAAGGTCGTTCCAGGTCTCATAGATTTCCTCCTTAGCGGCCTCACCATTTTTGAAAGCAGTGATCTGAAATTTGTTTTCTCCAGCATAGGTCTCTTCAAATGGAGCCCCACCAGGAAAGGTTTCGCAGGCAAAGCCAGTGCCATCTACTCCGCAGCATTCCCACATCATCTGAGTGCCGGTGAAGTGCAGAATTCGCTTGGACAATTGTCTTTCTCTGTGAATCCATGCTCTAGAAAAGGACGGTGCGTCATGCATCCAGCCGAAGAAATATCCAGAAGTGGGTGTGACGTACCACGAGTTGTCCTGGTCTGTAGCACGTAGCTTCAGAGGTAGAACATCGTTGGGATCGCGTTCGACGAAACAGCCCTTTCTTGCATCTTCGTGGGCATCTGCAGAGATGTTCAAACATGCGTTCTTGTAGTTGTCTGACATCAGACTTGCTTCTACCAACCAGTCTTCGAGGGAGTCTTGTATGATGCAGAGGCAGTCAATCCATATCCATTTTATCTCGAACCAGTTTGCAATCCGAATTGCGTCGATGAACGTTCTTGGTACCTGACGAAGGTCAAGGCCTTTGGTCATTCTCTCTTCAATGTTGGCAGTCGTTAGCTTTGGGTTATGCTGTGCTCCCCATGCTCCCCAGCTGTGGCTCAGAGTGATGAAAGACGATTTCTCTTCGAATTGGTGCTCGCTATCAGTGGTGGAGACAAGCTTCAATTTGCCGCTCTCGAAGGCAGCATCGACATCCAGTAACCGAGTAGGCAGCTTGAAAGTCCCATCAGGAGACGCATGACATTCGTCGTGCTTGCCATCAGCGTTCGACAAGCATCGGAGAAGCCAGGCGTGGGCTAGCTTGATCGATGTCATGCAATCATTGCTTGCATCAATCTCTGGTGCTGTGCGTGCTCCAGCCTCGTCATCCAAGCCTTCTATCGTGAAATAATCTTTGTATTCGTCTGAAGGCCACATGTCCATACGATAGAAGTGGAATGGATTCCAAGCATCGCGCTTCGCAGTCGGATGTACAAGAGCAAAGAAGAGTCTATGCTTGCCATCTGACTCGGTGCCTTGCGTCCAGGACATTTCTGTCCTATACTGGTCCATGTTCTCGATCTCTACGGCTCTCGGATATTTGATCGAGAGGCATTGCCATAACTCTCCACATAAGTGGCATTGATCAGTCTGAGCAAAAGCTAGTAGAGACCAAACAGTATGATGATGAATGACAGCATTGACCATATCTTTTGCATTGCCTTCCGAGCTCGCCTTTCGATATTTGCAGTAATAGTTGAGGGCATCGTTGCAAGCCAGACACAGATGATGAGGCGTTTCCACCTGCAAAGAGTCGACACTGTAAAACTCTGGATTTGTGGGATCATTCAGCTCCAGTCTGAGCTCTCCAGATTCGCTCACAGTGTACACGACTCCGGTGTCTTCTCGCGGTCTTGCGGCATGAGGCTGTCGGCGGACCAAAAGAGTGCCTTCGCTTTTCTGCCGAGCTCCAGAACTTGTGTTTGAGAACATCATGACGTCGCATTCGTCACCTGGAATTACAGCATCCCTTTCATCTTCCATGGCCTGAGCAAATTCCAGTTCTCGTGCGCCCATCCGGCCAGGACGCTCTCCTGGGAGGAGCTTACTCATGGCTGCGGCTTCTGGCGGACGGATGTATTTATGTTTGTGCTGCGCTGTTTCGAATGGTGTAAGTGAAGGAATCAAGAAATGAACATCGCAGAAGAAAAGCGCATTGCACTTAGCTGAACATAGCGTAGAGCTTGACTAAGCCGATGCGAGCTGTTTCTTCATGACCAGACGAGGAGTATGTGAAGGAATAGGCGTCTACTCAGTATATAAGCCATCGTTGCTCTTAAGCAGGTGATGAGAAGGGACCGATTGTACGGAGGACGTGTCCATGTTGTCCAAGCATGCAGACCATCTTACGCTGCATATCTCATTGACCTGGGCCGGATGAATTGTATGGCAATTTCACGAAGTAGCTGAGATCTCTCCTGTACTGAAACGACCCGCATACTTGTCAAATAATCAGACAGAAGGTCTTTCGCACGAAGCATGAAGGCGTGCACATCGTGGAGAGAAGGAGAAGAGTGTTGGCGACTGCCAAGCAACCAGCCCCGAGATGAGGGTCAAAGCTCAGGCCTTGGCGGCACAACAACATCCTCCGCCCCCTCTGCTTCCTTTCTATCATCGACAAGCCCACGAAGCTCATCGGAATACCATCTGCAGACTGCTCTGAAGGCATATTGATGTACGGACGTACTCGTTGCTTCGCTCTACTGCTTCAGTATCCCAGAGGAACAGCGAAATGAGGTAAGTGGCGACCGCATTGGCGCCCAGGTCTTGACATACGCAGTTCACAATGCTTCATCTGCTCGCGTGCCATAGAGCCTCAAGGCTGTCCTTCAACACTGTGCTCCGCGGCTGAAAGCCCCATCGGATTACCATCTATGGCAGTAAATGAGGATGGATCTCTGCATGGCAGACCGGCAGCATGATACGGGCGTTGTCTCATTGCAGTAAGAGCTCGTACTTATGTATAGGTCTTCCTCCTTCCTGAGTTCATGCGCGATCTTGTTCAAGCAACAATTACTCCAGACTAGTCATGGAACATTCGAACGAGAAGCAAGAGGATGAGAAGCACGAGCAGAGCAGAAGCCAGTCTACCTCTCCATCTGGCTTATTCCGAAACGCTGGCTCTGTACCACAACAGCCTCAGCGAAACTCGCGAAGTAAATGGGCGCGATACTTTGAGATTCCAGAATATGGCAGGCTTTCTGGCCAAGTACTGAATTACAGCATCGGCCTCGTGGCAGGCTTTGCATTTCTCATGTTTGGTTATGGTTTGTAGCTCCATGCGCTATCCCCAATCATAGTACCGGATGCTGATTGTCTCATGTAGATCAGGGTGTTCTCTCTGCACTGCTTACCCTCGATGACTTTCAGCGCGACATTCCTCTCATGACACCGAGGGAGACTGCCAACGACCTTTGCTGGATCGACGGCGACTGGTCCAGGCCTGACCCAAACAATTGTACTGGTGACCCGAACACACAAGCTGCAGGAGTAGCCATCTACCAAGTGGGATGCTTTCTCGGTGCTGTAATTGTTCTCTACTATGGCGAGCGATGGGGTCGCAAGCCTACCACCTTCTGGGGATGTCTGATCATGATCATAGGCACCATTTTCCAAGCTGCAACGTTTGGATATGGCCCATTCGTGACTGGCAGAGTCGTAGGAGGAATTGGCAATGGCATGGTCACAAGCACGATCCCTACATGGCAATCCGAATGTGCGAGGCCACACCAAAGAGGATTCGTCATCATTCTTTCTGGAGCTCTCATCACCTTCGGCATCATGGTCGCATATTGGGTCGACTATGCTTTCTTCTTCCTGCAAGGTAGCGTACGCTGGAGATTCCCAATTGCTTTCGTAAGTGCAAAGCTCACACCAAGATATACAGCGCTGATGCACCTGGCAGCAATCCTTCTTCACAATCCTCGTCATGGTTGGCCTCTTCTACCTTCCAGACTCGCCTCGCTGGCTTGCTTCGCGAGGACGCATGGCAGAGGCACAGGACGTCATCGCTCGTCTACGTGGCAAGCCGGAACACGATGCAGAAGTCCAGCTCGAGCTTCAAAATATCAAAGAAGCGTTGGAAGTGCAGAATCTGGGAGGTGACTTCAAGATGCGAGAGCTTTTCACCAACGGTCCTTCGCAGAACCTTCGCCGAAACCTGCTTGGTATTGCGGCGCAATTCTTCCAGCAGATAACAGGCATCAACCTGATCACTGTGAGTACTAGAAGCCCCATGAGTGTCCCTCTCTTGCTGACACGCATGTTCAAAGTACTATGCGACCTTTCTGTTCGAGAATTCACTCGGTTTCAGTCCAGCCATGTCACGACTTCTTGCCGCAGCAAATGGCACAGAATACTTCCTCGCGTCACTGGTCGCTTTACCGCTGATTGAACGCACCGGTCGCCGCAAGCTCATGCTGTTTGGGGCCTTCGGCATGGCCGCATCGATGGCTATCCTAGCAGGAACTGTCTCGACAGGTACAACGGATCCTGAAACAGGTGCACCAAATCTGTCAACCACATATGGCGTGACAGCGACGGTATTTCTCTTCGTGTTTAACACATTCTTCGCCATAGGATGGTTGGGAATGACTTGGGTAAGTACCTCGAAGCCACAAGGCAACTGCCGATTTCGTGCTCTTTTACTGACGACCTGCAGCTATATCCGGCCGAGATCACCAATCTTCGCATCCGCATACAAGCCAATGCTCTGTCGACTTGCTCGAACTGGTTATCAAATTTTTTAATCGTTATGATCACTCCACCTGCGTTCGCCAACCTTGGCTACCAGACGTACATCATATTCGCAATCTTCAACGCGGCAATCATCCCATGCGTATACTTCTACTTTCCGGAGCCGAAAGGAAGAAGTTTGGAGGAGCTCGATGTCATCTTCGCAAGTGCGCACGCCGATGGAGTCAGTCCTGTGAAGAGAGCTGCAAAGATGCCGAAGCTTGAAGACAATGCTCTGGAAGCGGAGCTGATCAAGTACTTCGGGGGAGATGTTAAAGAGGTCAGACGAAGAAGCAGCGTTCACGATGCTGGTGCGGCAGCAGCGTAAGACATCGAGCAAAACACGATAGACAGTACACATCGACCAGATGTCAGCATACTGTCTCACGCTTATGCTCCCCACAACACGCGCTAGGGCTCAATTTCTATCACCTCTCTACAAAATGTAAGTCCAGAACAAGAAGATGCAGCGCTGTGCTTCACTCAAAGTTATAGCGAAGATACTCTCGGCAGCAACCTAAGCATCGCTCCAAAGTAGGTCGAAAGCATGGGCTGGCATGTCATCCCCTCCACAAAACCCCTGCAACAACCACTGAAATAGGCCACCACAAACGCAAAGCAAGTCGATCGCAACGATAATGAGCCCTGTATACTTGGAAGACCCGGGAAGCATTAAGCCTTCGTCCCTGGCATCTGCCCACTTCATACCTTCCCAACACAACATGGAGAATTTGACGACATCTTCCCAGAAGTGGCCCCTTCTCCTGAGATGATAAAGGACTGGCACGCCGGCCTTGCTACTCAGAATGCACTGTCACGCCCTTGTCTCAGTGGTTTCAAGGCTAGAATAGCTGCTAAACATGGTAAAAGTCACCGGCCACGCTTCACCAACAGCAACACTTGTTGTCATATTTACCTCGACTGCACTTGCTATCGTAATCGTCGCACTACGACTTTGGACTCGCCTCGGCATCGTGCGACGAGCTGGGTGGGATGATCTTGTCGTAGCTATTGCGCTCGTGGAAGCTTGTATCTTTACGACATGTGTGGCTCTTGAAGGTAAGAAGACTGGAATGCCTCACGCGGTAGATGAGTTGCTGAGTGCTTTCAGTGCACTTTGGCTTGGGCCGACATCTCAAGACAATCACGCCAGATGAATTGACTGGTCTATTGATCTCGCTTTGGATTTCGGTATGGAATTACTACATCGGCCTCGGACTGGCGAAGCTGTCGATCGTAAGCCTTCCAAACATCAATCTCAAAACCTTCACTGACCACTGTTTAGGTCATTCAATGCTTCCGAATTTTCGGTCACATCCGAGCTTTCGCAATAGCCTCCTACATTCTCGCTTCAATCATCATCGCATTCACAATCTTCGCGACACTCACCTCGATATTTATGTGTCGACCTGTCCCACATTTCTGGCATCCCATGGAAGAAGGTGGCTACTGCTTGCCACGACTACCTTTATGGTGCACCAAGTCCCAAACGATGTCACTCACATTGACTGACTTCAAAACACAGGTTCTTCAACTCAGCCTTCACAATGCTAACAGATATCGCCATAACCGTCCTCCATATGCCAGTGATCAAAAGTCTTCACATGACAAAACGACAAAAGATAATCCTCATGCTGGTTTTCGGCCTGGGAGGTCTCATTTGCGTCGTCTCTGTGATACGGTTCTACGGGATCTACGCAATATCCGTATCGCATGATGATAGTTGGGAAAATCCTCAGGCGGCTCTGTACTCTAATGTTGAGCTGACGGTTGGGATTATTGCTAGTTGTTTACCGACACTGAAAGGTCTGGTGGAGAGATACTTCCCGAGACTTTTCAAGAGTAGTTCTTCGATGGGAAGTAGTGGGTTCGGAGGGATCCCATCTGCAGATACTGGGGACGCTCGATCGGCGTGGACTACGAGGAAGAAAGAAGCGGATGTACAGATCGAAATGGCACATTTGACACCCGGTAAAGGCGATGGGCCGAAGATAATCGTCGAAGCACACGATAGCAAGGAGAATCTAGTCAGCCAGGTTTAATGACCGGTGCAGCGCAGTGAACGATTCTGGCGCTGGACGCTAGAAACTGTGAAGCATGATGTTTTGTTTCACGAGTCTCACTTTCGAAACATCCCTTGACACAAGCAGTGAACAGTAGTTCGTGGACCTTGCCTGGTACCACTTCCGAATCTGGAGATGATCCTCGAGTGTCGCTGTTTTGGGAGTGAGATCCCACGTCCTCAAGCAGAAAGTACTGCAGCTCCCTGGCTATCAATATTGTTTTGAAGTGTCACCACTCGGTTGGCAGCAAATACCAGCTGCTCCATTATTAGTATTGCATGCGTAGCATCCTTGTGGCATTTGCAAGCTTCGAAGTGAACATTTGACATGCTCCACGCCCATCTCCAGACTCCAGGCGCAAGCCATGTTCCAGTATAGCGTCAAGGCCCTTTCTGACTCGAGGTCTGGTCCGACTGAGTTGCCGGTCTCGGTTGCCACAACGAAACAGCGGTAGCTTCACGCGATCCGACACCAAACCATTTCATCGGCAAACAGATGTTTCACCGGAAATGTCGTTCAAAGCTTCCAGATTCCTGATGGGATGATTCTATTCACCACGTGCCACTCAGGCCCAGCAGCCAGGTTCAATAAACACCAACGTCATGTTCCTGCATGGGACCTGAGTCGGGATATCTGTGAGCCGACGCTCTGCCGACTCGCCTTAGATGTCATGACAGATACGACTTCGGTGACTCGCTGACATGTCAGGTCTGACGCGAGAAGGCGACTGATTGAGAAGTTGTTTCATTGTGGGTTTGTACATTTTACGTGTTTGGGCAACGCACTGATCGCGAGATACAGTGGTCGCAATACTATCAAATACTCTTTTAATTGATATTTCGAATACCCATACTTGTGGCAAATCGAAGGTAAAACTTCGAGGAAGGATGCTCCAGGACTGCAAGCGTCTAGCAAAAGCAGACTCGTCCTTTCAACACATCATTGCAATTGGGTATCCCGGTGACAAGTTCCGCCCACTCTCAGCGGCCAACACTAAAGCGTTGGCCTCATGAGATCAAACTCCTGTACATCAGTAGTGTCCTTTTTCCTTAGCCAGGGCGACGTCCAGTCAAGCCCTTGTGTCCGTGACTCCGCGCTTGCAGGCCCGTAGAACTTTTGTTTACTCTCGGTTGGTGTTCGTAAGGTCGTGATCGTGATTTTCATAATTTGTGTGTGATGTGTTGTGTGCTGTTAAGACAATGCGGTGAAGCATAGGGTCCACGTGTCCACCGAACATGTGCCGTCCATGGGTGTTTTCACCTAGAGGCGCCCAAATTCGCGCGTGGTCCGAACAAGGATGTCGGGTCCGTGAAGACCTTGAGGAATGATTGCTTTCTTGACGGCGCCCTGCGATGCTGAATTTTGGCGTACTGAACCATTGGTCCAACAATGTCGGCTTCTTCGACCTTTGGAAACTTTGATGGCTGGTTGGGATCCTCCAGTGATGGCATCTTCGAGATGGCCTGCGTCTCGGCCAAAGGCTGGTAGAACGTGTTATCGGCGCTAACTTGAGCTTCGGCATTGGCCATCTCGTGGTTTACCCGCCAAACACCGTCAATCTCAGCCCACTTTTGCTCAGTGAGCTTGTAGGTCTGCGATGTGACGCCGTAATGCTCGCTGATGTGGACGGCTTGACGCATGAATTCGACACGAGCAGCCTCCCAATCATCTAGCAGTTGCTTACACGAATATGCATCGCAAACTTCCGGCAGGTAAGGTTCAGGCTTGATGTGAAAGTTCGCATGGCCAAGCTTGATTGCCCAGGGATCAGTCTCTCTCTCCGCAATTGACAGCGGAGGAATTTCCGAGGAAGGTTGTAGCACACGGCTCGAGCGGGACGCGTGTAACGAAGCCATCGATTGCTTGGTCGACAATGGCGGCGTGGGGAAGCTCGTAAATACAGGTGTACCTGAAGGAGTGTTGGCAACGGACGCTGCTGCACTTGGTGATGCCACCGTGGGAGATTGCAAAGGCGATCGAACTGCATCCGATGAATCGTTGAAGTAGCTTGCCATCATGGGTGGGAGCAAGGGAGTGGAAGCAAGCTCCTCGCGATCGATTGGATCTTCTTCAGGTGTGGGTAGAGTGATTTCCACAGGCCTGGTTGCATGAGAGGAAGCTCTAGCCCTTGGTGGGCTCACCGAGCGGTCACTATTCGATGTAGGCGCAGGAGAAAACGGCGGCGTGCAGTTCCGACTGTCATGCACATTTGGCATGGTGAAAGACCTGGTGCTCGGCAGTCGCAAAGAAGAAGATCGGGAGCCAGGTGCGCTCCGAAGATTGGTAGTCGAGATAGACGCTGTTGATCTGTGGCCTCCAAATCGCTTGGAGATAGATGGGAAATGTCTGCTCAGGCGAGACGATAGACTATCACTGGAGAACTCTCCAGATCTGCGTCTTTTGATAGTCGTTGGGCCAGAAGGTAATTGACCAGTCTCGAAGTAGTCATCGCCGGGCGTCCATTCCGGGGTCGATAGTGAAGCCGAGGTTTGTTGCGAAATCTGCTCTTGTCGATGCTCACAGAACGGCGTATCGCAGATACACAAGGGCTCATGTGCGCTGTCCCGAGGCTCATCAAACGAATCGTCGCGCTCAGATGGATCCTCGACCAGATCATGAAGTTGCGTCTTGTTTGGGTTAGCTGGCGAATCCGGATTGGTGACCAATGAGGAAGAAGAACTGGGCCATCTGCTGTGACCTCGTGTAGAGAATGTAGGTGTTATGGGAGACGACGTTGTCGAGCCAGCAGACGAGTCGCGGGAGTGCGTAGGCGAGAATTGATGTGGCGACGGCATTGCAGACATATGTTCATCAGGCTGTTTGGAGGTATTGATTCGCGGGAACGAAAGAGAGCGTCTCCTGCTCATATTGAACCACACACCAGCGGATGGATACTGCTATAGAAGATCACGAGACATTGTCGGCGGTGCTTGTTGTTATTGTTGTTATCGATGCATGTACGCCCAGTCAGAGTCGGTTTCGTGGCGGATGAGAGTTTAGTTTCAGCGTGGCTCGAAGCGCGTCTTGCTCCGAGGTTGTTGTGCGCTGGCAGAGTAGGGATCCTGGGCGCGTCCAGCTATATCGCGCGAGTCGTATAATTTGTCAGGTGTAGACAGACAGTCGCAGGGAGGGTACAGGTCCAGATGGTGTGCGTAGGTGAGGTCGCAGGCGTGTGCGCGTGCAGGACAGAGAGAGTGTGTGTGGTGCCGATCAGGTGTGGTGAGTGTCGATGGAAGGTCGAGGTTGGGAGTGGGCGCAAAACAGATTCTATGAAAATCGACGACAGAACGGGGCATGGGGACGGGTCTCTCGCGGGTGGAAGCTGGATAGAGCAGCCACTAGCCTGACACCTTGCCGACGCTACGCCTAGTACGCAGTATGGGAAGTCAAAATGCTGAACCGATCGCTTACAGGGCTGGAGACCCGCAGCAGGGCACCCGCTCTGGCAGAAACTGGCAGAATCAGAATCCTGTCCGTGCTGTCGTGCCTGTGACGAAGAAAAGCAAATTGTTCGGCGGGTCTGGGGCGCCAGCAATGTGATGCGTCTTGTTGTCGTTTGATGCGGCCACCTGCAGCATCTTGCTGTCTAATGCTGTCCCTTTTGTGCCAATTGCATATCAGCTCTGTCAAACGCAGCATCAGAAACAAATTGTTTCGTCCAGCACAGCGCTGCGCCCAGGTTTGCGGCGGACCAGAACCGCACTGCCGGGCCTGCCACATGGGATTTCTTGCCCATGGTAGCAACTCCGGCTACGGTATTAATCCATTTTCCTACTGGTTATCCGTTTCGACCGAGACTGTGGCTTCTCCCCTCCGGCTCAAACGATGTCACTCTGGAAGAATTGCCGCTTTGCGCTCGCTGCCCCGACTCATGCTTCCAGAACATTGTCCAGAGACAAGGCCTTGTCGGTCCACTCACGAGTTTTCTCCGGTGCACATGATTTGTGTTCTATTCAGGTACGACTGAAACCACGAACATTTGGCAGAGAACTGCCAGACCGACAGGACGTTGACGCTGTCGACCCATTGTGCTTGGACGAAAGGCCACGTTCTGCCGTTGCAACGGCGATGCAGCGTCTGCGATGCGGATCGATCATTGACAACCTGTCATCTGCCTCCCTCAAATCTGATACAACTGCTGTGCTACCAACACAAACCGACCACCTGATTGATGGTGGTCATCTCTACCCGGATGGCAACCGCTCTGTGCCCATCCTTTGCATAGCTTAATGCTCGCGTAGATGTAGGTTAAACTGTTGTGTCCTCTGTGGCTGCCTCTCAACACCCTGTCATCGCACAATGTGTGCAACCGCTGCGTATCGTTGTCTCTGCGGCAGGGATTGAACGGGCGCAAGGCGTCATCTACCTGCGGCCGCAAATGCCAGCCACAGACCTTTCTTCACGACCACAGTTGACCACAGAGGGAAACACTTGCATCTGCGGTGGTGAGATGTAAGCAGACACCAACATCTTGTCCGACGCGGCTACAATTTTCCAGATGAAGTCTGCTCAGCCGAATGTTCAGCTTTGAAGAGCTCGAGCAGCCCAACGTCAATATCGAGGATGTCCGTAGATGGATCAGATGGATCCCTTGAGAAGGTCGAGATCGCATTGGACGTTCGGTGGGCTCATCACTTTTTGCTAAAGCAAGGCAGCCGGGACCTGTTCGCCCAATGTTGTGCTTTGCTGTGGAGCACAGTCCGGAGTGACGAGCACAACAAGCAGACTTTTCAGAATTTTGAGAGCGGGGATTCAGAGTTTGACTGCATCCCGTGCGCAGAGGAAATCCGAACGTCTTTGTCACCCGCTTGTCGCGTCGCATTCGCTGCCTCGCAAACTCCAACAAGAGAAATCGACGTCAGACTCAACTTCGACCTTTTCGCAACAGCTGATCCAAGCTTCTGCTGCAAGATGGAATCAGATGATGGCGTCGTGGTGACTCGCATATTCTGATGCCCGCTTCATGCTCCGCTTCCCCAACCTACAACATTTTCTGCAGATGGCTCGCGACTCATTCGCCCGCAGAAGGAGCAAGAAGAATTGATGCGGTCTTACTTCCTACTTGTCAGTATCTCCCGTCTTCTCATCGGCACCGCAACGTAAGGCGTTTTGGCAAAAGGCAGGCATATGCGTTCGTCCGCTGCCCGCCTTCTGCAGGTACAGCCAACAGGGCTGCAGAGAACAACGTGTACTTCGACGACAAACAAGTGTGATGCCTGCCCGCTGCCGTCAAGCGTCGCGCCGTCAACTCACTAGTAACCACGAAGTCAAGTCGCAAACAGGCACTCCCAGGTCTCCGGGAACGGAGAAGCAGGTACGGCGTGAAGCATCGGCGATTTCTTCCATTCGAGAACCTAGAGCTCGAATGTCGTCACATGACTGTCCTAACTGCCGTCCGCTTCTGCGATGTTCCCAGCGTGCGATGGAAAAGAAGGGTCGAATTCGTTGAGAATTCCCCTTTCACGAGATTGTAATTTCCTGTCGCTCCACAGAAAGTATTGACAACTGCCCGATTTGGAGCTTTACCTGCATTTGTGATCCCAGGTGTTTGCCAGGATGCACTCCACATTACCTGGTTGTTGACTGGTTCACAGCCTTACAAACGCCTGTTGCCGATGCTGTGTCTTCCGTGCCGATTCCATGTCCGTACGCGGAGACTGGAAACGATGACACTTGGCAGGCGCAGCACATCAAATGTACCATTAACTGTCGGTGAATCTGTTGGGACATGCTCTCATGTTGAGGATTGGTAGTGACGATAAAGCGAGCCAGAAGCGAGATGCACTGTCATATGCTGATCAAGGAAGATGGGAGGGCATCGTTTCTGCAGAGCGGTCGGATGCTCAGTGTCAGCGCAACATTTAGTTCTTGTGAGATCATGGAGCCAATGCTGCTGTTTGTGATGCGATACCAACAACGCATGCATTGCCAGATTGTGCAGCGACTGCTATCGGCTCATGAGATCCAGTACTTGCGCCAGAGTGACCTCTGCTCATCAGTGCCAGTGAACTTGAAATCTACCTTTACGATGTCCTGAAATCCTTCTTCGGCTCGTGGTTCTCGATATCGTGACGTGAATCCCGAAAATGCCATTGGAGGTAATATCGTCCTTTTCTCAGGGTTCATCTAGGCGATTGGTTAGCATTGCATGTGCCTGGCCACAGCTTGCATGAGCCGCATCCGCTAAAATCTGACATACCAGGCCGTCGGACAACGCACGCACGGTATCGTTGTGCTCGCAGAGCTTCGCTGGAGCCGTGAAGTGGACGAGACGAATGGGCACTTGGAGCTTTTTAGCAAGTCCGATCCATGCTGCCCGGACCTCAACATCTGCATTGGTGTTATCTACCACCACAGACGTCTTCTCCTCAATGTACTCGGCAGCCTTCTTCATGCACTTGTCTCTCGTCTTGAGAATGTCCTGGTTCACGCGCTCATACCCGAGTGGCTGCAGGTGCTGCCAGTAGAATGTAGACTTGCCAGCACCAGGACTGCCGCAGAACAGCACAATATCCAAATCGTTCTTTTTGGTGAACACGACAGGGTCGGAATCAGTCTGAGAATCCAATTTTGTTTCCACGTACGGGGAGGGATCGAAGCTTCGAATGAAGGGCTTTGGTTCCTCTTCCAAGAAATATTCCTCTGGCGTCTTGAAAGGAATTCCCGCATTTGCAGCAAAGTCGCGATCTGAGCATGAATGATCCTTGCGCACCTTTGCAGACTTGTCGCCCTCACGACCCGCTGCATCCCCAACAAAGATACAGCTGTCGTGATCGACATCTGTACTGTCGTTGAGTCCGTAGTCCTTGAGCATTTGCTGCCACATGCCACTCCTCGGCTTTCGGAAAATGTCCTTCTGCGTTGCTGCGTATACTGTGATCGGCAGGTCCAATGCATTCAAGACCGCTGACACCTTTGACTTGAAATTGCTGAGGCTCTTCATATCACCTGCTTTCTTCGGTTCTGGCTTGAGCACAACTCGGCTCTGGTTGCTCACCACAATCACGGCATAGCCATTTTCGTGAAGCTTCCTCAACTTCAACGGCACGCTTGAATGCCACCATTTCCAGTCATCGGGTCCTTTCGAAAATGTGTTCCCCGATTTAGTCGTAATGAGTGTGTCATCAAGGTCAAAGGCCGCGACTTTCACAGGTTTCAGTCGGGAGGCGGTGGTCGCACCTTCGTATCGCCCAACAAACAGACTATCGCCGACTGTGGAAAATGTGAGCTTTTCTGGTTCCTTTTGTGATGCTGGCTTGAAGAAGTTGGCCACAGCTTTGGTGGTAGTCGTTGCCGCAGCTTTCCTTTTCGTGGGTGGAGGCGAGACGTCTCGGTCTGTTGTACTCTTTCGCTTGAGGGTAGACATGGCCGGCGGCAAGACCTTACACGAGAGCAGGCGAGTGCTCCCAGCCAAAGAACCTATACTAAAATGTGTTCTGGTGATCATTGATCACGGGAGTGATGATAGGACTGCTGCCAGAGGTCGCGTTCGAGAGGGTGCGCGAAACTGCCACGAGAGCACGCGCCGGTCGGCACACTTTCCTTGACAGATTCTCCTTCAACTCTTCTCCTTCCACAAAAGCATCGCGCAAATACCCAACATACATCCAGAGCGGCCATTGAAGGACACCAATCAACGCTCGTCACTTTGTACAATGAATCTGAGATGTCAAACACGGACACTTATCGCGAAATGTACAGGAAATATCCAGACGGAGAGACCGGTTCGATCCTGAATCGTTCACGGCTCTCTCACGCCTTCATTTACGGCGCTTTGGCAACAGAGCTGTATCAAGACACCGAACAGATAAGTCTCCAGGTCTTCAGATGTGAAAAAGACGTCAAGAACTGGCCTCGAAACACTGATGGAGCGCCATGCTGAATGGGCAGCGTGCGCTAAAACGAATACTCATGAGAGGCCCGCTTCCAAGATCCGCCAAGGCTGTAGGACAGCCTGGTACGGCAGAACACCGTCGGGCAGCGACGGCACTTCACCTGTGTTCTCGCTCCTTATCAAATTCGGGCCGGGAACATGTATCCACAGTCATGGATCTGATATGCTCGCTACATTCACACATCGTATCATCTCTTGTCCGCCAGTCTTGGATAGCTGGGCAAAGACGCAAACCATGCTGCATTCAGCCTCGCAAAAGCAGAATTTTCCAACCGACAGCGGCTGAGCGCGAGAACTGAAGAACATCCAAGTCTGAGGCGCAACTGTGCGTTGATACATTCCTGTGAATCTGATTACCTGAACATTTACAGGCTGCTACGACCAGGACGATGGATCTAGCAGGTGCGCAGAGATGGCCTCTATCAGCTGGTGGACCTGGACCAGACGTCTTGGTCTTGGCCACGCTCAAAAGCGAACCAGACGGCCTGCATGGAAAGACCTTATCACCGACTGCGCAGCCTCCAGACGCCAGGTCTGCAGCAAAAGGCATTTTCACTGCTGGCGCTGTAACTGAAGGGCCAGTTTGAAAGCTCTCACCATGGACTTCCAACCCGACAAAGAGAAGTCACAGCAAGTCGTCTCTAGTACCCAAGAGTTGGACGCTGCTAGATTCTCTGCAGATAGCGAGGATCATGTAGGTACTGTTCGTTTACTGAACCATGTCTCACATATTGACACCTCCAGGCCCGCCTCGACCACAACTCTGTCGCTCCTCTCGTACCATGGAAATACAAATGGACAGTCCTACTCTTCATCGTCGTCTTCCCAATGGGTCAAACCTGGACAAACTCATCTCTCGGACCTCTAAAGAACACCCTCCGAAACGAGCTCGGAATCAACAATACCCAGTTCGGCCTCATAAGCGCTTCAGACGCCATCATAAACTCCATATGGCCGATCATCGGAGGCATGTTCCTTGACCTTTTTGGTCCGAATGTTATCGTCATTTTGTGCACAGGTGTCACTTTGCTGGGAAGTATTCTTGCTGGACTGGCGACTACTCTGACGTACTGGAGACTGCTTGTCGTTGGACATGTGATCATGGGATTCGGTATCGCGGTTCTCGACTCAGCGCAGCAGAAATTCTTTTACCACTGGTTTGGAGCTGGAGGACTTGCTTTGGCATTTGGGCTTGAGAATGCAATGAACCGTACTGTCGATCTTGTTGCTGGCATGACTGCGATTCCGATCAGAGACGGCACTGGCTGGTATGGATACAGCTTCTGGATCCCGGCGGTGTTCAGTGGCACCTCGTTCTGCGCAGCTATTGGATACATGTTCTATGAGCGATACGTGGTTCCGCCGAAGTATCGCTTTACCAGCAAGCGGTCGGTGGCAAAGCAGAAAGATGCACATGCGGCAACGCAGTGGAAAGCACTGTTCATTGCTTCAATCACTACACTTCCTTGGGCTTTCTGGATGCTGCCAATGACTCAGCTCTTGCAGTCTGGAGCGGCTGGTGGATTTAGCACCTCACTGGCAGACATCATCCGGATTCGAGGCTATGAGGAAGATGTGGCAGGATACATGTCAAGTGCGCAGAGCATTTTGCCGATCGTGCTGAGTCCTGTCCTGGGCGGCTTCATCGACAAGTTTGGCCATCGCTTCCACTTCGTCGCTTTGGCACCTGTCTTGTGGATCATCGCATGCTCCATGATCGGCTTCACAACTGTCCATCCCGTGGCAGCGTTGGTGTTCTCGAGTTTGGCTGGAGTCATCAATGCCATGCCGTTGCAGGTATGCATTCCACTGCTGGTGGCTGATCAGAACAAGCTGGGAACGGCTTTTGGCGTATGGCGTGCTTTCAACAATTCTGGCTCCACGATCGTGGACATCGTCTTTGGTGTAATTCAAGATGGTATGTATTAGCCTACCGTGTTCAGTGTTGAAGCTAATTTATCGCGCAGGCACTGAAGATGGTGGCTATCGACAAGTCCTTCTGTTTGCCATCGGCGTCAAAGCCCTGGCCTTCGTGCTCGGTCTCACTTACATCACTGTTGATTATCGAGCGCTGGGCAAAGGTATGACGATGACCAAGAAGAAGCGCGAAGAAGTGGAGGCGGGTATCGCAGACCGAGACGTGCATCCATTGATCAGACGAGTAAGTGTCAAGCAGGTCACCATTGCAGGACTGATGCTTCTGGGTGCAATGGTCATCACCGCTTGGGTGATTCTCATCAAGTATCTGCTTTAGCATATCAGCTCTCTCACACACTCAGACGAAACGTGTTGCCGGGCTTCTCCAGACGTGGCTCGCCTAAGGCCCTTCCTACGCATGCAGAACCCAGTCTCTCACCAAAGCCGTCGTGCAAGCTGCCGCCACAAGAGCTGCGAACTCCTGCCACTCTTTGTTCTTCTGGTCGTCACCATAATCACAGACTGCCTTGACGACGACCGTCGGAAGCTGGTCCCATACGCCTGCGCTCTCCATTTCGAAGCCCAGGATCCTGTCCTGCTTGATCATGTCATCACGGCGGACTTGGCTTCGTAAAGTGGGATTTGATGACCCTATACGCCCGAAGAAGATCTTTAGCTTTCGCGAGGATGGAAAAGACTCGTTCGCTTGTCGTCCAGGAAAGCCGAAGTCGTCTGCAGTTTCACTGTCTTCGAAAGCTTTTGAGAGCACAGTCTCCGTGTGCTGCCTGAGCTCTTTCAGGTGCCGTCGACCAGATCGCTGCGCAAGCCATCCTCTCACCCGGGGAGGTAGACGGCCTAGAATGTCCTCAACTTCAGTCTTCCTTTCGAAGCCCTCATCGCGCAGTCGCCCATAGTCTTCCTGTATCACTTGTGTCCCAATGATCACATCTGCCATAGAGATCGCATTTCCTTTACCGTCCTCCATAGCTCCAGCGCACAGGCCTACAAGGAATGCAATTTCGATATTCGGCAGGCTGATTTTTATGTGGCTTGCCACGCCTGCAGCTGAGATCTCGCCCATGCTGGGCAGGTTGACAAGGGCCACAGGTTTTCCTCCTAAGCGCCCGAACGTGTATGTATTGTTGTCAGGTCTGCGGGGCCTGAATGCTTCTTCCCGGTCCCATACCTCTTCCATGAGCGCGTCCACGGCATCGTACTCTTTCTTCAGCGCGCAGATGATGGCGATCTGAAAATCATCGAGAGATGTCGGTCGAGCATTCGATACGCTGCTAGTAGGCTGGCCTTGAGATTCGTTGCTGTTGTTCGAGGTTGCAGGACCTGGACTGCCGCCATAATTGTAGACTACATTGCCGAAGTGGTTTCCATAGTGATTTCGTGATTGACCTCCAGCGTGGTTATTGCTCCAGTTCTGCTGCGTGGGATTCGACAAGGGTTGCTGCGACATCTCGAAAAGCTTGTCAATTGCTCAAGACGACAGACTCATCCATACAAGATTAGTAAATTCGAGACGTGAGACTCTTGAGATCACCCAGCCTTACGTTCAGCTACAGCTGAGAAGCGCCAGAGGCCGCCCATCTGCAGCCACGGCGGTCCAGGCCATCTAGCCATTGGACGGACAGGTGATCAACACTTCAGTATGCTATAGGTTTGGTCGCAGTTCGAGACTGCAGACCCGCTTGAGTACGTCCATTGAGCGAGTAGAGAGAGCATATCGCAATGCCGTGTGTGATGATGTGCAGGGTGCAGAGGCGCGGGACAGCGGTTGCGCGTCGGTGTCACGGGATGGGCTGATCGCAGATATCATGGCGAAGAAAGAAAAAGTCCTCGATTGCAGAATAGAGAACGGTATCGTTCATCAGCGTGAGTTCCTTGAGTTAACGGAGATCAGACTGATTTGCTGAAAATATCGCTGAATATATCTATTCTTCGTCAATCGTAACCGTCTAGACTTCGAACCAAACCATGTCGCTATGCAAACCAAGCACTATTACAGATATTACAAACCTGATTCCATACACTTTCAATCTTCTCGCTTCGATCTGCCGAACACTGGCAACTTCCTCTTCCCAGGCTTTTCGCTGATGCCTGGTGTCTCGCCGTCCCTCCATGCTTTCTTGCTTCCAGTCTTCTTTCCCCTTCTGACATCTCTTCTTGATGCACAGCAGCAGCACATTCCCATTTGTACGATGAAAGCAATGACCGAAGCTCCTGCAGCAACCCACATGAAAGCGAACATGTAAACCCCGATGTTGGCTTTGATGTTCAGCTGAGTCGCAGATGTGATGGCATTCTTCATGATGATGAACATGACTGTTGCAATGACCGCGGCAACGGTTGTGACCAAGGCAGCGAGGAAGGTAAGGATCGAAAGTGGCAAGCTAAGCCATCGCGTGTAGACCGAGAGTGGAAGGAGGAACATAACCACGAAGTCGAGACAGGCGCCAGTAAGGAACAAGCCGAACATCCAATGTGAGACCTGCTTGATCAGGTTGAGGATATCGTTGATCTCTGCCGGCAAGGCGACTATCACATTGTCAGCAAGCTCGAGAACGCCAGACACCTTTCTCCCAAGCGGAAGCGTGACTTACTGGTTGCGCCAGCAAGCAACTCGCTCTGGATGATCTCGACAGGATTGAACCAGTACAAAGTTTGTGGTGTGCTACATGCAGTAACACCCTCGCCATTGTATCCCTCGCAGAAATTCCACAGTCCGACCGAGTAGAAATCATGGAGACCAAGGGATTGGGCTATACTGTTGATGAGTACGGCATTTGGGACGCTGACCGGAATGATATCGGAGACATCGATCTTGATGAAGTATATCTTGCTTCGTATGCTTTCGACCTTCGTGTTGCCGACCTCGACAAGGATGAGAAAGACCACAGATACCAGAAGCAGGAATGAAGAGAAAAGAGCCCAAAGGAATCGTGCTCTCGTCGCTCGTTTGACTTGGGCCTTGGTGGGTTCGAAGTCGTTCGTGAGTGTCTTGTCCGAGCCTTCGCGAGGTGCGTCCGGTGCGACCTCTTGATGCTTCTTGCGTCCGAACATGGTGCTGATAATGGCTTAGTGGTCCTTGGAGAAGCCCAGAAGCCTTCAACTTGTTCACTCGTGGCCTTCCGGTATCACCACTTGCACAAAGTCGTCCAACCCAAGCAGTATACGAGAGGTAATGACATTAAAGGGACATCCGCCAGAACTCCGAATCTTTCGAGACCGCGCAACGATGAGGAAACCTACTTGTCTAGCCTACCGTGCGTAGAGTAGCGCGAAAAGCGCATCATAGCCACTCCTGCAAGCGTGTCTTGCGCGTCCCCGCGGCCATCGCACACGGCTACACGCGAAAAACAGCTCGTTGCTGCAGCAGACGTCACGGTTGTTGGGAGAGAAGTCGATCTTTTCAGCTTCGACAGGGGTGCGAAATCTCGGCATTGCGAGCCTAAATGTCGATCACAACGAACGCCTCCAACTTTCTGCCCAGAATTCGATTTGGAGTAATACCCTAATCTCACTGATCTTGCTCTGCAAGCTTTTTCCCTGGGGAGAAGCCATTGGACATCAAAATGGTATACAATTCAATTGAAACTCCTCCTCGACATCGAATTGAGAAGGCCAATGCCCGTTGCCACAGCCTCATAAACGGAGTCCTATTGCGCGGCAAGCTTGAAATCTGCTCTCCACATACGTCACGCAGACAGCACGCCGCGGACGATGCTTCTGCAGGATTGCGGTAGCTCTGCGGTAGCGCTGCATCGCGGTTTTGGGCCACGAGTTTGGCGTTTACCACGAAGTCTGTTGAGAGCCGCAACGTTCCTAACACCGCTAAGACCTTTCGTAATGCGTGCAAAGTATTCTGCGTGATTGCTGTTCCTCCCTGCTACACTCCAGAGATATCTCCATCCTCAGTTTCCACTTCTTCCTGGGGGCAGTGGAGCAGAGTCGGCTGTTAAGATGATCCCAAGCACCCTGTGGCTGCTGTGCCTGGCAGCGGCTGGCGTCAGCGGACAAGACAGCAGCTCCAGCAGTACCGACACGGAAGAGTCGACCTACACATATTCGGCATTTTCTTTCACGAACTCGTATAGGACTATCACGACGGACATCCCGACATCTGCTTTCACAGGCTCTGACTACACATATGTCCAGGTCACAGGACAGAGGACAGTCGACCAGAGCTCGTCAACAGCGACAGGAACAACCTCATCAAATGCAACCGCGTCGTCGACATCATCAAATTCTCAGATCACAGTTTCTTCAAAGTCGGTCTCTCTCACGGTCATCGGTGGAATTACAACTACAGCCAATGCCACCAATGCCACTGCAAGCTCGACCACAAGTTCGACACGACCGATGAACACCGTTCCTTGCAACGGCTTCCCGGAGTTCTGCGCGCGAAAATACTCCAACATTACACAGGTCACAGCTCACAATGCCGCGTTTTCTGTGAAGAACAACGCAGCTTCGAATCAAGAGCTTTCCATCACCGACCAGCTCAACGATGGCATTCGTATGCTTCAGGGTCAAGTTCACTGGGAGAATAACACTATGTGGAACTGCCACACATCCTGCTCCGAACTCAACGCAGGACCATGGCAAGACGAACTTGAAACACTCCGAGAGTGGCTTCAGTC
Organism: Pseudocercospora pini-densiflorae CBS 125139; assembly: GCA_000504365.2. Lineage (NCBI taxonomy): Eukaryota > Fungi > Ascomycota > Dothideomycetes > Mycosphaerellales > Mycosphaerellaceae > Pseudocercospora > Pseudocercospora pini-densiflorae. The sequence goes on along the minus strand of AWYD02004371.1, from coordinate 129,109 downwards.
CCACCCTTACGACGTCGTCACGATTCTCATTGGCAACAGCGACAATACCGATGTAGAGAATTTCGTGCCCGCCATTACCAATGCAGGTCTTCTGCCCTACGTTTACGAACCTGCCTACATTCCACAATATCGATCCCAATGGCCTACGCTCGGCGAAATGATAATCAAGAACCAGCGCGTTGTTATCTTCATGGACTACAATGCAGATCAATCACGAGTACCGTACGTTCTCGACGAATTCACGCATATGTGGGAGACACCTTTCTCGCCCGTCAATCAGTCCTTCCCTTGCACCATCCAGCGCCCACCGGACCTCAACGAGACTTTGGCTAGGGATAATTATATGTATATGGCCAACCACAATTTGAACACTGCGGTCGATCTCTCGAGCATAGGGCTAGGAAGCGGGGAGTCCATTCTCATCCCCAACACGGCTGAGATCAATCTTACAAATGGCCAACAAAATCAATTTGGTCGCCTTGGAGCTACGTATTTGAACTGTACTCGTAAGTCTACCATGTCTCCCTTCAAACAAATCATTTCATTGCTAACATCCTTCACAGAGGACTGGGGCGTTCCACCAAACTTCCTCCTCGTTGACTACTACAACCGAGGGTCTCCAGAGCCTGGCTCAGTCTTTCACGTTGCAGCTGCAGCCAACGGCGTGACATATACCCAGGAATGCTGTGGCAAAGAGCAAAGTGCTGCACCGCTTGTGCGGGTGAGCTTTGCTCTTATGGGCATGGCGATGGTCGCCGGTGCGATGTTCTTCTGGTAATTGTATTAAATTGAGATGCATAGCAAGGCGTTGGAATCGGAAATCTGTGTCAATAGCATTTACGAGCTTATGATGATGGTACAGAATAATCCATGTTTAATCACACCCCTGGACGACTACCAGCGTCTTGTGACGCTCGTACGCATGGCTTCAACGTGCAAGGTCTTCACTAATGTTCGAGGGCCCAGCAATCAGAACACATGCGTGTGACCTTGGGCTTTGGAACATCATTCACATCCGCGGCTGTTGATAGATCACTCTAATGTTCATGTCTTCATGGAAAGACTCTTATACAGCCGCAATTCCTCAAGCACGAACCCGAAAGATGCATATCTGGTCGAGAAAACTACCTTACCTCACGACCTGCCACTCCAAAACCTCAATCATCATGATCACTACCGTCCAAGATCTTATAATCTGGGCCACCACCCCAACCTACGAAAACGACTATCTTCGAAAGCGTAGTACCTCTACGCTCGAAGCTCCTCACATTACCTCGACTCTCCTGCGTGAAGCTATCAAAGCACTCATCAAGAAACTCCGCGAATCATGGACAGATCTATTAGCAATGCAAGCATCATGTGAAGACGAAGGGATGAGTACACTCGGCTACATGGTGAACTTTCCGGATAGGACACAACTCCCCACAATTAATGGCTCCGAGACGAACGAAGAATTGAGAGTCATGCTCGTGGAAATGAGCAGCTTGCTCGATCGTATCAATTTGGAGAGGGAGAGGATGGAGATCATGTTGAGCTGGTGGGTAAAGGATCCCGAGGATTGGACAAGGGATGGTGCGTGAGAAGGAAGGTACGAGAGCTAGACAGGTGCTCGCAGACTGGATCTGCCGATAGTTGACAACCTCACCTCACCTGGTAAACTCCCCTTCCAAAGTCTTAACTAGAATAGCTAATATCATCCAAGACCTCGTGTCCCGGGCTACTACTCCGACTCACGAGTGCAACCGCAGCACTTCCTCTCAAAACCCCTCATCTCTGATTGAAGCAGTCAACATCATGCTCCGCATAGCACAGTCAGATCTGTTAGCAACGAAGCTACCTTTTTCAGAAGTGAATTTGGACATCGCAGTATTCACGGCTCGAGTCTCACGTCGTCTACGTAGACTCTGCTCCGAGACTCGAGACGGTTTGAGAAGTATACTGGTTCACATGAGTCGCTTCCTTGATAGCGTGGGATCGAAGCTGCGCAATATGAATGTGAGTGAACCGATGGACTAGCGAGAGAGTTCACGCGGTGTCTTGTTCTTGCCGCTCCGGTATCGTCAGCAAGCTGGGGCAAAAGGGAAAGCGCGAGAGCAGCGACGGAAGGAACAGAAACGGGAGTGCCTCTCACACAAGAAAACATCTCATTCTTCGATCAGTCGATCAATCACTCAGGTATTACCTGAATTGCAGTCGGCAACGTTATGCGGTTGCCTCCTCTCATTCATGCTGGCCTATTCTCGGCCTTCTCATGCCAAAATCAAATGACAGTGTATGCCTCCTTATGCAGAAGTCACCGAGCTCCAACGCCAAATTCCAGAATTCATAGCACTCTGTGACCGTCCCAATCTCCATGCGCAAAGTCGACGCCGTATGCCCATTCTATGCTGAACTCCACCCTGCAAAAACGTAACGCTCATGATGAAACGCTGCAAATCAAATCTCCCATCCCATGCCTGGAGTGCCAGTTTCAATGCAATGATGATGCTACCATCCGCTGTACTGACCGATCCCTAGCTGAGTTGGTGGGCCTGGCTGGCCATATGTGCCGCCGAACAATTGTTGCCGTATGCTTGCGCGCTCCTCGCTGATACCTGGTGTGGCAGCGACAGCGCTTGCTCCTGCTTGGATGAAGCCTAGAGCTGCCTTCAGCTCGTTGACGGCCTCCTCCATCTTACCGCCACTTCTCTGGTTGTGCTCGACCAGCTTCCGGTCCCAGCCGCCAAACTGCAGATGGAAGCCGCCAGCACGCTTCGCTGCTTCCCGAATGACCAATGCCCAAGCCTTTGCGATTTCATCGTAAGCTTCGTTCTTGTGCCGTTGGTATTGGAAGGTGTCCCAGTCTGGTAGGCGATGGATCATGTCGGTGACGGAGTCGAGGTAGGCGAGGGACGGGCCATCTTGCGTCTCATGAGGCGGCAGGAAGTGAGGAGTGTACTCTCGTACAGCATCTATCAGCTGCAATAGGTGTTGCCGTACCCGGTTGTATGCGTAATCTGAAGTGGGGCGGTTGCCGAGCGGAAAAGATTGCCGGAAGGCATCTTCATATCTGCTGAGGACTTGTAGCGTGGACTCGACGGAGGGCCGTGGCGCCTTGGTGACAATCTCGTGCTGTAATTCCGGATGCTGGTCGCAGACATTTTGTAGAAGTTGCCGCATCTGATCGGCAGACAGTGTCTCGAGCAGTCGTGGTAGAGCGAGCGGTCGGCCCTGCGCTGCTCCTGTCCTCGTTCTCTTTATGCTGCGGGCCTGCGGTAGGGCTCGTCCGGGCAATGAAGGCGAGGCTGAGGGCGAGGTAGACATGCGGTCATTGTCGGGCTCTTCGGACGCCTTGCGCTTGCGGGAGGAGCTCATATTGTGCGGTGGGGTGTTGAAAGGATCTGTAAAGGCGAAAATGTTAGGAGCTGTCTGAGTTCACCAAAGTTGTAGGTGTTGCTTACCGCGAGATGGAGAGAAGCGGTTGCGGGCGAGCAGGTGCGGAGCGGAGAGTGTTGGCGGGAGGACGTTCATGGCGCTGCTGTGTGATATGAGGTGCTTAAGTGCCTCTGCGGGTGATGTGTTGTGGATTGTGTTGCCGCGAGACAATGCGATTGATCTCGGGCGCTCGTGAATGTGCCAGGCAGCCCGACCGACAGACTGAAAACTCGAGGACGGTGGTGGTCAGCGGCTGCCGGGCGGGAAGTTGGACGTGGGCTGTTTGTGTTGTATATGTGAGGACGAGCCTGAGCTGCGAGTAATGGTCTAGGTCAAGCCTTGAGGACGGCATCAGGTGCGCAAGCGAAGTGGAGTTGCTGTGGCGTCGCTGCCGCCCAATCACAAAACTGTTCACTTCACTCCTATTCACCACGCTGCACGCTTCCTTCCTGCGATTCACTACTCTGCTCCCAACCTGATCATCACCGAAAATCACACTCTGTCTCACATCTTGGCCCCAAAGGCGGTGGGAATATTACGGAGCGAATTTTGTGCCGCGGGAAAATGGCAAGGTAGCAGGATCACCAAGTCAATCGGCAGAGGGCGGACCCTTCCTGGGAACTGGCGTGTTCGCAAGGTTATATCACAAAGGGCCACATATCACGAACACAATGAGTCGCCTTGCTCCAAATGGTCCGCGAAAATCATTCAGCGACGATGATCAACAAGAGCCATTTCTCGAATCTGGACGTGCCAGCCAGGAAGATGACATTGAATTGGACGAGCTGGAAGCCGATCTTGGCGGAGAGCGAACTCCCGTATCTCACTATAGAAATTACGATGGAAGTTACGATCAACCCCCACCTCAGAAGAAGGTCTCTTTCTGGCTGATCGGGCTCACTCTGGCCATATGTGTTCTCGGCTTTGTGGTCAATACCGAAGCTACTGCTTACGTGGAAGACGAATTAGGCTGGAAAAAGCCCTTCGCAACCATGTACATCACTCATTCCTCCCTAGCCCTGCCCTGGATACTGCACATATCATATCTGCGCTTTAACGACAGAAAGTCTCCTTATATACAATGGGTCCGCGACTACAACAATCAGCTGAGAGGATCCATTGCCGGCATTGACTCGTATGCCACCTGGGGTCCGAAGATGATCTTTAAACGCCAAGGTCAACAAGGAGGACCTCTTGACTTTCTCTTCGCAACAATGGCTATTGTCACGGTTGCGCTGACCGTTTCTGGCATGTCTTGGTTCACTTCTTTGTCTTTGACGACACCCGCCGACTTGACTGCAATCTACAATTGCAGCACATTCTTTGCTGCGGCATTTTCCGTGCCTATCTTGAAAGAGAAGCTAGGCTGGATCTCCATCGCAGCAGTAGCAATCTCGATTGCAGGTACCTTCACCATCGCATATGGCGATACGACGGCAGAGCATTCGGATGAAGAGGGCGCAATTGGCGCGTCCAGACTTCTTGGAAATATCATTGCATGCGTAGGAGCATTGGCGTTTGGACTTTACGAAGTCTTGTTCAAGAAATTTGCTTGTTCTTCAACACCCGAGTCGCAAGAGAGCAGTCTTCCTCTCACACTTGCGGCAAGTGCTATGACTGGGTTTTACACATTCTTCCTTCTTTGGGTACCTTTAATACCTTTACATATCCTTGGCTGGGAGGTCTTCGTCTTACCAACCGGTTACGAGGTTCTTTGGATCATTATTGCGGTGTCGGCAGGATCTTGTAAGTTCATGTACACAGCACACGCGCCTTCACTAACACCACCAACAGTGTCTCTCACCTTACTTGCCGTGCTTGTCATCTGGACAGATCCCGTCTTCGGATCCATGGCCAACGTTCTCAGCGTCTTCTTCGTTGCCCTCGCGGATTGGCTCGCATGGGGCATTGCACCTTCGTTCCCGACATACATCGGTGGCGCCATGATCTTCGTCGCTTTTGGAATGCTAGGTTACGACACTCTAGGTGAGAAGGAGCATTAGAGCGCTCCTTGTGAGAGAAGTGTACTACTAGATGTATAGATACAGCTTAAACAACAGATTCAAACCAGGCCTCCTATTGTGCGGCCAGAGTCCGACGAAATCTGGACCTGCTGCCGTCGACGAAAGCAGGCCTTGCGCTCCAGCCACAGGGTCCATGGCAGATCAAACTCAATTCGTCCTTTCGTTCCGAATCCGGATATGCTGGTCTTCTCGACATGAATCAGTTTTCCATATTTCTTGCATGAGATCTTCGACGCCAAGTGTGATTTCCAATGTGGCTTGCAGTGTTGGCTCGCGGGGCCAAAGTCACTTGGCGAAGTTGTGGTCGATATGAGAAGAAGCACCGCTCTGTCAGCCATAGGCTTACTCCAGGCTGGAGTCAATATTCCCCCGGAGGGTGTCTCAAAGGGCCAAAGGGAGTTCAGCCTTCAGCAGGCCGGTCTTCAGGATCTTGGCAACTCATTGGATGAGGACGTCAGATATTGGCCCGCAGACTGACTACCTTGGCATTGAGCTTTTGTGTGCAACCAAAATGATTCCTCGAAGGTCACTCGCAAGTGAGCATTATCATGTTCACCTTGTGTTCTCGTAAGGCGCAAGGTGGTCTTGGACGCGATAGGGAAGTGAAAGGTGAGTTTCAGATTCAAGTTGCACAAGCACAAGCAAAAGCACGGGCCGCTACTGCTGCCTCTTCCACTTCATGCGCACGCAAACCTCGAACGCATCACAAACAACGACTATTCTCGACTTCGCGCTTCGACCGCATCAACGCAGTATCTCCGACACATTAACAAGAGCGGTCCATCGCCATCATGTACAACAATTCGGACTCGGAAGGCGCGATCGGTTCGAAGCAGTCACATCAAGAAGACGGCGACAATGATACGAAGCGCAAAGCAATAGTCGGTGTCCTTATTGTAGTCTTCGTTGCGCTGGTCTTCGCCCTCATATATTCACTGCTGAGATGGTACCGTCAGAAAGTGGCAGCGAAGGCCGCGCAGTCAGAACAAGAAGCCTACGAGTTTGCCCAGCGGCTTGATGCTGTGTTCCCAGAGCGACGGCCGCAAGCGTGATGGACCCATTCTAGAAAACGACCGCGCGGAGGAGCACTGCACGCCGAACGAAGTCGCACGCCCGAGAAATCCAACGGCCTTCTACAACAAGAAGAGCGCGACCCTTCTAGACACCGGCATTACCCAATCCTGGATTCTATCTCCTACAGTCGTCCTCTGCGCGCGAGACGAACATGCTACAGGTATCAAGGCCCCATCACGACCACGCTGCCATCGTTCGCCACAAGCAAAGGATTCCCGCTTTGATGCTTGTGCCGACCATCTGCATGGGACACATTCCCGCGCGCAGCATGTGTTCGCCCAGCGCTGTGTATCACAAGCAGCGTAGAGTCCTTGTGAGTGAGCGGCATGGATACGCATTACTACTACGGATTCCGAGCAATTTCATCTCCTACACGAAACACCACACTATCAACCAACACCAGCAACATCAGAACATCAATACTCAGAACACAGTCCAAGCAGTACCACTCGACATCAGCACCATCACAACTTTAGTCCCGTCAACACAACATCCACCTCGCCCTTGCTCGCGGAAGGTATCGCTTGACTCCAGCGACCTAATCAGTCCAGATCCACCTTTCGCCGACTCGACAAGCTTGCGAACCGATTTTCAGCCTATCAGCATCTATCTGCACTTACACAATCTCAATACCGGTCACGATGCTTCGTGCCAAGCTAGCAGCAGCCAAAGCAGCGAAAATGGCTACAAACGACACTTCCGAACCAGAAACTTCCTCCCGATTCCTCGACCTTCCAGGAGAGCTAAGAAACCGCATCTATCGCCTCGCTCTCGTCAGAAAGGACAACACTCGGATCACAGTCTCCTCCACTGGCTTCGAACGTCCTGCTATCACCCGCGTCAACAAGCAAATCCGTCAAGAATGCATGCCCATTTTCCTCTACGAAAACAAATTCACCATCGACCTTCCCCGATTCAAGAGCGACGCATACCTGCGATTCTGCCTCCTCGTCCTCAAATTCAAGAAGTACGGCGGGTTCCGAAAGATGCACATCAAATTCTCGAGATCTGATCTTACGCCCCGCTGGAGGGACCTGCTCAATTTCATGTATCGAGTGCATCTGGGTGTCATGCCTCATTTCATGAATACGCGCGAACTTACCTGGGTGGAGGGGAGGAATTCGCCGATGTATCAGATGGGGAGATGGTGGTTTGGTACATTGAAGACTGTCAATGCTTATAGGAAGGGGAAGGTGGAGTGGGCCCTCGTGAAGATTATGGTGGAGGATCACAGGCAGCTTCTGGGAACCTTCGATGCCAGGTGGATGCGCGATGGTGGTTGAATGAGATATGGACTGCTTGGAAGAGACTGACTAGGTCCATGCGAGCGAGATGATTCTCTGGTTCTGGTACGAAAAACGTCTCATTTCTGCAAAAGCTTCCATTCCAATAACTATTCCATGCGCGTACTTTCGCAACCGATCATGTGTAGATCCCTCGAAATCTTGGAGTCGAGACAGCGTGAGAATCGACAGTCTTCACCTAACATGCGTTCCCTTACGAAAGCTCTCACTTCACTAGCTGCTTGATGTACTTATCCTTTCGAGTACTCCATCATACATTGTCTGAGGAGACGGAGTCGATCTTCGTGAATGACGCATAAATCTCACCTGGCCTTGGAGCTCCGCGACCTCGACACAGCCATGAATTTAGAAGTCAAGCAAGTGAGCACTCTAAAGCATAAGTACTCTCACAGCACTTGCTATTCTGCGGCAACTTCACACTCAGCTAGCATCGTGCAGATTGCTTAGGAAAGTCGAAGTCGAGCTTCGAGTGAAGGCTCACATCACACACCACTTCGTCAAGTTCTCTGAACCCCAGCCTTCCAAGTCGCAACCATTGTCCTTGGCTAGGTAGGTGAGGGTTGAACAACCTCACCTATGCCAGAATGGCCAAGGATGGTCAGAACGTTTTGCTGGTATCTTCAGCAGAAATGCCGACACGTACGTAATCAGTTCGCAGACAGCTCGATGTCGCCGCGGCAAGTCAGGTGGTATGCTCAGCTCGATAAAGTTAGGTTGAGATCTTAATGGCGCCCTCATGCGGCGTGTTGCTGCAGCGCAGAGCGGCCGTATCTCGCCTGTCGACGCGAACAGTCAGCATTTGGATCCACGTCCGCCGCCTGCAGTCATCGCTATTCCAGATCCACAGAACGATGCTGTGTGGTACTGAACTATTGGAACTGTAAGTGAAAACTCAACTACCTCACCTGGCAAGAAGTGATGAGAAGAGATCAAATGTCCAGCTCGCTAGTCCCGTACAGATTCACGCCAACGTCTTCAATGCGACAGTCAGACAGAGGCTGTACAGCGCTTGAAATCTTGAAGTGAGGACCTGTTCATACGATGGTATCTCACTGTGGACGATTCACTTGTGTTCTCTCCTCAAGGCTGCCCGTAACAAAATTTGTAGTCGAAATCCAGCACTGTATAGCTGAGAGTAAGGAAGTGAGGACTTGAGCATCTCACCTGGGGCAACAGGAGGGACAGGCTGATTCCGAGGCTCTTTGCAGTCGTGAGTATTCGCGGCATTTTCTTCACGACGTGACCAAGCCATGGAGGCTTCAGCGATGGAAGCTAAGACACAAAAGGCGAAAGTGAGGCTGGAGCAGGCCGAAAATTGCCTTCTTTTTGGCAGCATGGGTTGCAGATGCCACCGAATTCTAGACCGCAACTTCTGCTCTTTTACACCACAACATTCCTAACACTCGGCTTCAGCTGCAGAGAACACTGTAATCGATGGGTCTAGCTTCGTGGTCTAAAACTAGATGCGTCTCACATCAAATGTCACCAGCCGATACCTACTCATCTCCGTAGGCCCAAACGAAGGCATGTGGATGCTGATAGCCATGTCGCCATCGATCCCAGAGTTCAATGTTCCGGTCGATGCCATGTCTCTGGGGACCACGGGTACGACACAAGCCTTGTATCTTAATCGAAGTATACGAAATGTCGTTGCCTCTCACCTCTGCCGCAGGAGGACTGTGGCGACGCCGTCGAGAAAGGTCACAATCAAGGACAAAGGTCTCCTCTAACGCAGATTCATTCGCGCACATGCTCGCAAACATGCCTCAAAAGGAGTTTCCTCGAGTGCAAACAGCAAGCGGAGACCTGTGCCGAGTGCTGTTGACGAGCCTGCATGTTGGGCAACGCTCAGGCGAGAAAAGACATCCTCAGTAGAACCTGTAATTCTCACTGGCGTAGAGCCATCCCGCGAACTTTGAATAGAACTCATTCGCTCTTGCCATCTCGTCGACACTTCTTCCAGATATCGCGTCTTCCCAAAAGACGTGCGGTTCCACAATTTCCGCAATCATGTTGTAGTCCACTTCGAACTGTTGCGTGAGCATCTCTACGGCTACTCGACGAATGTACTTCTCGTTGTTGCTTGGCCATTGCCGGTCCTTTGGTACGCAGAAAACCTCTGCGCAAGCTATTCCTTTTCGTTTGAGATATTGCCACTTACTCAAGGTTTTGAACAGGGCCACGAGGTAGTGCCAGAACACGAAATTCCTCGAAGGTCGAAAAGAGGAGGACCATTCCAGCACATCGTATGGCTGCCCATCAGGGTCTTGCCAGTAGGTGCACCTACATTCTGGAACCTCTTTCGCAAGTGGATCGCGCATGTCCGGACGGGGCAAGGTTGGGTTGTGATTTTTACATGCAAGTTGTATAAGGTCCACAATTTTCCAGGCATCTGCCTCGATCGGAATTAATGCCAGTTTTGCATGCGAGAAGCTGTTAGAGACACGGTGGCCCATCAGGATTGCATTCTTAGTACAGTTGAGCTGCTTTCTGTCAGATGAATATTCTCCGAAGGCTTCGGAAGCCATACGCTCTTCGTGACTCAGGTCCTCCCATTTGGATTTCGCATTTAGTGACCAGAATACTGTATCAGCATAGCGATCTGGCTTCGCAATGTCTCCAAGGTCCAGATCGCCGCCGAAAATCAGCTCGGCTTCTTGAATATTGAAGCCGTGTGGAAAGAATTCGACGATTCTGATCTCACTCCGATGACTACCGGTATCGTGCAGAGATTTGGTAACGGGGCACCGGTAATGAGGCAGGATGTTCCAAGGAGCCTGGTCTATACTTCCACGCTTTTCGAAGACCGGACCCAAGTTGTATGCTTCCGTCAAGAACCATAGCATGCAAATATCATCCCAAGGATTGTCTTGACCGCTCCGGAAAGTAGATTGAAAAATGTCGCCAGTGGTTTCCTGGAATCTCTTTTTGACCTTCTCATCGAGTTCGAATTTCGGATTCTGTATCCACGCCAAGTCTTCGTGAGTCGCCATCGCGGAGCGAGCGTTTCGCAGAGTGGTAGTGCTATATGTCTCACTGGCGAACGCACGAAGGTAGAGTGCTATAAAGCATGATTTGGATGCTAGCAAGACTCACATCTGACCTACCTTTCCCAGATAATTGGTTAGAAAGCACTTTGACTCGGCATGAATGGAGGATTGGGACTAAGGCAGATGTTGTGTCCAACCTCGTCGGAGTTCTGATGGGTTCCATTTGAACGTCGATTGAGGAGGCTGGCGAAAGGTATCTACTCGAGGGAAGAACGCAAGGAGTCAGAAGAAATACAACGCGTAATAGCGTGTCAAGTTAGAGTTCCCTTCCGCCAAGAGTTGTCTCGGACCAGCAGTTTCTCCGATGGCTCTGTCCTGCAACGTCTCCTTTGCGTTGCAGTTGCAACCTGCACCTATCACAAGCACAACAAATGCCACCGCTTCGAGAGCACCCTATGGTGGTCATTGATGATTCGTCTGCCTGCGAGGAAGTCATGAAGCTTGCGGTGCTAGGTACGCTTGGTGATAGTTGCTAAGATCTCATGAAATCACTTGCCTTGCGATGGCCCCTTGACAGAGATGAAGGACTGAGCATTTAGGCAAGGACTTTCTAAAAGTGCTATCAAAGATTTGACTACAGCTAGCAATATCGGATGGGGCCTACATTTTCACTCGAACGGCCTTCGACTTACGCGATAATCCGGGACGAATGACTATACCATTTGGGACGAAAGACTCGTCGACCTTTCACGAGTCGAAGTGTATGTATGCTGCCAGTGTACCGCTTCAGTACTTCTATATCGCTGGAAGATCTTTTGCTTCGCAGTGGGTAGCTTCAAACTTAGTTCATTGGTGTACATTGGTAAGGTAAGCTGGACACTTCGCACTGACCTACGTAGCTGAGGCCATGAAATCCCTGGCATTACGATACAGACAGTACTTTCACAATCCAGCTGTATCACCCAACAATAAATATTTCAAAATGTCGCAGAGGTATTCCATCAGCACTGTCCAATTACTGTTTCTTCTGGCCGCATTGCTCTTAACATTCGGCCATTCCTACCGCGTCGGCCCTGCGGTAGTTGAGCAAGAACTCAATCCAGCAAAGCGGAAAGCGATGCGCGACCAGGGGAAGAAGAAATATCTCATTCGACTGAGTGACGGATGCGACATCGCTGAGCAATTCGATGAGCTCGCACTTTCGCATCGCACCGTGGCCACGGATTTCGAAATGTGCCCGGACCACAAGCTCTGCTATCGCGCCTATCTGAACGACGATGACCTGGAGAGAATAAAGGAGAATGCATGCACCAAGTACTGGGCGGAGAGCTTGACGCATGGATGTGTTGCATACTGGGACGGAACTCCTCTTTACTCCCGAACCTCAATTCATGCGACAAGTCCTAAACCCAATAGAATTGAGGGCCTGCCCAAAATTCATGATGAGTGGGAAGATTGCTTGACAAGATAAACCTAAGGCAAGATCGAAAGGGACTCTACAGTGAGACAGGAGACATCAAGAAGTTCTGTTCTGCACGAATATCTGAAACGATCAACTTCCAAAATTGATTTCAAGAACTCGTGCCTTCCTCCCGAGACGAAATGTCTATACGGGGCGAGTATTCTTCGAAAATAGTTTGACGTCTCCCAAACTTCTTCCCCTACAAGAGCGTGCGTATAGTGGTCGCGGGAAACTCAGTCTGTCGATGAATAGTGGTAAGGTAAGCTGGATACTTGGCATTGACTTCTGCGCGGCAGGGTCATCGCCATACAGTTTCTATGAAACGTCTTCGGGTCGTTTTTCCGATCAAAACGACAGTACACGAGTCAACTTAGGCAAAATGGTCTCAAGGTCTCGCTTCTCCACTACACTCCGAAATCTCTTCTTCGTCCTTTCTCTGTACGCGGCCCACGGGCTCTGCATCCGCATGGACACCAACTGGATCGAGCGACCATCAGAGCCATCTCCAGAAGAGGCCATCTTCAGACGTGGAAGATTGGAACACTCCGTCGAACTCAGCAATTCATGCGACATTACTGATCACATCTCTCGCCATGGGATCTTGCACCACATTATTGAAGAACAATGCCGCGAAAACAGAGTCTGCTATCGAGCAAGGATGAACGACATCGAGAGGGAGAGTGTGAAGAATGATCCATGCGTGGAGTTGATGTCACAAGGATGTATCGTCATAAAGGTGCCAGATGATGTGGCTCGATCTATTGCAGATGTCGATGCGAAGCACGAAAAATACGAGAAATTCATGCGGGATGAGGGCGCGAGCGTTGAGGATTACAAGGAGACCTTTGGCGTGTATGATCAGTACGAAGAGGTCTGGGTGGACACTGATGGATTGAGGTGAAAGTCGAGGCGACATGAACAATGGCACTGGCACTGGTTCTGGAATTTACATAGGGCTTGAGAATTGCAGCAAGAATGGAGAGGAGCTGAAGAGGTACTCATTTGTGAGCGAAGCTCGTGAAGTGTGCCAGCTTACTCATCCTTCTCTCCACCCTCTCAATCAGACAAACCACCCATTCTCGCTACTGCGCCAACCGCTTGATCATGTGTCCCAGAGCCATCTCGGTGAAGCCCCACAGCTGCGTCCTAGACCACTTATCATCAGCCATCGCCTTCTCAGTACCATGATTATGCGCTGATGAACGCACCTAAGACTTCGCCGCCTTGGCCACGTCAAGCAGATCGAGCGACAAAAGGGTGGTGCCCTGTGAAAGAAAGAGGGCCTGAGCAGAGCGGAGGTCCTTGTGATGCCAAAGAAATCGTGCTGAGATCAAACGCCTAACGATGATATGGTGGATGGCTCATCCCGAGTCGGAGCCTCTCAGTAGCAGCGTTCCGCCGCATACCAGTAACATGACCAGAAGAAGACTTGATGATATGCTGCGCTCAATTAATGCTCCTCAAGTGGTACCAGAGCGGGAACACGCCAGCCCATGATCATTCTTACCAGCCTCTCACAGCGCGCGACCAATCTCAGGAGCCTGACCGTAAGCTGGCGGAACGGTTCCATTCTCCTGACCGCGAGCTGGCACATAGGTGCCGAGCTCCTGATCTTGTTGGGTGGCGCGTAGGAGCGCTTTGCGCTGTCGGCCTTTGTAGCACTTCCAGAGCATGATGCCTACAAGGGCGAGGAAGAAAAGAGTGGAGCAGATGGCGGCGACGATGCGGACCGCGAAGTAATCGTCGCCGTCATGGCGGTAGTCCGTCATCGTGTTGGCTGGTGGGTGGGAGTGTGTTCTTGTACTTCTTCTCGATGAGTCGGCGGCGAGTGGTGTCGGGGTTGATAGCGATCGATTGGAAATGATGTTCTGGTGATGTCTGGCAGAACAACGTCGAAGCTGGACCGCGAAAAAATGAGATGGAATCAGCGTTTGCATACATGACGTTCGGTGTCGGAGAGAGTCCGTGCTCCCGTTCCTTCACTCATCTTCATGTGATCGAGTCTAGGATCTCACAATTTCGCCCTCGGCTTTCCTACATTATCAATATCGTAGAACTTTATAAAAGCTCTCATCATTCGTGCCTTATCTTCGGTCATCTTTAACTTCTTGAGCACTTCTTCTCCACCGTTCACGATTTTCTTAACCATGGTTTCCAGTTTCTTGCCATTTACGTTGTAGGGAATTTCCTCGACTTCGAAAACGAAATGTGGGACGTGTCTTCTGCTAAGGTCTTCGATGACTTTGGCTTTGATGGGGTCAATAACTTCAGGCTTAGGATGGAGTGATCCAGAAGCTGAGGATGGGGTTGGTTTGATGAAGAGGAGGACTCGTTCCGTGGAATCCGAGAACCTCGAGTCTGAGCGCTGTTGCCCGACTACCAAGGCATCGATGACGTGTTTCTTGAGTGAAGGAGATTCGAGGACGGTGTACATCTCTGCGCTACCAAAGCGGATGCCGGAAGGATTGAGGACACCATCGCTGTCACTATGTCAGTTGTTTGAAGCTTCACGAGACAGTTGCAATGCCTACCTTCTGCCTAGCACATAAATTCCCTTCGTCTCAGGATTGATCCTTACGAAGTCGCCATGCGTCCAGACACCCTCAAAACCCTCGAAATATGCAGCATGATATCTTTTCTTCTCAGGATCCTGAAGAAACATGACTGGCATGTTCGGGAATGGTTTCTTGCATACTAACTCGCCTCTCTCACCCTCGGGAGCAGGTTTTCCGTCTTCTGTGAAGACATCAACGTCCATGCCAAGTTCCTTGACAGCACATTCGCCAGGATACGTAGGCATTGTTCGTTGACCAACAACGAAGTTGCCGCAGAGTTCTGTGCCGCCAGAGAACTGGACCTGACACACAGGCCCGAAAGCCTCCGCGATCCATCGAGCTAGTGAGGAAGTCAAGACTGCGCCAGTCGAATAGATTGAGTGAAGGCGTCTCGCGAATTGCTTAGGCTTGACGGCTGCCTTTTGCAGCTCCGCAAAATATCGAGGTCCACCTCCGAAACCTGTCACCCCGTGTTCGTCCAAGATGACTCGTAGAAGTCTCTCCGGAGAAGGGTAGAACGGACTGCCGTCGTAGAGAATCATAGTTGTCTTTGCGAAGAGCGCACCAAGAGATATGTTCCATAGCGTCCAGCCTATGCCTGAGAAGTGGATATGTACATCGTCCGGACCGAAGCCATGGTGAAGAACATGCTGCTTTGTGCCTTGGCAAATTAGACCGCCGTGACCATGCACGATGCCTTTGGGTGGACCTGTGGTTCCAGAGGAGAACATGATTAGGACGGGAGTCGAGAATGGTACTTGCTCGAAAAGAAGAGGTGCACCTTTGGCTTGGCTGAGAAACTCCTGCCATGTTCTGTGATCATGATAAACTTTCTCATTGGGTCCGATCGTCACAAGCTGACATCGCTTCTTCTTAGAGATGGCGGTTGCGCATTTCGAGATCTTCTCTTGAATATCATTCTGCTTGCCATTGTAGGAGTATGTCGTTTGAGCGATGATCAGCTTTGGCTGTATTTGATCAAGGCGATCGTTGAGTGCTTTCTCGCCGATATCAGTAGCAAAGTTTGCAATGACTGCTCCAACAGATGCTGCTGCAAGTAAGATGCCGAGAGACCTTGCACTGTTGCTGCCGATGGACACAACGTAGTCGCCTTGCGATAGACCAGAGGCCCTCATGGCTTCAGCATACTTTGCTGTCATATCCTTCATGTCTTTCCAAGTGTACTTCTCAGGTGACTGTAATGTTTCTTCGTTGATGCTGATGATTGCCAAATCATCGTCGCTACGGGCTCCGCACAGGGCGTTTTCTGCATAATTGAGTCTCGCATCTTCGAAGAACTTTGGAAATTGATCGATACGCAATGATTCGTCCACAGCGTACTCTAATCAGCAACATTGTGACAGTGTATGATCTGATTGACATATCTTAGATGGCTGTCTTGAAGCTTGAATGCCTGTAAACTTCCAAAATGACATCCAGAAGTCATTCATCCGGGTGACTGAGAATCGATGAAGGTCTGCATAGCTGTCTGATGACATGACTTAGTTGACTGGAGACTGGTCGGCACAGACTCGCAGACTTGCCTATCCTGACACTGTGCTGCTGTATGATGAAGTCGGAAAAGTCCTCAAGATTCGTTCGTAGGCCCGGAGGCGGCGTGTATACTGGTGTTGGAGCCATCAGTATGACAGAAGTATTCAAGAGAAGCTAGCATATCGTAGCCTCGCTGGTAGGGTGTGAGTAAGAACATGAGTGGTTCTCTAGGGCGATGTCATGAAGTCGGGCTCGGCGGGGTGAGATCGGCTTGGCCCCACTCGGCAAGCCGGGGAGATGGAAGAGAATGAATTTGAGAAAAGAAGAGGCAGGATACTACAAGCAGATGTCAACTGAATCGTGCGTTCAATGGGTATTTTGTTGGATGAATAACTCCGTGTATGCCTTTTGTGGCCTCATGCAAATCGTATCTCATTGATCAGTAGTCATCGCCACGACTAATCACTTCCTTGACAGTCGGCCTGAGCAGGATAGTGTGCTCGTACTGAGCAGTATAGCTGCCCTTGATGTCGACGAGCGGCGGATAGTCGGCTACAATACCACTCTGGACCAAGTTGTTCAAGCCCAGCAAGTACTTTTCATGCCCCAAGCGGTCCAAATATCTCCGGCAGAAAGGTAAAGTACCGAAGTTCTTGTCAATGGACTTCAGCAGCGTTTTTGCGCTTGCAACGCGAAGCGCAACCTTTGGCGCGTCCGCAATCTTCGCATAATGCGATGTCTCCATGTCATCTCTGACCACGCCTTTTCCGGTTGAGCCGAATGTTTCGATGGCGTAGGTCTCTCCTTCCTCCATTTTCTCATTGCTTCCACCTTTGACGATAGGCACAGACTTTCCAGCACTACCGCCGTGGATGCTGTAGTGGCCAATGGTGTGGCCGTTGAGATTGCGAATGGCCTTCACGGGATATGTCTGGCCATTGATCTCGACTTCGTACGATTCCATGGCTTCCTGGATACCCTCACCGATCTCGCCCATACGAGCATCAATGCCTGCGAGTCGGATACCAGTGTTGGTCGCGTCTTTTACAGCGGCCAGAAGGTTATCGTATTGTGGTTGGAAGGCAACGGTGAATGCCGAGTCAACGATGCGACCATTCACGTGGACTCCAAAATCGACCTTCATAACATCCTCCTCCTTCAGGACCATCTTGTTGCCGGCATTGGGAGTGTAATGCGCGGCACAGTGGTTCAAGCTGAGACCTGTTGGGAAAGCCACACCTCCAAGCAGGTTATCGCCCTCCTCAAGGCCCATATGTCCTGTCAGATGCCTTGTACCATTCTCGATCATTTCCGCAATCTCAGTCAAGGTCATACCAGGCTTGATCTGAGCCTTAGCATATTTCCTAACCTCTCGGTGCACTTCAGCAGCCTGTCTGTAATCTGTGAGGAAGTCCGAGTTCATCCGATCAAGATGTCTTTTCTCCTCACTCGTCGTTCTATAGGCATTGTCGTTCTTGTATTCGACTTCCTCTCCGATGGGGTAGCTATTGTCAGGGAACAGATCTGACACCTTCTTAGTGGGAGGAGATGTCTGGGCCTTTGCGCCGCCGCCTGTCGCTCCCGCACCAGTCTTCTTCTTCTTGCGTGGCTTTCTCTTCTTTTTCTTCTTGGCTGCGCCCTCACCACCTGCACCGTTGGCCTGACCCTCCTCGCCTTCATCGGCCTCATCGTCGTCGGAGTCGCCGCCTTCTACGTCGCCATTTGCTCCGGTTGTGGCTTTCCCTCCATTCTGCTTCTCGACGGACTTGTCGCCGTTTAGGCTCAAGTCGGCCACGCCTTGTTCTGGTGTGACCGCCGCCATTGCGAAATACTCTATAGTGTACACAATACAGCAGAGCAATAAAGCGTGGGAAGTTTTAAGAGCACGAGATCAACCACGATTACCTCACAGGGTTCAGGCCGAGCTCCGATTGTTCTCGGCCTTGGCGCGCGTGGGTGAGAGAGCAGGGGCTCCACTCTGACTTCGACTACACCTCCTACAAAGCACCAAGCACTCCGAGAATTCTCGGAGACAGCCTACTGACATGCCGCAGTACACTCCTACCAAGTGGTACGCGCCCTGTTTCGTGTGGCGTATTGGACGAACGCCAAGAATGGACGCCACGTAGACGCGGTATTGTTCGCGATACCCTTTGAGTTCATGCTTGTGACGCGACGAGCAGCGAGGAAAGGTGAGAGCGCTTCGTAAGTGGCTAATCTCGCATGTGTTCGCACAAAGCAGGATCGCGAGCGCCAAGACGATGCAGATCCTACATTTTCTTGATGAGAGTTCGCTGAAGGAGGCTGGAGCTGACCAAGCTATCGTGGCATCTTGCATGTACACCGCAGCAGCACGAAACATCCAGGTAGAACAGTCCACCCTTTTCAAAAACTTCTTGGGAGGCGTAGCCAGCAAGGAAATATGAGAGATCTGATCACTTCGTGGCTATTGCCTTATCTGCCTGACTACGACATCAGGCCTCAGCAACCGCGATGGCATCTGCCACTAATGATAGCAATCTGCCTTGGATCTTGCACAGCAAAGCTTGATGGAACTGTCCGTATTGTCTTCATATTCCCTATCGTCTCGTTCCTGGCTTTCACTCGGATCGTATATACTACCGGCTCGATCAGCGACGACTACTTCGTGTGTGTGATCACACTTCTAACCTTCCTGAGCTTCACCGACCACATGGTCATCGGAGCACTCCAAGCTCGACAGGCACGCCTTCTGAATAGTCCCAAAGGGCCACGATCAGGGCCTAGCACAGCAGTCAAGACCTTCAAGAACAGTGGCATCAAAGGCGTGGCACTCGAAGATTGCGTATCATATAAAGAACGATTCTACTGGGCTTGCGCGCTGCTTTCCTCTTGGCGAGGTATAGGCTGGAATTGGCAGGTTGCGAAGATTCCATCAAACCCAGACATCGGCCTCACGAATCGACAAGCTGCTTATCGCCATTTGATGAGAGTAGTCAAGCTCTGGTTGCGAAGGTCAGTCGAGATGTACCTCATCGAATTCTCAGCCACGCTACGCACACGAAACACCGAAGACGGCGGTGGCAGCCTAGCATACACCCTCCTAATCGAGATAATCTTCATCTGGTCCTGTCAGCTGCGTATGTTCGACAGCTCGAAAATGCTGTATTCAACTGCAGCAGCCATAACTACATTCTGCGGCATCTGCTCACCTTCAGAATGGCCACCGCTATTCGGCAAGGTTGGCAACGCATGGTCAGTCCGTCGAACCTGGGGACAAGTTTGGCACCAATCCTTTCGACGAGCATTCGAAGTCTACAGCGGTCTCCTTGTGTCCACTCTTGGACTGAAGAAAGGCACTTTCGCCTCGAGATACACCAAGCTCTATACCAGCTTCTTCATAAGCTTCGTACTGCATGCCTGGTACTCGTTCTGCGCTGGACCAGACGAGATGGGGAATTTCCGCTTCTTCATGAGCCAGGCCGTCATCATCACGATTGAGGACGCAGTACGTTTTGTGTGGCGTGAGACAGGTGGCAGGAACCATGATTCGCCCGTGACAAGGTTCGAAAAAGTCGTGGGATATATCTGGACGTTTGTGTGGTTCACATACATCACGCAGGAAGTCCATCAGATTTTCTTTGAGAAGGGGCTCATTCACCCCGAGACGGGACTTGAGAAATGGTTGGCCGATCTAGCGAGAGCGCATGCATTGCTCTTGTTGCAGTCATGAGACATGCGAGGTTCCCGATGAGACCATGCATCTTAGAAAATGTTCCACTCCAACGGAGACATTCTCAGGTATCGATGCGCTCTTTCACGAATATAATGAAGAACTTTTGTATGCCATCACCACCATCTCATCGTTCGCAGACCTACTTCAAGCAAACTAAGCTATCCAAGAGCCAAGAACGCGAAGTCCAGCACTACAGCCACGCAAGTATTCAATGTCATCTTGCCAAGGAACATCACCATACCTCAGCGTAGAAGCCTTAAAAGCCGGCTTCGACGAAACAGTAGATCGACTCTGCCGTGTTACCTACGAGATCCCGAAACGACATCGACGCCTGAGTACATGTAAATTTCCTGGCTCATGGCCCGCACATGCAGACGAGGGCCATGTGCACTACCGCGTTTTGATCAATGCTGTCGGAGACTTTATGAGATTGGTGCCACATTATCTGATATGGTCGCTTTAACTGGGCTGCAACCTTCAGAGTTCAAGAAGGAGGTGCAGGACGATGTTCAGGCGATACACCATCTGGCTTGACATCCGCTAGGTTCAGCACTGAAGTGCCTGCCAACCGTTGTTGGCATAGGAAGAGGGCGTTGATAGGCTATCATGCTAGCAAAGCTTTTTTAATTGTCACTCCAGTCGCTATCGATGCCGATGGACATCCCAGCAAAGCATATCTGGCGACCATGGGTGCGTTATGCAAGGGTTCCGATCATCCTCCCCGAAGCGCGTTTATGGAGAGAGCTTTAATATCACTTAGGAGTGTGACACTGAGGGTGTGCATGGTCGATATTCTGTCGACTGAGTATTCAGGCTGTTCTTCTTTCGGCAATTGAAGATGAAACTATACTATGATCCCGTTGAGCAAGACAATGGCAAGGCTGAGCGTTGCAAGCCAAGACCGCTCGGGGAAACGAAGGCAACCTCACTTCCTCGTCCTGCTATACGAGGGTTTCAGAAAGGGGAGTAGATATATCAGACCATTCCAACTGTTGGTCTCAGCGTTGTCTTTCATCTTGTATTCTTTCCACCAGATTGTAGTCTCGTTGCGTACGATCATGTCTGAAGTCGACTCATCTCTCGTCAAACAAGGTTTCTGGATCGATCATGCAAAAGGCAACGTCCTTGGTGCGACTCTAACGTTGAAGCAAACAGTAGCCAACCTGATCGTCGCATTGCTCGCAATCACCGTACAGGTTGCGACTGGATCCGCGTGGAATTTGTTGATGTTCGTTATACATCAGCTTCGGACCACGACTGAAGCACGCGATGTGCTATACCATCAGCAGCAGGTGCTATGCCGAACTCTGGGAACTCCGGGCTCCACGATGACGGACCTGACCAAGCTATTCATGGTGTGGCGCTGGAAGGTGAAAAGGCCAGCCCTGCGCTGTCTTCTGCCAGCGACATTCTGCCTTTTCTTCGCCCTTTGCAGTCTAGCAGCGGGAGTGTTCTTGTCTTCTGTGCTCGGCAACACGAATCTGGAGGTAATGCTATCGGGGTCTTCATGCCGGTACTTCAACAGGACGGTCGGCGAATCTGATGGATACAATCACGCCGTCAATGAAGAGGTGCGCGGGAGATACAATGCAGCTCGGTCGTATACCGACCAGTGCTATTCGTCCAATGCAGTACCCATTCGATGCAAACTGTACGTCAAGTCCAGAATCATGTCTTCAATCAGCCCAAGCGCTTGTCCGTTCTCGAAGAATATTTGTGCTCTGGAGAACGATCCGGCCATCAGTCTGGATACAGGATATCTCGACTCCTTGCACGACTTTGGAATCAACACGCTGCCTGAAGCCAGAGTGCGCATCCGTCGTCAAGCTACGTGTGCTCCACTCGACACAAGTAAGCACATTAGCGTGATCAGTGGGACTGATTCAAGGATCCGCTCAGCGTTGAGGACCAAGCCACTCCCAGGCGAAGATTTCTGGCTGTTGCAGTATGGCCGTAGGAGGGGTGGCAATGGATTAGACCTGCCGAACAATACGACTACATGGCATAGTACTCTAGCTTCTAATGCCACCACGTACTATACTATGAAGTAAGTCGTCCTTGGTGCGTCAAGTGCTTGCTAATGCGATAGTAGGAGCGCCGGTGCGCCACAGTTCAACCAGGACTTGTATGGCACGTTCGAGCCCATCGATGAGTTGCGCATGCCTGATGCCGACATCGACATCATGTTCATCTTGTTGAACAATGCTGTCTCGTGGCGGCCGATAGAGGATCCAGTGTACTCCGCGCATCGCTTCGGAAACTTCACTGCCAAGTCCGATGGCAAGGAGTATGTTCAAATCAGTTATTTGCCAGACCGGCCCGCGGGCGTCCTTGCCTGTGCCCAGCAGGTAAGCAAGGAGAGATTCCGCAAGTCGCACGTCGTTGATCTCTCCCAGCATGAATATTGCGTTGCTGCCAGCAACGAGAGCTGGACCTGTACCAAGCCCATGGGGGTTGCCTTTGACAATATTTCAGAGCTTTTGTCTTCAGCAAACAGTATGCAAGTCGCGACACTCGCAATGATTGGAGAGGGTATCGCAGTGAACATGTTCTCGAGCGGCACCGCCACAAATCCTCCCTATCTTGACTCATTGTCATACGTGAGAGGACCTTTCCTCGATCGTCTGCCAGCAGATCAGTGGAAGCAAGACATCAAGAAGCTAGACAACTTCGCTTGGGCCGCAGTACAGCACTGGATAGTGGAACATGCTGCCGGACTTCCAGAGTCATACCGTCCATTCACCATACCAGCAAGGACCGAAGGCGAGCGCCAGCTATGCCGAAGCCAAAAAGTTGTCAAAGCGGGAGGATTCGCCAACATGAACGTCTTCGCTTTGGCCTTTACGTTCTCGGTAGCAGCTCTGCTCATAATCCTGGACTTTGTTGCCCTCCGAGGACTGATCATCATCGGCAGACTGAAACGCCGTTTATCCCCAGGCATACAATTCTGGATCCAAGATGGTGTGTTTCAGCTGCAACGAACTGCTTTCGAAGGCATCGGCGTTGGGACGTGGGGTCGCAAAGACAAAGAAGTGCCATGGACCATCTACAAGGACCGAGTGTATAGCCTTGCGCTCCAAAGCCCGGTGACGACTGCAGGCCCGTGATCAGGTCGGTGCTTGATTGGCGAGGCGACCGTCGGTTGTGTTTCTCGGCAGGTGGAATTGCTTCCCAAGGCGGATTTTTCAAGACACGTTGACTTTAGCCAGCTCCTCGAGCGCATCATATCCCAAAAACTCAGCAACATGCTGTTCCATCTCCAACATGACTTGAGCTTCTTGTCTCCTCTCAGGCATTCTGAGACTGACCATATTAAGACGATCATGATATCCATTCTTCTCGAATTTAGAAGTCACGAGCTCTTCGCGAGTGGTCAAAGACAAAGCGAGGAGATCGTCGCGAGAGATCGTTGCTCGTTTTTGTAAATCATAGGACCAATGGTGCGCATATGCACCGAAAGACAAAGTCTCTCCAGATCCAGCATTCATTGTAGCCCTATGAGATGCTGGTCCCAGAATTTGATATCCGTGATGGCCATTTGGCTTTTTTCGGCATACTAGAAATTGCCTGAAGCATCCCTGGGTTTCAGATGTAGGGTTGTATGAGCCGATGAAAAGCAGGATGTCACCATCTGATGCCTCTTTTGGGACTTGGAAGACTAAGCCGGCATCGTGATTTTTGTGGCGTTTGTAAAGTAGCCTGTGAGGGTCCGAACTTGACATCAAATTCGAATAGTTCGAAGAAGCCCGCACACATGCCAGATCCTTCAAGTGAGTTTTAGTGAATTGTGGTCGCTCTGCCTCGCAACAGGAGCAAGCTTGGTGAAATTTCCAATCGCCCTCCAGTGATGGGTGGGAGACGACGGGGCGCAACCCTCGCTGCAATAGCCTATCTCCTTGGTCTGATCTCAGGATCATGTCACAGTCTTCGTGCGCAACGTGTGATTCGGTAGTGATGTTATGGTACAGCACTGGGCAAATCGCCACTGGGATGATCGTGTCCGGCGTCTCTCTTCGATGATCGTACCTCTTGATTTTTCTTGAGCAAAAGTCTTTGAAGGACTTTCGGAACTCCGGCGATGTGCCTGCAAACTGGTGGGCAAGCAGTCGGATCGAAAGCATGGCCTCGCCGAGGCTCGTGGCATCAGAGAGTCTGTCTCCATGTCCAGTGTCCAGCGCCTCGTGAGCATTCTGATCCACGAGGTATTCATGGGAGTCGATGTATTTCAGTAGCACGTCGAAAAGTGGCAGTTCGTAGTCGATGTCAATACGCTCTCGAGCGGCTGGAAACATGAGTGAGTGAAGACCAAAGATCTTGTCGCGTGGATCCACGCATTCTCGAACGCCGTAGCGGATAATGGCCGTAGCTGGATGCAAGAGACTAATTTCGTGAGCAACACTGTCGCAAAGACTGGGTGCCCGGAGGTCGGACTGCTGTCCTCTGAGTCTGCTGCAGTCGTCTAGGAAGGAGGTGAGTTGTGTTAACATAGCTAACCCTAGCACTGCTCGAGTTTGCTGCTTCAGCTTCGTTTCGAGAAAATCAAGCGGGACCCGAGACCTGCCACAGAAGAACTCTACTCTCTGTGCGAGAATGCACTCTTGCGTTGTCCAGACTCTCGTGAAATATCTGCGCTCCGAGATGTGATGGAGCATCTGCACCCACTCCTTGGGATCCGCACGTAAAGACAGCATATCGCTGGTGAACAGGCGCATCGCTTGCTCCTGTCCACCAGCTTTACCTCCAAGAGAAGCAGCCACGAATTTTGCTCCAGAGTAGATGGTGCTCATTTGACCTACCTGCTCTCTTTTCTCGCGATGA
This sequence comes from Pseudocercospora pini-densiflorae CBS 125139, assembly GCA_000504365.2. NCBI lineage: Eukaryota > Fungi > Ascomycota > Dothideomycetes > Mycosphaerellales > Mycosphaerellaceae > Pseudocercospora > Pseudocercospora pini-densiflorae. Next base: position 104,259 of record AWYD02004371.1, on the reverse strand, counting down.
CTGCCTTGGTCGATACAGATCGAGTCAACAAAGCAGTACTCCTGTATACCATGCTGCTTCAGCTGATCAAGTGCTTGCCAGCAGTTGAAGCGCACTTGGCATTTCTGGCCATTCACAAGGACCGTATGCGTCTCTTCCGTTCCGCCCCAGGTGTAGGAAAGAGCAACGTACTGGCCTGTGACTTCTGCGAGAGAATGCACATCTAGTGTGCATTGGATGACTCTATCTCCTCTACCTCGCCTTGTGTCGAGCTGCAGCTGTAGTAGGCGAATTTGCTTTGTTGCATCCTGAAGTGGAGGCCGGACGAGCGTGACAGGCTGAGCCATGACCCCGTCTTTGAGTTCTCCCAGGAAGCAAGACTGAGACTGAAGGTCGCGTTACGTCAAGGATTACTAGGATAATTGGAACAGAATAGCATGTATCTCAGCAATTAGACGCAACATCCTCAAAGCCAGGCTAAGATGCAGCAACACGAGTGAGACGGTCCGGGCGGACCTTTTGGTTCGTTCTAGGCTACAAATTGAACTCGTGACTGTGGGAGAGTCGATGTCGCCGAGTCTTCGAAAGAGCCAGATCCTACATTGACACGGCCAGGATAGTTTCCTCTCGCCAAGCCATCATGGTCGGGTTGGTTGCTTGAGTATTCAGAATGGTCGAGAAGGGCAACCATCCGTTACGGGTGGCTGCCGTTCCAGAGCAGAATGCACGATCAGCGAAGAGGCGACGGGCTGCTTGTTCTTTCTGTGAGAAGTATGAACGTGACAGTATCGTTCGGACGCTCAAGGTCATACGATGTAGTGTCGACTGATATTGAAGATTCGGAGAAGAAGCGCGGTGGACAAGAAATTCTTCCCAGCTGCGCACGTGCCGTCTGATTATGTCATTCTCCGATCGCCGATGCCGCTGTCTCGCTCGAACCACTAGCCAGCCGTGGACTTTTCGTGACTTTACGCGTTGGAAAGCGCGTCCATCCAAACATTCTGCCTCCCGTGCACCGGCTTCTTAAGTGCTCTGATCGCACCACTCTTTGCTTCACTCGACAACAACCTCCCAAGCCTCCAACAACATCTCCTCAAGCGACATTGATTGTGCTTGAGTTGTTGAAGCATCACATCAACCATACGGGAGGCTGTGGTTGAAGCAATCTACACCATTATACAGCACAGCTCGAGGTAGAGACCTCGCTGCCACAGACAACCATGTTCGTCTACAAGCGCGGTACGTATCGAGCATACATATACATTACCTTGGCACGGTACTGGAGAGAAAAATACGCCTTGCCACTGCTCGCAGACAAAGACGCCACCCTCACACTTCGATTCCCGCTGACACGCATACAGATGGCCGCAAGGAGCGCGTCCAGTTCGACAAGATCACAGCTCGTGTATCTAGGCTCTGTTATGGCCTTGACCCGGAGCACGTCGATGCCACTGCCATAACAATGAAGGTCATCAACGGTGTCTACCAGGGTGTCACCACAATTCAGCTCGACGATTTGGTACGCGACGCGTCTCATATGCAACCACTTTAGCAGCGTGACTGACCTTCTCCCAGGCCGCCGAGACTGCTGCATACATGACCACCACTCACCCCGACTACGCCATTCTCGCCGCGCGTATCGCCGTGTCCAACCTGCACAAGCAGACAAAGAAGCAGTTCTCTGCCGTCGTATCAGATCTTTACCACTATGTCAACCCAAAGACGAGAAAAGCCGCGCCTATGATCTCGGACTACACATACAAAGTAGTAATGGAACACGCCGATGAGCTCAACTCGGCCATCGTCTATGACCGTGACTTCACTTCAACTACCAATACTTTGGCTTCAAGACTTTGGAGCGATCGTACCTCCTCCGCATTGACGGCAAGGTCGCAGAGCGACCACAGCAGATGATCATGCGTGTGGCTGTTGGTATTCACGGCGAGGATATTGAGGCTGCTATTGAGACATACAACTACATGTCCAACAAGTACTTCACACACGCGTCCCCCACGCTTTTCAGCGCTGGTACGCCTAATGCTCAGCTCGCCTCATGCTTCTTGGTGGACATGAAGGATGACAGCATTGAGGGCATCTACGACACTCTCAAGACTTGTGCCATGATCTCCAAGAACGCTGGAGGTATTGGTCTCAACGTCCACCGCATCCGTGCGACTGGCTCGTACATTGGAGGCACAAACGGCACATCCAACGGACTGGTTCCTATGCTCCGTGTCTACAACAACACTGCTCGCTACGTCGATCAGGGTGGCAACAAGCGTCCTGGTGCATTTGCCATTTACCTCGAGCCTTGGCACGCGGATGTGCTCGCCTTCATGGACCTCCGCAAGAACCACGGCAAGGAAGAGGTTCGCGCTCGCGATCTTTTCTTCGCCCTCTGGATCCCAGATCTTTTCATGAAGCGTGTTGAAGAGAACGGCGAGTGGACTCTGATGTGCCCGAATGAGTGCCCTGGCCTCGCTGATGTCTATGGCGAGGAGTTCGAGAAGCTCTACGAGCAGTACGAGAAGGAGGGTCGCGGCCGTGAAACTGTCCGCGCTCAGAAGATTTGGTACGCCATCCTTGAGGCTCAGACCGAGACCGGCGGCCCATTCATCCTTTACAAGGATGCTTGCAACCGCAAGAGCAACCAGAAGAACCTTGGCACTATCCGCAGCTCTAACCTCTGCACTGAGATCATCGAGTACTCTGCTCCAGATGAGGTCGCTGTCTGCAATCTTGCATCGATCGCTCTGCCAACCTACGTTGACATCGAGAACGAGACCTACGACTTCAAGAAGCTTCATGAAGTCGTCCAAGTTGTCACCAAGAACTTGAACAAGACCATCGAGATCAACCACTATCCAGTGCCGGAGGCGCGGAAGAGCAACTTCCGTCACCGCCCCATCGGTCTCGGTGTGCAGGGTCTTGCTGATGCCTTCCTTGCTCTTCGCATGCCTTTCGACTCTCCTGAGGCTCGCCGTCTCAACATCCAGATCTTTGAGACCATCTACCACGCCGCCTTGACCGCGTCTTGTGAGCTGGCCGAGAAGCTTGGCCCATACGAGACCTACGAAGGCTCACCAGTATCAAAGGGCGAACTTCAATACGACATGTGGGGTGTCACTCCAACTGACCTCTGGGACTGGACTGCTCTGAAGGCTAAGATCGCCGAGCACGGAGTGCGCAACTCCCTCCTTGTGGCTCCTATGCCAACTGCTTCCACCTCCCAGATCATGGGCTTCAACGAGTGCTTCGAACCATACACCAGCAACATCTACTCCCGCCGTGTCTTGGCTGGTGAGTTCCAGGTCGTCAACCCATGGCTGCTCAAGGACCTCGTCGACCGTGGTCTCTGGTCTGAGAACATGAAGAACCGCATCATTGCTGACGGCGGCTCTATCCAACGCATTCCTAACATTCCAGATGACCTCAAGGCACTGTACAAGACTGTCTGGGAGATCAGTCAGCGAACTATCGTCCAGATGGCTGCTGATCGTGGTGCCTTCATCGATCAGTCTCAGAGCTTGAACATCCACATGAAGGAGCCCACTATGGGCAAGATCACCAGCATGCACTTCACTGGCTGGAAGCTCGGTCTCAAGACTGGCATGTACTACCTCCGAACTATGGCTGCTTCGGCACCAATCCAGTTCACCGTCGACCAAGAGATGCTCAAGGTCGCCGACACCAACATCGCCAGGACTGGTGCCAAGAAGCGCAATGCGTCCGGTGCATACAATGCTGTCAGCTCTGCTAAGCCTGCTTCGCCATCGCCGAAGCCAATGTTGGAGAACAAAGAGACAAACCCAGTGCCAGCTGCTCCTCAAGATGTCATCACTCCTTCGCCGACACCTCCACCAGAGCCAAAGGCCAAGAGGACTTTCGGCAGAACCTCATCTGCCGTTGTGAACCCACCTTTCCCGGCTGACATTGATGAGGGTGACAGCCCAGAGACTCTTGCCACCGATGGCCTGAACGCTGTTCCCAAGCAAGAAGAGCTGCCAGAGCCTGCTATCAAGGCCAAGTCTGCACAAGAAGAGGATGGCGAGAAGGCAAGCGATGACCGCGAAGGTGACATCTACGCCGAGGCTGTCCTGGCATGTAGTATTGAGAACCCAGAGGCCTGCATCATGTGCAGTGGCTAGACCTGTTCTCGGAATGTGTTGATGTTACGACTATTGGATCTTTATGTTTTGCATTTGCATGGCGTTGAAGGGCACGACTGATGGATCGAGGCATGGGTGTTGGATTTTGAACGCTGCCGCTAATCGTTGGCACGCTGTGTACTGTATCAGAATATACACTAAAGTCTTATTGTTCAAAAGCATACAAGCTGTATCTGCTGTGCATGTGAATGCTGAGGAATCTTGCTGACGTGAAGGGGAGGCGGACTCAGCTCCACCGGTCCGCGTTCGAGACCATTGGCGCGTTTTGATGACGGAATCTTCAAAGGCAATTCCTTCGATTTTGTAATCAATCATCGACAGCCACAACGAAGAGTATTGAGCGTTCTGTACAGCAACAGGAGATTTGGAAAGGTCAAGCAAACCATCAGAACCTGTGAAGACTACTGATAGACGCCCGGCTTGATTCCATACAGCAACACGGCTCCTCTGATCTTCTCCCGCGTCCGGCGACTCGGGCATCTGCATACACCCCTCCAAATCTACCACAGAGCTCTTTTAGCACGCGATTTGTTGATGCACCACACGTCATCTTGAGCCACATATAAGCTAGCTGTCTCTCTTTTTAATCTCAAGGCGATTCTCTTCCGCAGGTCGACAAAGTGTCTCAATCAATACCCCTCCGACTCTTCACTACTTCATCCGCAAGGATAGCACCACTTCGAAAGACCTTCGAGACGGCTTCCACGGACCGGCTCCGATCCTTTTCACGCCACTTCTCTTCTTCATCGCCCATCATGGCGCCTGTACAGAAAGAATGCGACTATTTGGTCATTGGTGGCGGATCGGGTGGACTGGCGAGTGCACGAAGAGCCAGTGGCATGTATGGTGCTAAGGCGATCGCTCTTGAAGTAGATCGTCTCGGAGGAACATGTGTCAACGTTGGATGTGTGCCAAAGAAGGTGACATGGAACGCGGCGGCGATGGCAGAGACCATCAAGGAGGCACACAACTATGGCTTCAGTGTCAAGACAACTGCACCATTCGACTGGCCGACCTTCACCCAGAAGCGATCTGCATATGTCAAGAGACTGAATGGCATCTATGAGAAGAACTTGAAGAATGACAAGGTGGAATACTTGCACGGGCTTGCCAGCTTTCAGGACCCACACACCGTCCGAGTTGTGCTGGACGACAAGAGCGAGGTAGACATCAAGGCCAAGAAGATCCTCGTGGCAGTGGGTGGACACCCGAACTATCCCCCTGTGGAAGGTGCAGAACACGGTATCACATCTGATGGCTTCTTCGAATTGCCAAAGCAGCCGAAGAAGGTCGCAGTCGTGGGTGGTGGCTACATCGCAGTAGAAATGGCCGGAATGTTTCACGCCCTTGGTACGGAAACACACTTGTTCATTCGACACGACAAGTTCTTGCGAACCTTTGACCCAATGATCCAAGACAAGGTCGTCGCGGAATACGAGCGCCAGGGAATCATCCTCCACAAGAACTCCTCGCAGTCCAAATTGGAAGAGCTTGACACCGGTTCCAAGAGGCTGCACTACAAGGACTCCAACGGCGAAGGTGTTCTCGACGTCGATACCGTGCTTTGGGCCATTGGCCGAAGTCCGGAGATCGAAAAGCTCAACCTCGATATCACTGGAGTCAAGCTCAACGATAAGGGCCACATCCCGGTGGACGACTACCAGAACACCAATGTCGACCACATCTACGCCCTCGGCGATGTCTGCGACAAAGGCTACGAACTCACACCTGTGGCCATTGCTGCAGGCCGCAAGCTTGCTGATCGCTTGTTCGGCGGCAAAGCGGACGCAAAGCTCGAGTACGAAAACATCCCATCCGTCGTCTTCTCCCACCCAGTATGCGGCACTGTCGGTCTCACCGAGCCCGCGGCACGGGAAAAGTATGGTGACGATGCCATCAAGGTCTACCAAACTTCCTTCACAGCCATGTACTACTCCATGATGGAGCAAGATGACAAAGGCCCGACCGCGTATAAGATCATTTGTGCCGGCAAGGAAGAGAAGGTTGTGGGTCTGCATATTTTGGGAGCAGGATCCGACGAAATTCTGCAAGGATTTGGTGTTGCCATCAAGATGGGGGCTACGAAGGCGGACTTTGATCGTTGTGTGGCTATTCATCCTACTAGCGCCGAGGAATTGGTTACTATGAAATAGAGTAGATGATGCGGGGATCATAGAGGTGGAGTATATGAATGTATTGGCTGGAAGAGGAAGATGTTGTGAGGCGGAACCTGGAGTGGGGATCATGTAGCCAAGATCTTCCGCTACTATATCTGCGGTGAATATCACATAGATGTAAATATGGAGTCTTCTTCGTCACTTGCATGGCATGGGCTGAAGTGGCTCCCTGCATATTGAGGTAGGTCGAAGCGTACCAGGATCCCGGACCTGCCTGTCTCTACACCTTTTACCTTGGATGAGTACTGGACTAGTTACAATTCAAATGTGATATGCAACTGGACGCGAGGATACTGATGAGTGCGGTCGCATCAAATACCATCTGCTTGCTGAGTTCTCAAGTGTTCATCTCTACTCCAAGGCGAAAGTGGATCACTATATCTATCCCGCCTGTTGCAATGACGATTCCCTCGAACTCCAGCCAAACCCGTGATCGTCACCGGGGGATTCGCAATGGCAATCCATGTTTGTCGGCAAATATAGATGAGAATAGATTGCATGCTGACAATTTTCTCCCGGCTCACCAAGAGCCAGCTTCCGACTGAAATCTTTCCTCCTTCCATATCCATTCTTTCGTGCTTCGAATTGTCCCTGAATACCATTGTTCTCTTGAAGTTGTTGTACCTTGGAACTAGTATCGTCAGTCTAGAGCAAACGTTATAGAACTCTAAGTGACAGGGATTTTCGCACGTGGCCGTTGCAGGGGTCCTGTCGCTCTTCCCGATCATCCGTTTGCCTGTTTTGACTTGAGTCTCATTTCCACTTCGACGCCACGACAAGCCTACACATACTGAAAACCGTGTTTGGTCAAGAAATGAGGCGCTTTTCCACGTGCTGGTGTCACGACAGGAACCAGATTCTTGGTGCGACATCTTCATTCAACATTGACAGGGACTGGATACACGCGCTGTGGGTTGAGGCTGTCTACGCTCGCTCCACTCGCTCTTCATCCTGGAACTCGGGACTGCGTTCCCAAAATCATTGAACCTCGTGGGTACCAGATATAGATCTGCACATGGTTGAATGGCGCACCACAATATCTGTCGCCGCGACGATGGGTAGGACATGGTACTGCAGATGACCCTTGGAGCAGAAGACGAACGCACCGACGAAGCATTGCTATCCTGTACGACACTCTGCTCATCATGGCTTCACGAGGGTATATGGGCATGCGACGTCTATATGCAGCTGGCGCTGCCGAAGAAGACGAATCTCGAGCATCTCGACTCTACGTTCACCGACGTTCATCTTGGCCTGTTATCTGCCAGCTTGCGTGACGAACGCCTCTGCGGTCGCTCCGTGAAAGGTAACAGCCTCAATCGCGCTTATGCCCCTTCTGGCGGCTGATGTGATGATCAGTTCTGGAACTGGTTTCACCAAGACCCTTAAGCGAACCTATCCGGAACACGATCTGCAGCCACATCACTTTATTCCAGCTCGCCAGGTACCCGGAATCTGGCTCCTCATGCACTTCTGTCTACGTTATCACCGCTGGCGAAGTTTTTGTACAGCAACGTTGACATGGTTCTTCATCATGCGATGCACGGTAAGCTGGGATCTGGCCCTGTGACCAGTTCTTCGGTAAGGCTTCTCTTTCTCGTCGATAGGAGATCTGACTTTTTTTTGATATATGTATGTATCCCGTCCCTTCTCTGCACAACCTTCGTTCAATTCAACCAGCAACACAAAGTCCAATTTCTCCACGCTCATTGGTCTGCAACAATATCACACACAACCACTCTCTGGACTTCAGCCACACCATTACCGATTCACACCACCATCTCACTCACAAATCTGGCAATCCTTAATGGATCACCTCTGTCCACGACAATCCTTCCCACTGGCACCATGCCTCTCATGCCTTTCTCAGACAGCTCCCTCATCACCAAGCCACAACCAACAGCAACACAACGACCACCACATCCGCACCCGCTTCGATCACACCGTTCCTCAGAGAACGTCTTGGCCAAACAGTCTCCACAGCCGAACACCATCAATGACCTCAATCCGTTCCGCACGACGATCAACTTCAGTCGAACCTACCTCCCGAGAAGAAATCTCCGAAGAAGATCAATGGATGCCTCTGCCGGAGAAACCTACTCGACACCGAAAATGGCTCCAGCAATTTTCTCAGCTGAGGAGAGATTCGGCTACGCTTCCAGAACATATGAGCAACAACAACGAAAGGACTACCCGGTGATTCCTACAAGACCGCCTTTGAGACCGACTGTTAGTTTTGGGAGTGTTTCGGTTGCGACTTTTACTTCGCATGATTCGATTTGGGAGGAGAAGAACGAGACTCCTCCACTTTCCAAAAAGAGAGGATGTCTTGCATTTTTCTCGCGCCGGTGAAGGCTGGACGCACGACAAACACTTGTCAGATTTTCTTTTCCTGTTTTGTCTCTCGGTACTGTTAGCGTGGCGTTTGCAAATGGGTGCAAAAGAAAAGGGTATCCTGCAAAGGAGTTGTTACGAAAGCGTGGTTGAAATAGAGATACCCTAGCATTTTCTTAGCTATTTTGTTGATATGTGTATGATGTAGTATGAGGTGTATGAATGGTACAGTGGTATATGGAATGAACAACCTCCCGCCTTGCACTTTTCATTACACTGATCCAATATTGACTCTGCGTTAATCAATTGCCTTGGCTACCGCACCTTTTCCTTCCTCCCTTCGATCAACACTGCTCAAACTCCATCTTCCCTTCATACGTGTCTCGTACCTTTGTGTATCAGGCCTGGCAGTCTGGCGTCGTCATCATGTCTGATGCAGCGACCAAACGACCTGGACGGGTCGGCTGCTCACGTAACGCCGAACATCCTATCAATGGCACCATGCCGGTCTCCGCGAGCAGGCATTGGCAACCACGCGTCTCGAAGCATAAGTACAGTTCCCTGTCACTGCTAACAAACAGGTCTCCATGGCTAGTACAATAAGCATTACGGCTCGCCGTGAGCTCTACGACCTTCAATGGAGTCCGACGAGACCATTCTCGTGACCGGAGGCTCAGGTTTCGTAGGCTCATATTGCATCCTCCACGCTCTGAGACGAGGCTACAGAATACGCACGACAGTCCGAAGCCTCAACAAGTCCTGCGGTATCCGACAAGCTCTACAGAATGGAGGTGCGACCGACTCCCAGGCAAACAGCGTCCAATTCTTCGTGGCAGATCTAAACAAAGACGATGGATGGGAAGAAGCTTGTGCCGGCTGTGACTACATCCTGCACGTAGCGTCTCCTCTCACGACGGTGACGCCAAAAGACGAGAACGAGTTGATCACTCCAGCAAGAGATGGCACATTACGCGTTTTACGCGCCGCAAAGAAGACAGGCACAGTCAAGAGAGTAGTCGTGACGAGTTCTCTGGCTGCTGTTGTATTCGGACACGATGGCCGAGCAGCAGATGACCCATTCACCGAAGAGGACTGGGCGGATCTGCACAACCCACGCCATCGCGTGCCTGCATATCAGAAAAGTAAGATCATCGCAGAAAGAGCAGCCTGGGACTTCATCGACAAAGAAGGCGATAACATGGAAATGAGCGTGATCTGCCCTTGCGGCATATTTGGTCCCATCTTGAGCTCGGACATCGCAGCGAGCCTGGAGCTTCCACTTCGTCTTCTCAATGGCACGATGCCAGGAATACCGAACCTTGGACTAGGTGTGGTTGATGTACGAGATGTGGCAGAGTTGCATCTCCTCGCAATGAAACATCCCAAAGCGGCAGGAGAACGCTTCATCGCTCAATCCGATGATCAATTCATTTGGATGAAAGAAGTGGCAGCTATGCTCAGGACTGGTTTGCCGGCCGTTGATACTAAAAAGGTGGCTAGTTGGAGGATACCGAGCTTTTTGGTGCGAATAATTGGGCATTTCGATGGTGCTGTGGCACTCGTTGCTCCTGAGCTTGGCAAAGCGAAGCCGACTTCGAATGAGAAGGCTAAAGAAGTGCTGGGCTGGCAGCCGAGGAGTGCAAGGGAAGCGATTTTGAGCAGTGCGGCGAGCTTGAAAGAGCATGGACTTGTGAAGTGACGAATGGGAGAGCGATGTATCATTGTAAGTTTATCCTCCTTATTGCAGTATGCTGAGTGCTCTCGAGCCTGCTCGAGCCATCACGTATGAGCCACCTCGCGCCTCTATAATATTCTCAAGCGCTCTTGAATGCCTGTGTTGTCCTTGTGGCAGATATTCTACCGCGCCCCGAAAACGCTGACTCCTTCCATAGTCCATTCCATCCTCGTCTTGTTTCGGTGCCTTCACCTCCTAGCTCGATGCCCCGGTCTGACGATAGTAGCCTTGCATCTCCCCTCAAGCCTCCGCCCGACGACTCTCGTCAATCGCCTGGAGCCGCACATGTTCTAGAATGGCGCAGCACGCACAACTGCTGAGGATTCCACCGACCGCCACCCAGCGCTCCAGCCCCTCGATCTGCGCCACGCTTAACGTGACTGGCAGCCAAGCGATGAGGTCGCGATGAAGAAAGACCATCAATCTGAACCACACCACCCAGACTGCGAGGCGTATGAGGCATGGCCGTGCTTTCGCCGTCGGGACACAGGCTAGATAGTCGAGCTTTGATGAAACGAAGCCGAGAAGGAGTTGATATCTGTGAAGTCATTTGTAAGTAATTGCTTGATAGAACTGACATGATCCTTCTGCGTAACTTACAGGCGACTCAATTCGTGGATGATGGGCGCCGATGCGACGAACAACATCGACGTGGTCCAGACCCCCGTGACTTGAGCTTCCGCAGCAGACTTGGCACAACTTCCGAGAACCTTGAACTCAGGCCTGCGTAGAGTGACAACGAAATATGTGTGGACAGCCGTCTGCAGCAAGAAAATGCCGATCTGGGTCATGAGGCGCCAGGCGAAGGACCTATCGTTGGCTCGTGTGGGTGATGGCATGGTGTTGCGAGACTGCGTTCGAAAAGGCAGCTGTAGGTGATGGTCCGGTCAAGAGTTGGAAAGCAAGAAGACATATGCGATTGGAAGAGGTGATGAGACCATTTAGAGTTGTCAAGTGAGCTTTGCCGCCTTGCGACTCACCGCTTCTTCTAGTGAGGAAATTGGCCCTGGAAGTGAGGATGGACCGTTTGCACGACATCATATCAAGACTCTCAATCCGATATGCCTGCCAACCGCAGCGATGGCGAGCAGCTACTTCACGGCAACCAGCGGACAACGAGAGCGCTGTATGCAATGATAGTATACATTACCTTGGCGAGCAAGATCTTTGGAGCCTACGCAGTTTTGTGGAATTTCAGCAAGCCGGCCTTAACAAGCTCACTTCATCTGCAATACGAAAGCGGAATCCACTTCGTCCCGTGCCGGTGGTCACTTAGAAAGAGTATGGATTTGTGAAGTGATGAATGGTAGAGCGGTATTGTAAGTCTATTCCTCTCGTTACGGTACGGTGTATGGTCTTGAGCCTGCTCAAATCATGCTGACTGTGCCAGAGTATGCCTCGCTCGCTCCTTGAGTAATCTACAATACTCATATCGTCTCCTCAGCCGCTGCCGCCTTGACATGATTGAAAGTCTGGCATCCCTCTTGCGATAAGTCTGTGGTCGCGCTCCTGGTCCTTCGACGCCTTTCACTGCCGCTTTTCGCGCAGCATCATGTCGAAAGTGTGCTTTGCAGACCCCAGGCATTGCGCCGTTTTGCCGGTCATCACTTCGAGGATATGATTTGCGAACTCCAAGTACGGCGACACCTTGCGGAGCACCATGTCGTAGGTTGGCATTGCGAACTCCAGGTACGGCGACATCTTGCGGAGCATCACTCCAAGAATCGGTTCTGCAAAGTCCCAGAACTGAGACATCTTGCGGAGCATCATACTGGAGATCGACTTTCGGAACCTCATGATCAATAAGTAGGCGAGGATGTAGATCATAGCACATGCCACGGCATGGTCTGTCTGCCCATCACCAACGGTACCGAGCGGTGCATCAGGTTGAGGCAGAGTGGCCGCGTAGAGAGCATAGAGGTAGAGCAGGCGGCTTGTCGACCAGGCCCAGACAACATAGACCACCGCGCGAACGCAGCATTTCTCCAGAACCGCGCGGGAGAGACACGCGGTATAGTCGAGTCTGTCGTGCTTGACGCCATAGACCAGGCGAGAGCTGTCATGATGGATGTCAGCATATGTCTAAGAAAGCGAGAAGACTCGAAAGAGTACTTACACATCAATCAGCTGATGGAGAAGCGGCAGCATTGCGACGATCTGCATCGCCACGGTCCAAGAGGGCGTTACGTTCGTAACAAGGAGCATGGAACCGCCGTACGTGTAGTGGAATGTCGAGAGCATCAGGAAGAAAATGCATTGGAGCGCGAGACCTTGATAGAAGGCTTTGTCCTGCTCCTTGTTGCGGCGCTGCTTGGTGCTTTGGGCAGCGCGGCGAGGCTGCCTGGTGCTGTGCTTCGACATTGTGGTGGCGCGTCGAGACATGATGCAGATTGCTCGGATGGCGCAAGAAAGATGACTTGAAGAGGTGGTTTTAAGCATAAGGCCAGGAAGTAGTGGAGCACGAGGTCCGTGCATCGAGGCTTGCTTCAGTGTTGATTCACTCAACCCGAATCACATGCAAAGAAGCTACAGGAGCCTGGGCATCCGCCTTTTCGAGGTGAGGAAAATGAGACGCGGCCTGCGGAAATCCACATGCATGAACCTGGCAAAGCCTTCAATTCTAGAAGCCGGTCGACGGCGAACACGGCGAAGAGCGAGTTTCTGGCAACCTGCGGAAAAGTGGAGCTTTGCACATGACAACCTTGCGTTTCGACCCAGCGAGTTCCATCGCTCAAGCTGGCGCACATATTGTCATCACCGGCAAGCGGATATCAGCTGCTTCACCTCAATTGTGATGCGGAAGCAGGACCCACTTTTCCCAGTCGCTGAATTCGGCAATAAGCATGTGACAATGCTGCAAAGTGAGGAAATGTCGCTATTGTCACTTTTCGCATGTGCGAAGTGGCTATGGCGGCATATAAAACGGCATGCCCTTGTCGGTGCTTGACTTAATCTTTTACATCTACATCAGCCGTCCGACAACCACTCCGACAACGACTCTGACTCTTCTTCCGACATTCGATCTAGCATACAAGAACACATACACATACGGATATCGCACGCGATCATCTGGAATCGCATCTAGCAAGAGTTATCGGCAACATGATCGGAGTGTCAACCAACTTCACCGCCATCAATGGAAATGCCTTCCTCACATTGTCCAATTCGCTGATCGCCGCGAAGAACGCTACATTGGATGCGATCTCTGTACAAGTCGACGCACTCCATTTCAAGACACCATACTCTTCCGGTAAAGAAGTCCAGCTGCTCCTCGTCTGCTTCATGGTATTGCTGCTCATTATGGTCATGGGAGTGCACTGGTGGTTGAAGTCGAGCTATGGAAAAGAGCTAGAAGAATCGAAACGAACGATCGCGTCTAAGGTAGCGTTCATCAACAGTCTGGCTTCCGAAGCTCTCGAGGCTAAAGAGCTAATCATCAAGCAGAACGCGGAGCTTGAGCGCCCGAAGGCTGAGATAGAGACCCTGACGGAGACCATGAAAAACGTGCGACTGATCCTCCTGCGTGGAAAACGTGCGACTGCTGCAGAATGAGATCGCCAATGGGCTGGCGCGGCTACAGTATTAGCGGATCAGCAGTACACAAAGCAGCGCAATGAAAACCTCGCAGATGAAAACCGGCGTTTCGGTATCAAGCCGGCACAGCAGAACGAAGGAAACGCTAAGCTTCACGCTCCGATCAACAATGTCAAGGCTGCTCTGTGGTCTTGAGAAAAGCACTGCACGCAGCATCGATGAGTGGCGGCACATGATGATGTCTCCATGTCTGCTCAACATCTCGGACACCGTCAGCACCGCTTCCAGGATCTCTAGCCACGATACCGACAGCTTCGAACTCCCAAACGCATTTTGATGCATCAGCTTTCGAGCGACCTGCACACTTAACTGCACTTGATCCGGGAGTTGCCATGTCAAAACGACTCTTTCGTCCTTGAAGCAGCAAGCATCTCGCGATGCCTGGCTGCTACCGATGATTGCGGCCTGCTGTACCTGAGGAAAAGGGAAGTGTTCGAGAAGGAGAGAGAAATCCTTCCGATCGAAGACACGAGGCTGAACGCATATTTGCCATTAATAGGGCCAAAGCTCGATCTATGAGGAGGAGCATAGCTGAGGCGCCGGAAGCTCCACTCAGTTCTAAAATCAGCTCTTTCTTTCCAGATCCTCGTTTGTTTTGTTTGCTTCTCTCAGCTCATCGTGGCCATCTGAAGACGATCGTCAAACCCAAGCTACGAACCAGACCTCACCTCCTGCCGAAACGGCGTATACTGATGACTATCTCTAAACATCCCCACCGGATTTTCCAACCTCTTCACATACGTCCCCTCTCTAACCTCCCCCTCAACACCCCAAAAGCCCCATTCGTAACAAACCCCAACATCCTCCTAACCTTATCGCTCATACTCGCCTCAACCTCCGGCCGAATCGACAAAAAATTATTCTTCTGCTGTCTCACAAAACTCCTCATGAAAAACATCAAAATCACAGGTCTTTCCCCCTCAGTCATCCGATTCGGTCCCGTAGCATGCCATAATCTACTTTCGAAGACCAACGCCGTACCAGCTTTCCCTTCCGCAGCGACAGAACCTTCAATAGAAAACGGATCATCAGGAGCAAAATTCCCAACATGACTTCCAGGCCAAACCCTCGTTCCCCCATTCTCTTCAGTCACATCTTCCAGAAACCACATGATATTCAATCCGTAATACATATCTCGAATTGGAGGTTGGATTCCAACTTGATCTGTGTGTACCATCATCGGTACGTTTCCTGGTCGAGCGATATTGGCGGAATAGCTATGGATTAGGAAGTAGTCTCCTAACATTTCGGGGACGATATCGTCGATTAAAGGGTGTTCGAGAAGAGAGTGGAATTCTGGACCTTTGTTTATTAAGGTCCAGATTCGCTGGTTTACGGCTTGTGGACCGCCGTCGTGTTTGGAGACTCCGGCTGAGATTTCGCCGCAGGCTTGTTGTTTGATTGCACTTCGAAGAGTTGAGACTTCTGCTGGGGTCAAAGCGTTTGATACTAGGCCGTAGCCCCATTGCTTGACGTCGGAGAGAACTTGTTCGATGTCTTGAGTGGGTTTCGGAAGTTTTTCCGGTGATGGTGCGGGAGGCAGGTTGATTCGATCAACTGGGCAGAGATAGTCGGCGAACTTTACGGCCACTTTGATGTCGCCTTTTGGAAGGGTGGTCTCGTCGAAGAAGCCGTCTTTGAAGAGTCCGTAGCGAGGCTCGAGTTTGCCTTCGACGAACTGCTTGATATATTCTGGTTTGATCTTGACGCTGCAAGCCGCCTCTTGGTCGTGGGAAGAGGTCAAGACAGGTTTCGAGCGGGCGTCGAGATAGAGAGGTCCAGATTCCAGGCCAATGTCGAGTTTGAGAATCGCTTTCAAAGGAGCCATTTTGGGGAGGTATTCTTTGATCAGAGCCAAGGCACGCTGAGGCTCATTTACTTTAGTTCGTCGTTTGTATGATGGTGCAGAGGTCTGTTTCATGCCATTTGTGTCGCCATTCTCAGGCGATGCAAGAATGCCTGGAGCCATAGTGCTGTATGCGACCTGAAGTTGATGATCTTGTCGTTAAGAGCAATGCACCTGGCAAAACTGAAGCTTACTGTCAATGGAGTTGAACATTCGTTTCAAAGAACGTGAAACGATGCTTTGGTACAATAACTCACCTCGGATAGTTGTCAGCTTTCTCTTAGTCATGCATGTTGCACAACATACATCGAGCGGAGAGAGCTCTGCTCGCTTGCAAGTGTCGTGCGGGGACGAGATAGGTGAGAATGCACACTGCATCTGCTTTGCGCTCTTAAGTGGTGAGAAAAGGGCTCTTGCCACCTTTCAGATGGTGGCCGCAGAATGGCAAGTACCGAGCGAAGGGCTCAGCGGTTAGTGCCTTCACGATGATGGCCAAGAAATCGGTCTGGCTATGTCTATTGGGTCATAAAGAGATGTTCACTGATAGAACTCAGATCAGAGCACATATACACCAACCATGCTTTGGTCCGTCCTATAGTTCACCGCAAGAGCAAATGATTGCTAGAGAGGTTGACCCTTTAAGGCAGGAAGTATGAGACTCTATATGGGCTTCGAGGTATCGTATTATTCCAGGAAGATGATTCGACAATCCAGATGTCCAGGCAATCGAGCTTCAGTGGACATGTTCGTGGGTGAACTTGCGAGAGCCTGATGTGCGGCATGCCAAGCCTCCTTTGTTGGCGTCGACGATGTGTGGAGTTGCTTGGAATGATGTTGGCGCAGGAAGCTTTCAAGACCAGGCTACCTCCTTGCCATTGAAGGGTCTCCTTTCGGTGGTATTGCAAATTCACCTATGATGCCGACAGCGTCTCAGGGCATGTGAAGTTCGAAGAGGCCACGACCTGCCGAATGCCAAGATATTCGCCTTTTACGTTTGATGAGGCTGGCGAACAGCATCATGCCGTTCTCGCAATTTGACTGATGATTAGGGCATACGTATCTTGACATACTCAAGATGTGAGCGATCTCTGCGATTATATTAGCGCCCGCGCAGGTGTTGACATGCCGGCTAGGAGTCTGTATAAAAGAGAATGCTTTGGCTCTATACCACGATTAGCGACTCATTCTATTCCCACTCTCCCGAGCTCAGTAAAACCATGCATCACTTGATTCCTGTCGTTACTGCTTGCATATTACAGTACGCTTTATGCTCTACTAAGCGACGTAACTGACCATCTTCCAGCCTCACCACAGCTCAGAACCCAGGGATACCACCAATAGAAGGTCTTCTACCATCCGGTATCAACGTCAACGATCCCTGTGCCGGTCCAAACCCGAATGTGGACTGCCAACCACCAGAATGCTACTGCGAGGCCGCAGACCGCTGCGTTGATGATGCTCGAACACAATCCGTCTGTAAAGAGTATTCGACGACTCAGATCAGGGTCTTCGCAGAGACGAGGACGAGTTATGTGAGTAACGACCAAGGTGTCGAAGGACATGCAGCAACTGATGCAAGGAAATGCTAGTGCTATGGTCCTCCCATGGGCGTTCTTGCTGTAGACGATTTCGCGGCTCGTTGTCAAGCTGCTGGCGCTGATGGTGGGCAATGTTGCCCGGCAGGACTGCAGAGTGCAGATGCGCCTTGTGTGAATCGGCATTTGAGTGACCCGCCGGAGGTGTATCCGGATTCTTGTTAATACAAAATGAAGCCGAGATTGTGAGGTGGGTTGTGTAGGTGTGGCAACAATCCTTCTTGAGATAGTTCTGCTCTGTATAAACATCAGCTTGAGTACTCTTCTCATCTTGACGTTGCGGGTCATACCATATGTCAAATATTATTGTCATCCACAAGCTGAGCCCACTCATCAGATACGGTGGCTAGAGCTCTGCACATGTCCTCTAAAGTTGGTTTGATCTCGGTCCAAGGTCGACCCTGGAACTTCAGCCTCTCCACCAGGTTGAAGAAAGACGTTATAGCTTCATAGTTATGGCCGGAGCTGACTGTCACGTTTGAAGGTCCTCTTGGGCCAGGAAAGCCTGTCTCGTAGGTAGCATGCAGCCAATGTAACAAGTTTGGCCAGTGGAGACCTTCTTCTCGAGGGAAAATCGTGATGGACACTCTGTCAGGTTTCTGCAACGTGTTCCACCATATCTCAAGCTTGCGGATGTCGAAGTCGTCAACCTGTATCCAGAATTGATTCTCTTGCTCGTAGATGGATGTGGCCTCTTCTCTAATCTGCTTGCAAGTGCGCAGGAGAGAAGGTTCTGATGGCAAATCTCGTAAAAACTTTGGATTGGTGGATGATATGTTGATAGTGTCGCCATCGTCATCCTCTTCTGGAACAAGTACCTCGCGGTAGATGCGATTTCTGAGCTCCGCCGGAATGCCCAGAAAAGCGCATGGTCTCTCCTCCTCTGGGTCGCCGCTCGCTTGCTCGAAGTCATTCTCTTGTTGCGGCGGCAGTTCTGATGAAGTTTCGCTCTGATTTGGCGATGCCATACCTGGCGGACTGATCGCGCCCTCGAGTGCTGTGTCGCCTGTGGATGTCGGAGCGCATAACGCTTTGTTTGAGGGTGAGCATGCCATGTTCACACGAGTCGAACCTTTGGATTGTGTTGGCAGACACCAGGAATTTTAGTTTTACAAAGAAGCAGGAACCCGAAGCGATGCCGCGCATGTGAAGCTAAGGCAGTCGTGTAAAGCTTAATTTGACCGGTGTACTGTCAGGAAGGTGCGTTGGGAAGCGATTCACATCTTATGCCGCTAGTCAAAGCGCGCTGTGAGCTGCAGATTTGACAATGGCCACATCATGGCATCTTCTTAACTATTCATCATCAGAGGCGTCGTCTACTCGTGCATTTCTGTTGCCTTCCGTCTCGACTCCAGTTCCTTGCACCTCCCTCATGAAGGCAGCGATACGTTCCTCAACTCTTGCCGCCTGCTCTGCTTGGCTCAGATTTCGAAAATCTTCGCCCAGACTGCCCTCAAAATCTTGCAATAGCTGCAGAACCCTCTGATCGCGATCTGAGCCAGGGATTCGTGGGTTCACGGCGAGCCGTTGATAAATGTCGGTGTCAGAGTCAGAGGTGTCTCCACCAACATCATTCTGAAGCTCGATCAAACGCTGAGCACGAGCTCGGAAGTCTTCTTCTGATATGCCTGCTTCGCGGACCTGACGCATCATTTCTTCTTCGCTTGCGGGAGGTTGCCGGTCTGCTGCGCCATCTTCGCCAGTCGCAGCTGAATCCGCTTGCTGTGCCCGACCATACCACGGGAAGAGCTGACTGAAGAACCGGTTGAGCGTTGAAATTTCTCGGGTCTCTTCTCGATACCTCGCCGTACCCATGAGACCGTCTCCTCCGGGTCTCTCTGAGCCTCGGCGACGCGAAAGGTATGACATGAAACCATCATCAGGTGGGAGAGGGTCGGAGGCGCTTTCGAGCTGCTCGGTAAAGTGCCGTGGTATCAGAGCGATCAGAGTGGGCGTGTCTGAAAGTATGACGTGCCTTGCCACATTTTGCGTGATGTCTGAAGAATCGGTAGCAGCCATTGCCGTCTCTGGCGGCACAGCACTGGCAGTTTCGATCAAGAGATTCGTGTTCTCAGGCGTATTCCAGAGATCTTTCGCGCGTGTGGCGTAAAGCTCGGTGTACAGCTTTTCTTTCATTGAGCTAGGCTCCTTACCCCAAACAGCTGGAGGCGGATCCACGTTGAGCTCTTGCATCAATCTGGATATTATGTAAGGATACTTGCCCATTGCTGAGAAGAGCAATTGTTGGCCTTTGCCCCTGTTGCCAGCTTGACATTCAGCAAGGCCTTGGCTGAGGACAACGTTTGGCATGTTTGCATGGGTAGCTCTGAGCGAAGCGTTCCTGCTCAGATTGAGGTAGTCCAGGTCCTGCTTCGATCGGATCGCATACTGATCCAGCACCAACCAGAGAGCGTACGGATCATTCTCGGGAGACAGCGAAAGCAGCATCTTTGCCCACTCATACACTGTCCGCCATGTCGCTCGCATGGTCAGATTCTGGATGTAGCGCCAGCTTGCCAGCCAGAACTCGCGATTTTCCGCTCTTCGAAAGTCAAGTCTCGCTTTGCCTTCCGCAAGGTTCTTGGCAAATGTGCTGTGTACAGCTCGTCCTAGGGAGAAGAGTGCGCGCTCAAGCAAGTCGCCAGATGTCGAATGATCTCGTTCTTGCTTCGCAATCTCGGATACCTGAAGCAGTGTGGATATGTGGTATGGGTTGTGCTGAAGAAGCAGGATGAGGCGATTCGGGTCCATCGATGCCACGCAGCTTTCGAATTGGGATTGCACATCCTGGTATGCGCTGTTGTGTACGAACTTGTACAGCACTGTGCCATCAGCTCGCTTCTCCTCCACTTCCATACCTAGACCACCACCAGCTGCCACAGGCCACTCTTCTTTACCTTGAATGAAGATATTTCTTCGCAGGGCCATGGCAGCAAGACCTCCAGATCTGCCGTCCACACGCTGTCCTCGCAGTGCTTGTGCCAACCCGACCTGCTGCACCCGTCGTTGCTGTCTTCTGTTCCCACCTGCTGCACCTCCCGGCGCTTGCTGATCATCATGATCCTGCTCCAGAGCCGCCCTGCCAAAAAGTCGCTTCATCTCGTTCGCCGCATGTAGGTTGTTCGTGTCTATGGAGAGAAGTCTGTTCGCTTCTTCAACAGCAGGATCGATTCCTGCTGTGGTTGTACCAGAGTCTCCAGCTTTACCATTTGTCGACAATGACTTCAGAGCAGCGTCAATCTCATCCACTTCGTCTGTATCCTGTCCAGGCGTGTCCGTACCTCCCTTAGCCTTCTTCTTTTTTTTCTTCTTCTTTTTGGATGATGGCTTGGGCGCTGTCGAGGCGACAGGCTCGTCCGGTATCGATGCTCCGTCTTCGTGATCCTCTGCATCTTCTTCGGGCTCGTCTTCGTCTTCTTGCAGCATGGCGAATGCGCTCTTCTTCGGCTGTATTATCACCTCCGGCTCATCATCCTCGTCTTCATCGTCCTCTAGTGCGCGTGCTTCTTGCTCGAGCTGCTTCAGCCGTTCCTGCTCCTCCTTCTCCCGCTGCGCTTTTCGCAACGCGCGGGAGGACATTGTAAAGGTATGGGAGGCGACTCAGAGCTCGCGTTTGTGTCTGGTATTGAGAGGGAGTCTCTTCTTTTGTGCTGATCACGGCTGCACAACTCGGTTTTGGCAGGCCTTGCAGCAGATCAATGAATTCGCATGCAAAGAAAAGGACTATACAAACGGAAATGCAGAAGCTGAAGAAGTGCGGTGTCTGGAAAAAGTCAATGGGCGGCGACAGTTTTCATTCACGCGTCTGAATCAATGATGACGGCATGTGCCCCGCAATTCAGGCAGGATTTGATGCCTCGCATGTGAAATTCCACTCAATCTGTCCTTCGAGCTAGGACAAGAATGCGAAGCTAAGCCATGTCACAGTAGTTCTCTAGGCCGATGCATGATGACTGCTCCAATGCCCTTCTCCAATCTCTGCTGTTGCCCTTCCCTGACGCTTCACGATACAGCCTCCAACCCGAACAGCTGGTTCCGCGCTTACAGGCGCAGCAAGTCCATCCAGCTCTTGAAGTCTGGCCGATCAGGGTTGTCCCAGTGCGCAAGTAATCTACTCTTTTCCTGCTCATCATGATGATGAGCATATTTCTGCCACTGCTCGTGCAAGTTGAGCGCAACCCTGATGTTAGAGTCTGCGCACTCGGCGATGTGCTTCAGTACGCGCCAATCGTCTACTTTCTCAAGCAGCATGATAATAAGTGCTTCCTCTGCTCGCTGAATCTGACGCTCGTCGACCAGACCAAGTGGTTTTAGATACACACGCGCCACAATTGCGAGATAGTGGCGGCGGTCACAGATAGCCAGTGTGAATTTCCCTATGTCCCAACGGTCATGGTGGGCAAGGTCGATTATGGGCAAATGGTGGGGTGGATCTGGCATCTGAAGCTGATGTGCGCCCAGTCCTCGTTGCTGAAGCTGGGCACCCATGTAAGTCCAGAGGCCGATGATGCCAAACTTCTCCACGGTTGTACCACAGTAGAATTCTTGCTCACAGATGATCGTGAGAGAATGGATGGAGGGTACTTTCTCTCCGACCACGTCCAACCAGCGAAGAAGGTTGTCGAAGCTGCCGTTTCTCAAGTTGAGATGAGTGACGAAGTTGGTGCTGGCAAGGAACACGTCGTAGGTTTCATCGCGCATCTGCTTGTCGACTTGAGTAATCGAGGGCCATGCGTGAGTGATATCGGTGTAGCCGTCCTCGCGATCTGTGGCTAGAGCGAACTCCGAGATGTTGTTACGCAGTTCTGGCGCGAGAGCTTTCAGGCGCGAGATGACATTGCGGGTTCTATTGCTTTTAATTAGCTTCATCTCGGTCGCTGGCGGATTGATTACTTGCGTGATTCCCGCCATTGCGCGCGCTCAGCGGTCGTTGGCGTTGAGGGAAGACAAATGTGCTCGCGATGTGTTTTTGGAGTGTTGACGACGCACAGACGTGCCTGCCATCTGAAGCTCCAACGCCCGATCACGGCAGACTAATCATGGCAGATGCGATGGTCGACAGGATGCGTTGCGTCCTACTTTCGATCTCTATTCCATGCTGTACAAAGGGTATCTTACTGTTCTATCATGCTGCACCGGCCTGTGCAAGTCCTGCTATTCTACTTGCTCACCTCCTTCACGCCTTCCTTTCCCTTGTCGAACGCTCGCCTTATCAAATTCCCTGCGCTCTCCTCTACCCTCTCGAATGCAGCAGTCCAGTCGTATTGCTGCAATGTCTTCACGTTTCTCTCGAGCTCCGCATTCCATTTGTCCTTCGCAGTCTCAAGCAGTCCGGCCTGCACTTGTCTGTTCGTCGGTGGCGGAAGAGGCGGCTGTGGTGCGACGATGTTGTCTAGGAGAAGAGATTGTTGATGTAGGAGCGCGGCTTGGTGGACTCGATTCCGAGTATGGAGGTTGATGGAGAGGTAGAGGACTGTGGCTGTTAGGGTGAAGCCGCCCAGCTTGTGACATTGTTAGCAATATGTAGCATGATTCAGTAGATACGATGCTTACCAGCCCCGTCGTGAACCCCATAGCGACTTCAATATGTGCTTGGTGGTATTGCTGTCGAGTGTCGGAGCGGAAGTGACGTTCCCAATGCCGGCAGCGGAGGCAGGTCCGGCAGCGACGATCTCTTGGCCATCAACCTCCTGTGCATCCACTACACGATCACATCTCTCTGTATACCACAATGGCTGGAGGACTCGTCAAATACCGACATCTGTCGCGAGATAGCGCACATCGAAAAGCACTTTTACGGAATCTGGTCACATCCCTCATCGAGCACGAATCCATCACCACAACATGGCCGAAGGCAAAGGAAGCGCAGCGATTAGCAGAAAAGTTGATCACACTGGGAAAGAGAAATACAGTAGCTAGCAAGCAAGGCGCACAAGCAATATTATTCGTATGCAAGGCAAGATGATGCACGTGAATACGCCTCTGACATGTCCTCCAGGAACCGCATCGCTACATGTCCAAAGTCTTCGGCGAACTACGAGAACGATACGCATCACGACCCGGCGGCTACACTCGCGTCCTCCGAATAGAACCCGTCAAAGAAGATCAGGCTCCTTCCGCGATTCTCGAACTAGTCGATGGACCAAAAGATATGCGATTAGCAGTGACCGCGAAGAGCATTGCGAACGCGAGACGAAAGGCAGAAGAGGCAGGCAAGGATTTCCGACTGAATGATATGACGGCGCATAATGTGAGAAAAGTGACACGATTTAGAAAAGAAGGAGACAAGGATTTGCAGGAGATGGTGCAGAAGTTCGAGAGATTGTATGAGGAGGGTGATGAAGGTGTGGAGGAGGTCAAGAAGAAGAGGGTGTATCATGAACCAGAGAAGTCGAGATAGTTGAGACTCTCCTTCTGTGACAATATGTACAGTGCATGGCGTATGGTGTCTTGCTGGAAGTACAAATGCTAGGATATGGATATGTGATGGAAGGTCGCCTCTTCTCATGGCAGGCCTAGGCGCGGCAAGTCCTGCCCGCAATCGAACACGACCATTTTATGGAAATGCTGAATCTTATATGTTCTTCTCTTCGCAGGCTGACTTGTGTCTCTAGTACTTGCATAACATCCCTCGCCGTGATACCAAAGTGCACAGCCTGGATCTACGACAGGCACATCTGCGACGACCAAGGCCTTCCGATCTTGCTCTCAAGAGGACGACACTTATCCGACATGCCGCGCAAAGATTTACGAGGAACCTCAAGCACGAATACAGGCACGAGGAATACATTCGTTATCTCTTATCGACCCTTAAGCCGAGCAAAGCTGGGTCACGTACTTCGGAAAGGAACTCTACACATCCAGAAGACGAAAGAGCCGGCGTCTCGATAGCTGCATGAGCAACTGCACTTCATCGAGTGAAGCAAGCACAGCAGTTTGCTGCACCTTTGTCTCAACTGTGAAAGCCACTCCGTTCACTCCATCCCAGTCACCAAAAGGAAGGAGCGCTCACCACCTGTTGCTTGGACAACAATAGTAAATCACGTCGAATCTGGTATAGAGTCCGCGCGCCCTACCTTCACTTGCCTGTCTCCATCTGGACCTGCAGAGGCAGCTGTATTTAAAGCGTCGCCCAGCATTTCAAACCCTTGTATTATATCCTACACTTTGACTACTCCACAACAACCAGATCTTTCGCCACGACCAATCTCCACACTTACCTCTGGGTACCAAATTTATTGGCCACTGGCCACTGGATCTCCCTGTCCATACCAGACAGACAGTCTGCTCCCACCTCTTTTCACCTCATCGACGCCAAGTACATTCAACACGCCTTTCGTCCTCTGCATACACCATGCCACCATTCGTTCCACCAATCCAGCAGACACGCCAAAGCTTTCTCGCTGACCTTGCCAAGCACATCAAAACTGGACATCTGGACGAAAATGATCAGGAGTGCCCAATCTGCCTCGTTCCATACCTTGGCTACAGCGGGCCGGTCACCAAGTTCAGCGAGCGTGCCATAATTCTTCATGACAAGTGCATCGTTGGAGAAGACTGCGCACGGCACTGGCTGACGCGTACTACGAACGACTGCCCGAAGTGCCGTCTGGTACTCTTTCGTGGCAGGAAAGGAGGAGATAAGCTGGTGCCAGGCCAGCCGCCATTCAATGCAGGCTTCGACGATGCTGACAACAGCGATCGACTTCCTGACAGCGCTCTCTTGATCGCACTCCGCAAAAATCTCAAGCACCACGTAATCAGCATCGACACGCTCACCGACAGCGATCTTGAGCACCTCCTGGCCACCTTCGATGAAGCTGCTCCAAATCGACGCTTTCGGAAACTCACTCAGGGCATGCGTTTCCGAGCAAGCCGGTTCCTCGCTGACGGAGTCATCGACGACGTGAATTACGCCACATACGACCAGCACTTCACTCTTCCTAAGATCCCTAAAAAGTACTACACAGTTGACGCAGCTAAGATCAACGCCACTATCTGGCGATGGTTCGTCAAAACTATGAAGGTGCCGACTGCCAACCGCTGCACGACCACATTTCACATCCAGGATCACGCCTTTGCACCCAAGCTCGTCTTCGAGACCTTTGAGGTCACACGACAGTTTGATGACTTCAAGGTGAAGTTGT
Source organism: Pseudocercospora pini-densiflorae CBS 125139 (assembly GCA_000504365.2). Taxonomy (NCBI): domain Eukaryota; kingdom Fungi; phylum Ascomycota; class Dothideomycetes; order Mycosphaerellales; family Mycosphaerellaceae; genus Pseudocercospora; species Pseudocercospora pini-densiflorae. The sequence goes on along the minus strand of AWYD02004371.1, from coordinate 78,683 downwards.
CATACCTCGCCAAAGAGCTCAAGAAGAGGTTAGAGCGGCTCGGAGTAACAGACTGCTGGGCCAACGAGGAGTCCGGCTTGAAGGCCTTCCGGCAAGATCTGGTCACAGCAGTGATTCGGCTCGTGAAAGGAGAGGAACTTGTGGAGCAGAAGGGACTGGAGATTGATGGCGTGGAAGGCTCATGGATGGAAGGCGTGGATGTGGTAGCTGTTCCTGGTGTTGTATGGTAAACTGATGGCGCTGGGACTGGCACTACGCACGCCTACAGTGCGTGTCCAGAAGCAACGGTCAGCACAAGTCGGCAAGCACCTTCAAATAAACCCACACGTGGCTGCCACATGTTCGCAGAAGCTCTTCACGAGCATTCTGCGTGTGAACGGCTTACGTCACTCCGCAAGTCTGTGACAGACGCGAAGCACGGGCCTCCCGGCCTCGAGGCTCAAGTCCCACCTTAATACTTCTTAACTTCTTCTTCTATACACAAACATCAGTCCTACACCATTGCAAATATGGCGCCTCAAAGCACCATGGCCCTGCCCACCGACACCACCGAGGACTTCAACACGCGCTTATACGACCTACCACAAGAGCTCTTTGAGAAAATCTTCGAGTTTGTCATCGCAGTCGAGTCTGACCAAGCCATCGAGATCCATAATGGATACAAGCCGCCTAAGGCACTTCAGCTTACGCGTAAGTACACGGGAGAAACCATACCTAGTCAGTGCAGCTGCTAATCATATTGTATCAGGAGCTATCAGAAAACAGCAAGCGCCGAAATACTACAGCAACAATGTATTCCTTACAAAAGTCAGTGCTAAATCGACAAGCCTTTGGTTCACTAGCCTGGAGACCTCGCACCGCTCTATTCTTCAAGCAATCCGACTCGAGCGCTGGGAGGGATGCTGCAGACTCATCGGGAGGGACCCGGACCTTGAGGGTTACGGCGAATTCATTCCTGCCTCGATCTTTAAGAAGATTGTGATTCAGAGACTCCTCGTCCACTTATGGAACTTCTCCTACGTGAGCCAAATGCCAGAAGACCACTTCAAGATCGATTGTAGAGACCAGAGCGGCAACTTGGTGTGGATGAGTGGGACGGAATTAAGGGCTTTCATGCGTCAGCTGTGATTTGGCTCTGGAGAGGAAAATCGAGGATTAGCGGGAAGGAGGTGCTCATGATGAGAGGCTGCTATTAGCTATTGTGATTTGAACATCGTCATTCAGAGCTTGACGCAGGCTTGGATTCCTTGCGATGCAATATGATTCGAAATTCGCGCGCTCGGATCGGATGACCTGGCAAAGAAGAGAGAATGGATATCTGTGTTCCCAGGACAGTACCATCCCAGCTTTCATAGCAATGGTAGATGACGTCCAAACCCTCAAATTTGAGATGTTCGCGGAAGCTTTTAGCCTTCTCGCATGTGAAAGGCATACGTCACCTCGCGTGTATATGACACGGACCTCAATTTGGTCTCTGCCTCACCTTCCCAACTTCTTCCCCGAGACACACAGCGTCCATACCATAACATCGCAGTTATGGCGGATCCGAACAACAATACAGATTCCGCAATTCAACTCGCGCTTGTCCAAGACTTCAAGACACGACTTAACAGCCTCCCTCGAGAGCTCTACGACAACATCTACGAGCTCGTCATCACAGTGAGATCGAATAAGGTCGTCGAGGTCGAGGAAGATTACCAGCCGCCAAAAGAGCTCCAGCTCACCTGTAAGTACAGCTACAACGCAAGTTTCGGCTAGAGTACCTATTGACGTTATCTTGAACAGGCGCTATCAGACAGCAGCAAGCGAAGACTTACTATGCCACTAACAAGTTCCTCGCCTCTGAGGGCTTGTACATCTTTGCAAAGTGGCTGCCAACTCTTCCCGACGAACATCAGTCCCTACTCACGGAAGTTCGAGTCTCGCTGTGGGAGAAATGTAACAGGTGGACAGCATGGGAGAGAAGCGGAGTTTCGGACCCGCGCCACCACAAGAGGATCCTACGTAAGATCCTCTACGTCTTTGCATCCGTTGTTAGAGGCTGCGGATCTTTGCCTCAAGATTGCCTCAAGACGGACTGCGTGGACGAGATCGGGAACATGGTGTGGTTGACGCTGGAGGAGGTGTCCCAGCTTGTGCGTCGGCTGTGAGTGACGGGGTGTTGTTCTGGGAAGTGCATCAATGAGGACTCGAGCGTGGGCAGAACTGATCGATTGGGCTCATGAATCGTGTCGCTGGGCTTTTGTGGAAGTTGTAGATGGCCTACAGGAAATGGAGTTGTTGTCACTGCCGCACTCTGAGCTAAATGCTTGACTCCGAGGAAGTAGCGATGGAGCAATGGAATGGGTCTGGCGGCCTTGAAGGAGTACGATCACAATTTGCAGAGCAATGAAAAACAACGTGCAAGTCCTCGACTGGAGTGCAGTGTGGATCCACGCCTGCCAAGTCCTGTGGAGATTGTGGCAGCTGCGCGTCAACATCGTCGCGCTTTCACGAAACATACGTGCATTCTTCTCACCCATTCACACATCACAGTATATTGCCATCTTCGCATGACTGGGCATCAATGGAACTCGAGCGTGTTGTATGGACTCGCGAATACCTCCTCTGACTCTGTACTTGTCACTGCAGCCCTGACACGTTAGCGAGGGACTACTTTTGTACTCTATCAGGCCTTTACGCGGCAAGGAACTGTGATGGCTTCGCAACGAGCATGCCACGATTCCACGATGAAGATGAAGTCGTAGCTACAGGTGGACTGAAAGACTTCGCAATTCATTCAGCACTTTCGCACGGACACGCTTACTATCGCAGTGGACTCCTGGCAGATTTCTTCTTTGCCCAGAATGGCCCAGCCTCGCTTGTTCTGCAACGCAATAGTCCTTCAAATAACTGACCTTCGCAGCTGAACACACGAGTTCTTCCGGGGAAGGTCCACTCGACCTGCGCAATCTCTTGGCATTTTCATTCATACCTCGAGATGAATGACATCTCTGAAATGCGACGAAGTGTGCAGTCGTTGCCACTTGAACACAAGAGAGAAATAAACCCCATGCTGATGTCGTCTCACAAAACAAGGCTTCAACAAGGCTGAGCAGAATTCACATGCATGGCCGAGCAAAGAGCCGGACCCGTGGCCTTTGGACCAGACATGGCGAGCAAGACTCTTGCCGGCGTTCTTCAGCCCTGCATAGTCTTGTCTTGAATCGGAGACCAGCACCAAATGAGTCCGTACAACATCAATTCTTTTCTCGAGCCAAGAAGCAGAAACCATCAAGGTCCACGCCAAGAGAGGTCGGCTACTGAAGGGATTTTTGCTTGGCCTGCATATGGTCCACTTAAAGTGTGGACTTTGATAAGCCACTCCACAGAAGACCACCAAGTATCCTATGCGTCGTTCTCTCGAGATACCATTCGATCGCAATATTCACTCACTTTCCGCTTTCAGGCAGCGCCATGGCCGAGGAGAAGCAACCTGTGGCGGACGCTACGATCGTTTCCGGACCAGAGGATAGCGATGCGGAGCAGCAAAGCACAACCGTAGCTCCGTGGAAACAGCCTCGATGGCGGCGTATCGTTGGGCTGTTCTGGGACTCGGTGGACGGACCTCCGCAAGAGCGACGATATATCCAGAAGCTCGACACCTACATGTTCTCGTACATGTGTCTAGCTTATTTCATCAAGCAATTGGATCAGACTAATATTAGCAATGCTTTCGTTAGCGGGATGCAGGAAGATGTGAGATCACTCACCAACGAAACCTGGCTGCCAGGCTGATGAGATATAGCTGCGACTCTATGGAAACGAAAGAAATTGGCTAAATACATGGTTCAACATTGGGATCTTGCTAGGTTCAACGCTTCGCTCTTCAATCCTGTGTCAACGTACTGACTTGATACAGGCACGGTTCCAGCGCAAATCATTCAGCTCGAACACATACGTCCTTCAATATGGATTCCTTCTTGCGAAATCTTCTGGTCGATACTGGTAATCGGAATGGGCTTCGCCAAAAATGTCGAAACACTGTATGCTCTGAGATTCCTTGTTGGCTTCGCCGAAGCCTGTGTCTTCCCTGGATTTGCAGCCATGCTAGGTAAAGCGCACCATGGTCTCTTCTTCGAAGGCCCAGCTAACAACAACCACAGGCGGCTGGTATGGTCCTACACAACTTGCTAAGCGAGCAGCACTCTTCGAGCAGTCTAGCGCTATTGGCAATATGTTCAGTGGCTACTTACAGGCAGCTCTGTACACTGGTATGAACGGCAAGGCTGGCCTGAAGGGATGGCAGTACGTACTTGGTTGGCAATGCGCTTACGACTGTCTGCTAATGATCCGAAGATGGATGTTCGTCATTGACGGCCTTATTGGAATACCGATCGCCATCTGGGGATTATTTGCAGTCCCAGACTTGCCACATGCGACACGTGCTTTTTACATGTCAAAAGAGGTCAGTATTCACTCGAAATTGGAACGTTTCAGTGAGGGCTGATCGCATCTAGGAACGAGAGTACGGTGTCGAACGAATCGAGAAGCTAGGCAGAGTTGCACCAACGAAGCTGACTGTACGCACCGTTGCTAAAGTCTTCTTGAACTGGCGACTATGGCTTTTCATTCTTCCATACAAGTGAGAAAAGTCGCAAACAACTGCAAACGATTGCTAACACAATGACAGCATGGTTGGCCAAGCAATTTCGGGGATAAAATATTTCAACCTCTACCTCAAAGCAGAGAAATACAGTGTCGTGCAGATCAACATCTTACCAACAGCCGGCGATGCCCTGTCGGTCGTCGCTGCTCTGGGTTTTGGCATCCTCGCAGACATCACTGGATTTAACGCCACAATCGTCGTCGGTATCTCACTGCTTGTCATGGTGGCAAATGCCATGCTTGCAGTCTGGAGTATACCAAAGTCAGCACTACTATTCGCCTTCTTCATCAGCTATGCTGGGCTCGCTGCTCAGCCTATTGTGATCGCATGGGGAAATCACCTCGCTGCTGGTGATCCGGTGCTACGCCAGATGCTTGTTGCTTGTGGGAATGTGGCGTCTTATACGTTTAATGCTTGGTTGCCATGTAATTGGATCATAAGAATGATTCTGCTAAGCTGTGCTGATGATGAGACAGTGGTTGCTTTTCCGACATACGATGCCCCGAAGTATGATTACGGATACCAGATCCTGGTCATGTTTGGCGCGCTTGCAATTATTGGCACTATTGCGATGCACTTCTTACGAGTTCGGTTCGCGGAGAAGTCTTGAGATGAACAAGTCAGCTTTTCGTCTCCATGAGCCATTGAAGCACCGGCACAGGATTTCCGGTGTCATTGAAAGCTATGCTGCCAGAGTCATCGTAAGGACACCATCATGCAAGTCTTCAAGCCGTACATCTCATTTCACCTCCCGTACTCGCTCTGCTCTGATTTACCTACAAATCATGCCCGCTAACAGGAAATCACAGCTTGCAACACTTCGTTGAGCCCTCAGACGTGAGATCGTGGGGCTTCACTCACTCTCTCAGTCATCTCCAATATAGCCAGGCCCATCGGACGATACCCGACAATGCCTGCATGATCATACCATCGAGGAGCAACTCCACCAGCACTTTACAACAACTATCCTCCTCACTGCTCACCATCCTGCCACTCCTTCATACTCTTCCACTCCTCAAGACCAACACAAACAATGTCCCTCAACTTCTCCGCAATGGCGCTGAGATCCGAGATGCGAATCTCATCATTCTTGCTTCCCGCCGCATTGGCAGGGCGTGTATTGACGATCTTGCCTGACTTGAAGTTCTCCGCCATAGCCTGCAGAACCTCAGTCATTTCCTCCTCGATAATAACTGTACGCCTGGCGCTAGCACCATACACAGCGATGGTGAAGCTACGGAAGTTGACGATCACAGCCAACGGGACATTTCGTCCCAGATGTGCAGTGAGGAAGCGCACAGACTTGACGTTTTTGGGAACGTGCTGCGGACCCCAGGGCATTTGCGCTTCCAGCAACCCAAGGGATTGGTCGCGATCCGCGGAGTCTGCGTATGCTGGAAGAGAAATCTTGAACTCGGTATGCTGGCAAGGACCACGCATGACTTGCGCGACAGCCGCTTTCGACTCGATGTGAATCTGTCGAGAGACTGCTGAGAGTACTGAGCCACGCTTACAGGGCTTGTGGAAGTTGACTTCGCGAGCAGACTGGTCGGTTGCGGCGACGAGCTCGTACAGGTCGAGACGGAGCTCTTTTGGGAAGTGGGCTAGGGTGCCTAGGGAGGCTGTGGTTGTGAGGCCCGAGGCTAGTGGTGAAGAGGCCATTTTGAAGATGACGCCAAAGGGAGTGCCGGTGGTTGATGGTCAAGAGAGAGAGAGAGAGCGCGCGAAGTTCGAGGCGGGTAAGATTTGTGTGTATAGATTTGGAAGCGCTAGTGCGTTTGTATGCATGTTTCGAGGACCCGGAAGGCAGGCACGGATTTTCGGTTCTTGCGAGGCCGAAGTCCTTCATTCACTTTGCGTGCACTGCAAGGAGGTTCTGTTGAATATGTGCTTATATGAGGAGCTATGTGTTACTGTAAAAGGTATCCCTTCTATAGGAAGCCTAGTTTGCTACCTGTTTGCTAGAGCCCAGTAGATAATCGAGTTCGAGTATACCACGAGGTTTCTGGAACGCTAGATGAGATGCTGTGCTTATGAGAACACGAAAATGCGGTACGTGGGTAGATTCGATGTCATATTCATTATCAAGAAAACACAGTAACGCCATACTCCCTTCCAACCCAGACCATCCCGTTTTCCCTCCCTCCCATTACTCCAACTCCAACTCCAATCCCACATCTACACTACACTAATAATTCTGCAATCTATCCAACATCGTCGCCCTCCTTCCCCTCCCGGCACCAGGAGTAGGACTCGGCGGCGTGCTCGCATGAGTAACATTAAAATAATTCTCCTCAGCATCTGTATATCTCTGAGCTCTAGACCTAGGAGGAGGACGATCAACAGGATCTTGATCTATTCTCGCCCACACGTGCTGTCCCGGTGTGGTAGGTCGGCGACCCACTTGCTTCATGGCATTCTTGAATCCTTTGCCGATGCGATGGGCTTTGGCTCCGATGGCTTTAAGAGTGTCCCTATGACGGGGACGGGGAGAGGGTTCAGTCTGCCTGTAGTCCAGGCGACGGTCTGCCGGGCCGGGGAAGAGTGGTGCATTATGGTCGATAGTTGAGTTGGCGACTCGATCGTCGAAGGAGATTTGTCTTGGTGCTGGTCTGGCGAGTTCTATGTCGTCTTGAGCATCCCAGGACCATTGCCTTGATGCTGGCCTGACGATTTCTACGTCGTCCTCGGCATCGGTCATTTCAAAGTCGTTGTCGTTGTGTTGAGCCATATTGATGAGCGTGTCTGACAGCTCTTGCATTGCTTGAGAAGCGCGGGACGATGCTTGAGAAGCACGGGACGCCTGTCGTGCTGCTTGACGTAGAACGGGAGAAGGACTGCCTGTGGGCAACATGTAATCGGTACCAGCGGGGATCAGCCCTCGTTGGACCAATTCATCGTTGATATCATTGATGCCCCGATACCTGGTTAACCTAGCGCTTGAGGTCTCTCTGGGAGACGAGGACTTCCGAATCCCGGCAGGTCCAGGCATTAGTATTGCCGGGTGGGAGACGCGGCTATTTCTGACCCTAGCATTGGCTTCCTCTTGAGACGGTGCGAGGTGTGAGAAGTGCGGCCTTTCGCGTGGGCTTCTCCTCTGACCGGGACGAAAAGGACGCTCTCCATGAATTCTGAGAGGGGCATTGGGTTCATGATTGGCCAACATTTGTGCATCCTCCATTGAAAGCCTCTCCGCGTGGCCCCCATTTCTGACTCTGACATTGGCTTCCTCTTGAGACGGTGTGAGGTGTGAGAAGCGCGGCGTTTCATGCCGCTCTCTTGGCTGCCGATGAATATAATTGTTCAGTCGCTGTCGCCGGTAGTAACCATTGCGACTCCTTTGCGCCTGCGCCTCCTCCGTCCGTTCTCTAGTGGGTGACATCCTGGAGCTCTGAAGGTAGTCAAGGTAAGCTTGGAGAGATCAGAAGGGTGTCAACTTCACCTCTCGGGCCATATAGTTACAAGGTCGTATGCACTTCCTTTCAGCATCGCCGGATCCGGCGTTACAATTGTGGACTTCTTTTTGGTGATGTTCCTGGGCGGGTGACAAAGAAGTTTTGAGCGAGTCTACGAGCTCGATTGCAGTTGTAGTAGGACAAAGCATGAGCTTGTTTTGGTACAACTAAATTCGTGTTGTAGCTCGAACCTGATCTTTTTAAGCCGGCGATGCATTTCGAATCTCTATAATGTCTTCTGGGAAGAGGGTTTATCCCTTCCAAGCCATGGGGTATCATGCTTTTAGCAAAATCGTCGAATCGTGAAGGGCCGTCATCCGTGCAGCCTATGTGCCACTCGCCTCCCTATAGAATGCCAGAGTCTTGCCAGCTCCAGCCGTCACAAAAATCTCATTCCTCGCAGTAGGAGAGTGCCAAAGCCATTTGACAGCCCATAGACACTTTTCGCTCTCCGTCTGCGTGGCCACGCACTCTCGTCGCTCGATGCTCCAGATCTTGGCCTTGCCGTCATAGCTACCGCTTAGAAGATACTCGCCACTCCAGTTCCAGTCGAGACTCATGATCCAGCTTGCATGACCTGTCAGGTTGGCGACCTGCTCGCCGCTCTGGGTGTCATAAAGGGCAATAATTCTGGCGTCTCCGGCAGCTGCAAGATATCGATTTGCAGGGCTGAATTTGACGCTTCGCACGGGTTTGATGAGACCGCTGAGGGAGTGCGCAAGCCGGCGAGTGCTGTTGTTGAAGATGTAGATGCTTCCGTTCTGGTGCCCTGATGCAGTCATCTCGCCATTTGGAGAGACGTCCACGCTCATGCCGAAGCTGCCCTTCGTCTCGTACTGTGTAATCTTCTCCGCTTTGCCTTCTGAGATAGTGTTCGTATCGTAGACATTGACGCGACCATCGGAAGAAGTGATGGCAAGATATTGTCCGTTCTCGCTCAATGCCGGCGCCCAGTGTTCGCCAGCCTTCTTCTCGCCCACTATCTCGCCTTTTGCCTGCCATTCCCCATCTTCTGAGCACTCCCATACCTTTACATCACCCGCGAAGCCCACACTTGCTGCTACTCTGCCGTCTAGACTGGCGCAAACATGGTGACAGCCTAGCTTGTGCACTTTCTCGAGAGTTTGTACCAGGGGATATGGGTTTTCGTCTTCGGCGGTGTCGGCGTGTATCGTCTTGCCGTTTGTGCTATGGATCTTGATGCTCGATGACCCCGAGGCCGTCAGAAGATGTGAAGGCGTTACGGCAAGCGAGAAGATGTCGGTAGAATGTGCATCGGGGATAGTGAGTGTCTGGAGGTATTGCTTGGACTACAAGATTGGATCAGCAACTCGACCTTGAGTACTTCATACGCGTTTTCATACCATGACTGAAAGCGTATCTCGTTGTAAGACAGCGTTGAGGTAAAATGGTTGCCCTTCATAAACCGATGATGTTGATGCCAAGGTGGGGCCAAAACTCAGTCGCGAGGCTTGACGACTTCATCTCAACCTTCGCGCCAACATTCACGACAGCGACCATTCTTCATTGTTTCTTCTTGACGCTATACGGCAGCGGCAAAGTGATCTCAATGTACATTCACTGACATTGACTGGAGCTTAGCGATCGTGGCACCATCCAGGCTCGTTTCTTACTCGCATTGAATGCGAGGTTGCAGACCGCTGCACCAATTGACGCGTACTACGCGCCGACATAGGCGAAAAATCCTCAATGTGCTGCCTGGGGCTGGATCTGAAAGACTATCGCGAATGGGTGGGCACCCGATCGTTTAGTAGACCTGGCAGAGTGGACAGCAGCAAGAAATTGCAAATCATGCACCAATAAGGACCGAAACTAAGCTAGAATCTGGCATACACCAACATCCATCTTACACTCCAGCGGGATATTCGACTCGAGCCCGCCCTCGCATCTCGCCAGCAGAACAAGAGCAATGGAATCACGGGACTCTTGATTGCAACCAGGCCAGCTGATGTTTCATTGCTTTGACCCAATCCTTGTGGGCACAATGTTCCTGACAGTCACTGGGACTGCATTACTCTCACTTGCAGTGTCGACATTCCAATTCAGTGTCCACAGCCCACTGATCTCCGTTGGCTGAGCCCACCATAGCTGCTTCAGATTACCGGCACTATTGACCCAGGATAGCTGGTTACCGAAGACCTTGAAGCCGGTAGTCACAATGCTGGACGAAGAGTCCGAGGAGCTCGTGAATCCAGCAGGTTCAAACGCGCCAGCGCTGTTGTCGATGTAGAAGAAATTGGCCGGCAAGCTTTCGGTGTTGTTGGGCGTGACCATCATACTTGCGTTGGGCGACACGCTGTGGACTACAGTTTTACGCAGTGAGCTTGTGCAGACATTGTACCGCTCGTGTTGACCTACAGGTGACGTTCGCAGAGATGGATGCATTTGGTGGGGGCGTTTGTCCAATGTATGCGACAGCTGAGAGCGGTAAGCCACCACACGACCCTTTTGCAAACATTTCATACCATTTGCGTAGAAGATTGGCAACCCGCTGATGCCACTGCCATAAGCAAAGAAAGATCCGACAGATGTGCTGTCTGCTTGTCGAGCCTCGAGAGCAATAGCCTGTCCCGTCAGTGCAGCGGCAGCCAAGGAGCAAGCAATGATTGCTCTGAAAGCCATGATTGGAAGTATGTGAACGAGATATGCTCGCAGCTAAACTATGACGGATAAAAGTGAGGCTCTTGAAAGGCTGGCGACAACGCCATATAGGTTCGGTGTGTTCATGCGAAAAGGACAATCACTTACGCCTGACCAGATGTGCCTCGCTTCGAAGCTGTTCCAACCCAGACTGACGCGAATTCGCATACGTACGCTGGCGGCAAGTCTGCTGGTCCGGTGCTATATGCCATACCAGACTATTGGCAGTGGTACATGTACCTGCATGCAGACAGGAAACATCCACAGTACCTGCATGACAGATCCACGGTAATCAAGTCTCGCGGCTTCCCCACAAAATTGAGCTTTGCGCACCTCGTGCGCACATGCAGGCGCCGGCGACCTAGCCGCGTGGCAGCCTCTATCCTCAGCCTTCTGTATCAGGAAATTTAGCCGAACACATTGGATAAGCCGATGAGTTTCCTTATATACTACTCTAGTGATTGACGACCAGACCTACCTCGGATAATCCTTGGTCTTGACTCGGAACTTGCAAGTTGACTTCAACGCCAACGATACCGCATGAGAGATTCATCATTACTGAGAGATATAACAATACTCTGTTCTTGGCCCCACAATACTCATGTTGGATTGACATGCAGCCTTATCGCCCGACCTGGCCGTTCTCGGCATGGCTCTGTCATTGACTGCTGGACCACCGAGCTTGATCGGGCCAAATGCTTGCCGGAAACGACCACGCCAAGACGACAAGCTCATGCGGCTTTGCGGAGAAAGGCTTGAGTGAAATCACTGGTGAGGCTTTCATAACGTCGGCTAGACGGTGAAGATCTCGGCGCTCCATCAACCTCTCCACCATTGGCTGGAATGCTCCAAAACTGACTACTGGTCCTTGTCACAGCCTGAGTAACACGCTGCAATTTCCGCTTGCACTGGCGCTAGAGAATCGATCTTGATCTCATGAGCGACTGTCCTTGAAACGCACTGTACGTGGACAAGCGCTTGACTTCGTATGGAGTTCGACATCATTCACAGCTGTATGTGTGAACCTCGGACACCCATGTTCGTCTTGCTAAACGACGACAATCGGCGGGCGCTTATAGCGTGTGATGCGATGCACGGCTCGACTTCAGACCATACCACGAGAACTGGACACGCTATCGTCCTTCCGCGTCTGAAGAGCTGACGTATTCTTGCAACGACAAAGTCACATGGAGACCAAGTGAGGTGTTCACACTTGCGCAACACTTACTGAGGTCAAGTCAACACGTCCGCCGCAGTCAACCTCTAGCCATGGCAAAGGGTGCTCATATATCAGCAGCGTCCTCAGACCAGCTCAAACTCAGCAAAAAATCACTTCGGTAACCATCAGGTTACTACCCACTCGTTCAAAGCATCATTACTGCGTCATGATGTACTGCTCCCAGGTCATTGGCCTCTCATACCTTTTTGCGAGCGTTGTTAAAGCCGCTGTGAAGCCCATCACACCACTATCTCGTTTCGAACGCGGGCCTGCTCTGTTGTCGAAGCGAGCGAATGCTTCATGTTCTGGCAATACTGCAGACGATCGGTCGACTTGGTGCGACTACGACATTGATACAGACTACTACCTTGAGGGTCCGGACACTGGCAAGACCGTCGAGTACTGGTTCGAACTTCAGAATGTGACAATTGCTCCAGACGGATACGAAAGGCAGGCACTTACTGTCAACGGCAGCATTCCAGGTCCTACCATCATAGCTGATTGGGGCGACACTGTCGTAATCCATCTTACAAACAGCCTTACCAACAATGGCTCCAGTCTGCACTTTCATGGCGTCCGACAGAACTGGACTAACAGTAACGATGGAGTTGCATCAATCACACAATGTCCAACCACGCCTGGCGACTCTGTGACTTACACCTGGAAAGCCACGCAATACGGCACTAGCTGGTGGGATCCATCCTGAATTTGGACAAGAAGCGTGTTGACAGTGACCAGGTACCACTCACACTACTCACTGCAGGCTTGGGAGGGTGTCTTTGGAGGTGAGACCCATAGCGGTACATCTGATGCCTCAGCTCAAGTGTGCTAATCGGGAACAGGTATCAAAATCAATGGTCCTACTTCTGCTGACTATGATGAGGACATGGGCGTCCTCTTCGTTCAGGACTGGAGTCACGACACAGCCGATGCTCTTTATTCTTATGCTGAGGTTAATGGTCCGCCAACCCAAGACACTGGACTGATCAACGGCACAAACATCTCCTCAGATGAAGAGGAAGGCTTCCGCTGGAACACGACCGTAGAGGCTGGGAAATCGTACAAGATTGGCCTTATCAATCCTTCTATTGACTCTTTCTTCGACGTATCAATTGACAACCACACCTTGACCATTGTCTCAGCCGACTTCGTACCGATCACTCCATATACGACAGATGTCATTGGGCTTGGACCAGGACAGCGGTATGAAGTGGTCATCACCGCTGATCAGAGCAGCGTTGCCAGCGACTTCTGGTTCAGAGCCGTGCCCGACACTTTCTGCAGCTCCACCAATGACATGACTGACAACATCAGGGGCATCATCCACTATGGAAACAGCACTGGCACTCCTACCACTTCACCATGGACGACCGACAGCTCATATCTCAACTGTGAAGACCCAGCCATCGCAAGCCTAGTCCCAATCGTCTCCAAAGACGCAGGTGCCTCTGCAGATTTGGAAGCTACTCGCAATGTCACCGTACAGCAGGTCACTGGCACCAACGTTTTCAAATGGTACATGAACAACATCACATTCTTATCTGAATACTACGATCCGACTTCCCTGCAAGTTGTGAACGGTAATACAACTTACGATACCCAAGAAGCTGTCATCAACCTCCCGACTCCAAACGACTGGATGTACCTTATCATCCAAGAAACAAACACCGCTCCGCATCCAATCCATCTCCACGGCCACGACTTCTACATCCTAGCCTCTGGTTCAGGAACTTTTAACGACTCCATCGCCCTCCAAACCACCAACCCGCCACGTCGAGATGTAGCAATGCTTCCTTCGGCCGGATATCTGGTTCTAGCTTTCCAAGCCGATAATCCTGGAATTTGGCTTATGCATTGTCATATTGGTTGGCATACGTCTGAAGGGTTTGCGTTGCAGTTTGTGGAGAGGTATGATGAAATTGCCGCTTTGTATGATAAGGAGACGTTGACCGATGCTTGTGATACGTGGAGGGACTTTGAGGAGACGGGGAAGGTTGTGCAGTATGATTCGGGAATATAGAGATGTGTATGGAGGATTATGTCAATCTATGCTGTAGGACTTGTGACGATTCATGATCTTTTCTCATTTTCGTTCTCCGATGCTCTCTTTCTTTCTTGCTCGGGAAAAAGTCGGGCCGTGCAATGGAAGTGAAGGAAGCTCGAAACTCAAATCTCACAACTCTATTTTGACCTCTTCAAGAGCAACACGACGCCTTCATGGACAAGCCGTGGCTGGATCTGTTCTTCAGCCGAGATTCCGAGGTAGTCATGAGACCTCCGTTACGATTATCGTTCGAGAAGGGCATTGGCGATTCGTTCAGAGCTCTAGCAATACACTTCCAACACATCGATCCGTGCACCAGAGTCTTGCGATCACAAGACGTGCAGGATTAAATCGTGACAGTAAGATCCAGAGTCCCAATATAGAACGAGTGAGATGCCGTATTACGGATAAGTATCGTAGTCCAAGGTAACCTTGTGTGGCTGTCGTCTTCGTAAGAGTTTTTTGTAATATGATCCATCATGCGCCTCACTCCTCTATGATGACGCCATCTTCCACTCCAGATAAGCTTCGATCATCTCACATGGGCCTTCACACTCAATGCAAGGTGCCTGAATGTTGGCATTATATAGGATGCAAAGGTCGGCTAAGTTGTCGAACCCGCGATGGACAGCTTCGCCAAGAGCTGACCCGTAAAGTGTTCCGTGACAATTGATATCGGCGCCACGCAATAGGAGCATCTTCGCGGCATCGTATCGATTGTATCGGACTGCAATCATCAAGGCGGTAGGTCCCGGTACCTTGCAGCGAACTTTCGCGGTCACGATGTTCGCTTCCCCTTGGAGATCGATGTCTGCGTGGTAGTCCAATAATAATCTCATCGTGGCTAATGAGCCTGCTTTGGCGGCTTCGGCCAGAGCGGGCAATCCATCCGCAATCACATTTGGGTCGACACCATGTCTTCCATGCTTAAGTAAGGCTTCCACCGCAGTGTGGTTACCGTAAGAAGCGAACAGAGCTAGCGCATTTCCATATCCTGGGCTTGTTTCGTTCGGATCAACGCCAGCTGCCAGAAGATGGGGCAATATGTCAGAGTAGTTGCGAGACGCGACATAGGCGATCATTGGAAGACACAAGGGTTTCGGCTTCCCAGATTGATATGTCGTGATCGGAATCACTGGGACTGCGCCATTCTTCAATAGAAGAGCGACCATGGAGGCATCATCATGATGCACAGCAAGTGCGAGGCTGGAGTTGAGTACTGTCGCTTCGAATCGATGCTGCGGTCCGAGGCCGGGCAATGAGAATAGCGGCATGTTACTGTAGTCTCCGTCGAGAAGCTGAGGTGGCTTGCGAACTTCATGTAGTTGACTGAGAGTCTCGACTACTCCTCGCTGTGAATGTAGCACGGCTGTCCAAAGAGCTGTACCACCACAGTCACCCGGGTGATACGAGGCCGGCGATGCCCCATTTGCAAGAAGGTCCGAAACTATGGCTGAGTTACCCGTGAGAGCGGCAAAAGTCAAAGGTCGCAATCGGTATTCGTCTGGGCGTCTCGAAGCAGTGTCCACGACCACGAGCAGTCCCTCATTGGTAGCTGGTACGTAGGGCGGCTCAAACTTCAGGATCCACCGGGAATTCCCGCAGTCTAGAATCACATCAGTCAAGCTCTTGGTGCCGTTGTTCTGCATGTAGCTGACGTAGTCCGGCACCGATCTGACAGATTGTTCTTCATGGGATACTTTCGGGGCGTTTCTCATTTCCATATCGGCGCCGTCGCTGTGTGTATCAAGACCAAGGTTGGTTCGAAAGTCCTTCCTTGCAAGATTCCGAATGAACTCTTTGTAGCTATAGAGCTGAATTTGTTGCCATTGTAGTAGCTTTTCATCACCACGGTGCGATGAGCTCTCAGGTTGGCCCGGTTGGCGAGAGACCTTGCACTCTTGTCTGTGTCGCAAGAAGTCCCGCCGGAACATGAAGCTCTTTTTACAGGTGCAAACATGAGCTGTGCCCAGTTCAACACCGTGTGCATCCAAATGCCCTTTGATGTCCTCTAGGTTATCTGGCAAAGCTTTCCTGCAAAGTTGACAGTGCTGGATATATCCGTGGTTTGGCCATTGCCAAGCATCGGCTTGGTCGAATTCGGCAGACACATATTGAGAACATGATGACCTGAAAGCAGCCCACGGAGCATCGGACATGTCGCTTGGTCGAAATTCATGATAGTCGAGCAATTCGTCCAGATTTTCGAGCGGGTCAATTTCATCTTCATCAACTGTCGTGACGTCCATAAAAGTGTTCAGTAGGCATTCATGGCCTGAAAGGGATGTCTCGTCATCTCCGATGTAGCAGTCCTTCTGAAATTGGGTTCCGACATGCTGAAGGGAGTAAGTCTGCCCCGGAGAGGCAATTACGTCCAGATCTTCATCGTATGTACTGCTTGCGGTAGCATAATCGAGTTGGTGTTTGCCGCAAATAGCCCTGAGTCTTTCGAGCATGTCTTTGCGCTCAGTAGAGCTAGCACGCTGGAAAGTCGGACGTATTTCAGGACTTGATGGGGCAGCAGAGGTTCCCTTCATGGGCGATGGGTCAAGAAACCGTGGGGTTCGAGGTGCCCGTGGCTCAGTCGATTGTTTTGGCGCTTTCCTCTTCAAGCCATCGTGGCCTTCCTTCTCGTGACGCTGACATTGGTCCAGCCGGTTGAATGTCTTTGAGCAACGGGAGCAAGGATATGTTCTCGACACACTGCCAGTCTTCTCACAATGCGTCTTTGCCTTCAAATGCCTTTTAAGTGATCTCTCTGTTCCAGTAGACACATTGCACGGCTGGCAGTAATATGGACCGCGAGCCGGCTGCGGCGCGGAAGTGAGAGCCATGAGGTTGAAGAAACTCTGCAAAGGCTGCGGTTGCTAGGTAATGACGCAGGTGGTTTGGTTGTGTTGTGGAAGAGGGTGGTGACAAGGCCAACATCGCTTGGCCAGTCTGTTCCTTGGCCGGAAGTATAGATTTGCGGGCGTATGGAGAAGCATCTTGAAAAGCCACGAGCATTGTTATTTAGGTGCAAGAGGGTTGGAGGTGCTCTTGAACGTCGAGCGCATGTGCTTCGGAGCTATCTGACGATGGGGCGCAATGCTGGAGGTGCCTCCAATGAAAGTCCAGCACCTCCAGAGGCGCACAAGACATTATGCTGTGGACTTGCATGTGGAGATGCGACCAATCACAAGCGGAGTCTGAGCTGCACGCATACCTCAGTCTGAATGCTGCCACTGCCACCTCTGTATCGGTGTCAAGATATGAGAACACGAAGTTCTCGTAGATGTTGAGAGTCATTGCTGAGAGACTCAAAGCAACAAGTGCAGCCATTCTGCATGCCTTCCGTCCACCAGTTGGTGAAACATGCATCTTTAGGTCGTCCAAGCCGCTGAACAGACATTCAGCCCTACACATGAAGTCAAAAATACCAATGGCGAAGCTTCGTATGCTCGCGAGATCTCACTTGCGAGACAGTGGCTGTAGATATCGCTCTCAGCCGGAGCTTTACGTGCCTCTGCAATGATACATGGGAAGTCGTCGACGACAGGGGCTGGAGCAATTGCGACTCATGTGCAGGCACAAGCTCACCGATCATCCCTCCTACTCACAATGACCAGACTCCTGATCTGATTCCGAGCCTTCGTCTCCCACCAAATTCCTCTCATTCTCTCGATCCTTAGCTCCATGCTGACCCTGACATCTTCTTTCAGTCTCCATCTTTTCCACGTTGCAGAATCACATTCGTCCGCAGTCTTTCGATCACTGCGTTCTTGCCTCATCAGCTCTTTCCTCCTGTCCTCAAGTTTATCCATCTCGCTTCTGAGAATGTCTTGCTCGAACTGAAAGAGCTGTTGTTCGTACCATTCTAGTTCGTGAGTCCACTTTGCGAGGGGAAGGTTACGCAGATAAGAGGGATTGGTTCGGCTCAGTTTTACAGCGGTGTTGAATTTGTCAAGCATTGATGAGATGGTTTGAAGGTATTCTGCTGTGCCTTTTTCGAGTTGTGTGATTCTGTAGCTGGATCCCGTGCTTTGCGTTTGTGTTTCGTGATCTAGGATTCTGGAGACTGGTTCGAAGATCGGACTTTTCAGCCAAGAGCAGCGTCGAAGAACTTTGATGAAGTCCGACATTGATCTGCTGTGTGTAAGGCGCCAGCGATGATAGGCATAGCGAACAGCTCCGGATACTGCTTGATGGGGTGCGATCTTGTGGCAGTTGTGTTCCGAAGCTCTGTCGGGGCGAGACCAAAATGGTGAGCGTTTCAAAGCGTCGATCACATCTAGGAGATCGCATGCATGAAATTGGAATTGGTCGACGTTGAACTTGATGTTGTCGATGAGTGCTGGAGTCCACATCGCCAGGCAAGAACACTTTGACGCTCGTGTTGACTCGTGTGAGTATCTGCTTCGAGGTCGTGACGCTGATATACGCGTCCACATCGCCACGGCTGGATCTTGAGTGAGACATTGCGAGACGCTGTGTTCGCGAATGAACCACTCCATGCATGTCTATCAGTCCATGCCGCCAGCGGTCTCGCTTGAAGTCGTTGTTAAAGTAAGTGTTGTCGTATGGCCTGCGGTCTTTAGTCTGGAAGGATGTCAACAGTCCCTCGCTGGACATGCGACATGTCGAAGGATGATTTGCGGTATCTTCTGTGAGCTCTGCTGAAATGTTTCAGTGTACATACCAGTATCCTCCCAGCTTTGCACTTGCGAGATAACCATCAGAGCTGATGAGTGCACAGTTTGTACCCGATGTGTCATCTATCACCTGTAATGTGCAAGGCCTCTGCGCTTCAAACCATCAAACGCCATCGCTATGCTTCCAATTCCCTTTACTCATGCCTCATTTGGCTTCGGCCTTGGTCTTCTTTTCGTCGTACAGATTGTCCCAGTTCAAAGGCCTCTTTCCCCTTGCCCTCAGCGAGTCGTTCAGTTCTTCGAACCTCTTTTGCTCCAGCTCCTCGACTTCTTGTTTTGACTTGAATCCATTTGCGAACCATTGCTTTATGCCTGGGCTATGTCAGTATCTCAGCCTCCACTCCTACATCTAGCAACTTACTGTTCACACAATATGGACATAACACGTGTGCTCGCTTAGTCCTCCCACATGCGCTGCATTTGTTCAATGCCGTCACATCCTTCAATGCTTTGCCTGCCATCTGCCTATGACGCTTCTTCATGTGACTCGTCTTCTTTTTCGGTACTGCCCGCAACACGCCTTCCCATAATTGACCAAGTAATGATGGAATTGGGGCAAGAGCTGCTGGCAGGAGTGGTGAAAGGGTGGCATTGATTCGTAGTTGCTGCATTTGATGAAGTAAAGGTATCCGTCCCGTGGCAGGCTCGTGCAGTAATCGTTCGCGCGCAACTGGGAGAAAGGCGGCCATGAAAGACGCTGAGGGTGCTCGTATTGCCGCCATTGTGCTGATGAATGTGTATCTCGTTGTCGCGATAATTCAATGCTGCTCTTGCTTGGTCTGGAGATCTGCAGCTTCCTTGCCAAGGCGGCTGTTCATTTCTTGCGGCTCTTTCCCGCGGCGGTGATTGGATCCCCTTTCCTGCCGTGAACCCTGTGGAAGCTTGCGTTGCAAGTGCAGATGGCCGCACTTTCTCCATCTCCGCCTCCATCTCCAATACCACTGCCAGCTCATCCTACATCCGTGTACCAACGAAAAGTCGCTCGTTGAATTCCTCATATCAACCCACATACCGCAAATCCAGCAGCGAATCCAGCGACAATGGCGGCGATGATGGCGCAACAGCCGCAGCAGAGCGTGTTCCCCAACAGCCACGTCGGTTTCGACACCATCACCGACCAGATCGAGAGGAAGTTGGTCAAGCGCGGCTTTCAGTTCAACGTTATCTGCGTCGGTATGTCTGCTTCTACCCAATGCGACGAATGACTCGCGCCAATGGCAGCCAATGCCTACTTCAATGAATCAATGTATAGAAACATATCTAACACGTATGTGCGCGCATAGGACAAACCGGCCTCGGCAAATCCACTCTCATCAACACCATTTTCGCCTCGCATCTCGTTGACAGCAAGGGACGTCTCGCACCACAAGAGCCAGTGCGCCAGACCACCGAGATCCACCCGGTCACTCACATCCTCGAGGAGAACGGTGTGCGCCTGCGCCTGAACATTGTCGATACTCCTGGCTATGGCGATCTGGTCAACAACGACCGCTGCTGGGATCCAATTGTCAAGTATATCAAGGACCAGCACAGCGCATACCTTCGAAAGGAGCTCACCGCTCAGCGAGAGCGATACATTCAGGATACCCGTATCCACTGCTGCCTGTACTTCATTGCTCCAACTGGTCACGCTTTGAAGCCAATCGATATTGTCGTGCTCAAGAAACTGAGCGAGACTGTCAACGTTGTCCCAGTCATTGCAAAGGCAGACAGTCTTACTCTCGACGAGCGACAAGCTTTCAAGGACCGAATCAAGGAGGAGTTTGCCTTCCACAACATCCGCATGTACCCATACGACAACGAGGAGTATGATTCCCAGGAGGCTGAGTTGAATGCGCAGATCAAGGTACGGCAGGCAGAGTATGAACATCGACGGCACTTACTGAATTCTGTATCTAGTCCACCATCCCATTCGCTGTTGTCGGTAGCGAGCGCAACATCAATGTCAACGGCAAGACTGTTCGCGGCCGCCAGACCCGATGGGGTACAATCAACGTGGAGGACGAGAACCACTGCGAATTCGTCTACCTCCGCAACTTCCTGACCAGGACCCATCTGCAAGACCTGATCGAGACCACCTCCCAAATCCACTACGAGTCCTTCCGCGCCAAGCAGCTCCTCGCCCTCAAGGAGAGCTCTGCTCAAGTCCACGGTGGAAGCAGACCGATCTCGCCATCCGCCGACCGCGAGCTTAGCAGACAAAGCCAGAGGATGACTATGAATGGGTACAACTAGAATGCTCCCCAACACAGAAGATACCCAGCCACATGGAGCATTTCTATTACCTACTGTCACCTCTGATCTTGTTGTTTGTGCTTGCTGACTGCTGGTAAAGACCGCCGCCTCCTCCACCTCCAAATGCTGTTATGAAAGTCGGTCCACCGCCAGGAGGAAGAACGTCCGCGCCAAACTCAGCTGGGCCCGATGGTCCTCGCGGCGGACCTGGCACGGGCGGCACACCATCTCACACTCGTGGTTTTGCAAGTCAGGATGGTCTGTCGGAGGCAGCAAAGTTCGTGGAGTACTGAAAGACTCGTTCCATTCTTGTGCATCTTTAGAGCGACACTTTCAGGGAGAGTGGTAGACGGGACCAGTAATTGGTGCAAAGATTGAAAGGGTTTGCGGCGACTCTGCTTTACTGATACCAACACCAGCGAGCATGTCTCTTTTGTCATCGATTTGTTCTTGAAAGAAGCGTGGAGTATGATGGTTGTGTAATAGCATAGTGCTAGTGGGAAAGTAATTGTTCTTACTCTCAGCCCCGAGTGGCCGCCATTCACTACCATGATCCACGGTGCTCTCCAGCGCGTAGATGCAATCACCACCCTCAGTGAAATTATTTTGGCTTCTCATCCTGCAACTTGCCGCACGATCTCTGGCTCCGAGAAGTCGCTGCATTGACGTAGTCAAGCTCTTGGCTGCTGGATCATAGCCTGAAATTGCGAGTGATCTCGGGCACAGTCAGGTATGCGGCCTCACCAACACGATGCATTCTATTTCTTTGATTGGCCATGACACCGCCCTCTTGCATGTGGCTTTCTGGAATGAAGCCGAGGGGTTCATGGCACCACCATCTCGCATGACCGCCACTACGGGACCTGCGCCTTACTTTCTCGATAAGGAGGAGCTTGTCGACGAAGGACTACAAGACACAAGGCTGCCCTCGGTATCACGACTCCTCAAGTATCGCAATCAATGATAATATCAATATGGCCACCCAGCAATATGCCTGCAATCTATGCGGCACCTCATACACCGAGAACAAATCGCTGCTGCGGCATCTGCGTTCCAAAGCTCATGCTGAGCGAAGTGGAGATCGGGCTGAAGAATATCCTTGCACCTTCCTTTTCTGCAAGAAAGTCTTTGATCGCGAGGATATGAGACAGCGACATGAGAAAGAAGTCCACTATGCTTTGAAGCGAAAAGCTTCGCAGTCGCTTCAGCGTAGCCAGAACATTCCGTCTGCTGCATCTGCAGCATCGAGCACTGAGAGTCATCATTTGGGCCAGCCTTACGCCACACAACCTGCTGCTGCGACACTTGTACCGAGCGTAGCAAACGATTTCGCTCTACCACTTGTCGACCCTAGAATACTTAATGAGGACGCACTTCTCCATCAACATGATCAGCTTGCCGCGAGGGAACAGGAAGTTACTGAAGTCTATGCTGAGCCCGACCCTGACTTGTTCCTCGGCCTCGATCAGGAGCAACTATACGATCCTGCGAGTGAAGACTTGCGACATCGGTCATCAATAGATTCGGATACCTTCGACTTCTTCGCGCTTGATTATGAGACAGATGAAGATGCGGACCCCATCGATGACTCACGGAATCTGCAAGCTACTTCCGACGACAAGCAAGAAGATGCTAGCCTCTTAGGATCTATATGTCAATCAGTGCTGAAATTACCACGCCGTGTCACGATGAATAATTCCAGGATTTTGGGCTGGCACCGCAGCAAGCAACATCCGCCTGCATGTCCGCTTTGTCGTGAAGCATTTCGTGACTTATCGGAAGCAAAGAAGCATATCGAGAAACATGCGAACGAATTTTCAGAGCTCCATGACTGCCAAGATTGCGGCAGGCAGTTCCTCCACGTGGCTGATCTCTCGCACCATAAGAGATGTGGCGGATGCTCTCAAATAGATCGGACATTCGATGACAAGGGCAAAGCAACGCATAATATGGTTGTGTTTGACAACAGGCAACTTCCAAATTACAGATGGTCTGTGAACAAGATAGTCGAGTTGGACAGTCTGCCAGAAAAGGTGGAATACTTGAGCTGCATCGCCATGTTCAGGAGTAAGGCGAGTCTCCTCGCATCTACTATCGCACCCTTTTGGTCCGTTCCCGATGCGATGGTCCTTGACCTGAACGTTCAAGAGCTAGCCAATAAAGCTGGACGTCTAAAACTATCTGCTCAGCCTGAGGTCCCGCAAGCCGAAGAATGTTTTCACGTGAAGTCCGATGTTGGGGATCTACTGTTGAAAATTTCTGCCAGAGATAGGCCAGCTATTGCGCAAATTGTCCAAAATGATCCCGATCTGGTAAAGGGAATCGGAAAGGTCGAGAGCTACACTACAAGGTCATTGACTTGGGCTGCAATAGTGGGCAAATTCGACACGTTCAGCGATCTGCTTGATTCATCTGCTCGGCCATGCCCAGTGCACTTCCACCAACAGGACGACTATGGTACGGCATTGTGGGCTGCAATCGTCCATGGGAACTATAGGATCACGAAGTATATTTGTGGGCAGTATAACGTCCACTCATCGCCACAGGAAAGGGCCACGGCAAATGTCAAGCATGCATTCGCCACTCCAGCTCTTGTTCCAATATCCCTGGATCGGCTACTATACTCTCCGTTGATTGACATAGCTCTTGTTCTTGCAATCTGGAATTCGCACTACTCTCTCATCGAGCTCCTCCTCACGCAAGGTGCTCATATCGATACTAGTATACCACAGGGCTTGGAATGCCCAAAGAATTTTACCCCGGTCTGTTATGCAGCCTACCGTGGAGATGTGAAGTTAGCAAGGACTCTTCGCGAATGGGCATGTCGTGCGAGACCAAACAAACGTAACGGCGCCGAGAGGCCAATTGTTATTGCAATTCGCAGATGCAATGTCGAGATTACTGCATGGTTCTTGTGCCATGGGTGAATTTTCTCGGGCCTCGAGCAATTGTTGTGCAGAGAGCTGACGGCGCTCTGTGCTGCCGCTTCCTCTAGCAACATTTATCAGGCGCGTCTGCTCCTGCAGGGGGCGATTGGCCCCATAGACATCAGCTCCATGAGACCTGCTAAGGACTTCCGCGTCCTGTGCGAGGATTTGAGGTTCGCAAAGCTGATCCTTCAACTCATGGTGGGATTTTCGAAGTTTGACGCTTTTGTCGACCTTCGAATGAACGTTATACAAGCCTTGCGGTCGAAGGACGGCGGATCCCGACGAAGTTTGAAAACAAGCACCGAGACTCTTCTCGCGCAATGGAAGGAGCTGAGCCCGGGTCATTATTACTGCTGAAGGGCGAAAGTATCTTGGCTTTCGTGTCGCAACTCTTTTGCGCAACTCACTGAGCCAATACACATATTCTCATCGAGTTGCTCTTGTAACGCCTATCGAGAAGAGTCATATAATGTCTTTGGACTTAAGGAGGGAAAGTCTGTTGCCTCACTCATCCTAACTGCGTCGAGTCGTTCCCATGCGGATCAGGTTACACTTCTGATCATTAGCTTGGACAAAGTCTTCGAAGAGTAGTCATACTCGGCCCAGTTCTCTGCTCAAGCAAGTCAGAGTCTCAAGATCTTTCGTCTTTGTCTAAAGACTCTCCAGAAAAGCTCGGTCTCCCTTCTCCAATCTTGCCACCAGACTACTACTTCATTCCGCTTTCTCAACGTCGACTTCTTCCAAACTCATTACCATTCCAGTATACACGAAGCGCTCGTCTCTTGGATGCGGGAAGGTCGTCTTCGAATCCCTTCTCCAAAGTTCCAAGACCGGCTCCTCCTTCTCCGTCTGGCGTTGTTTCGGAAAATGATGCTTGACTCTGATGCTTTTGTAGAAATTCTCTGTTGGTGGTCTGAGCGTGCATTAGCTCCAAGGTGAACGGTGATTGCAACTGATTATGGTCGAGATGTCAGGGGCGTTGAGCAAGCGATCTCTCGGAACGGCAAGCTATCCACCAAGTGACCAGCTGACAGCTAACATGCCAAAGCTCTCATAGCGATAGCATTCCTGCGCCTTGCGATGCGGAATCCATCAAGTGCAAATTCTTTTCTCAAGCATAGACAGAGAGATACGAGGTGAATAGCCGACAGCTCACCTGCTGTAGCTCTCGCAGCGACGGTGCTTCTCCGCATGGCAAAGCAAAGTCGATACACGCTGGGATTGTTCCAGGACTGGAGCATACAACGTATATTCTGCGATTCGGCAATGAATAAAGACCACCAGAAACGTAATACGAATGCCGAAGAAGTCAAGAAACTCACGGTGAGAGTCAGAGAAGACATGGAGAGGATCCCAAACGAGGGACTGAAATGAGGAGTGTTGAAGATATGCAAAGCTCTGAAAGCTAGAACGTATATTTCAGGATGAAAGTTTGCTTCCAGGACAGCTCGCGCAGTGCTTGCTGAAGCTGTAGAAACGATTCAGGTGTTTATCGTTGAACGAAGACACCATTGCTGGGCCGGAGAACGTGTGTTTGGGCGACCACGGCCACACATCGTCTCATTCATCTCGACTGAATCTGAAGTAAGTCTCGCCAAAAAATCGTGTTATTCTGGTCATCCAATTTTGCGTGTTTTTGAGAACTCTGAGGTGTTGCTCGCCAGAGATCGCACGTGCACATCTGTCAGCAGGAACACCAGGCAAGTGCTCTCACAAAGCCACATGCACTTCCCATCGCTCAGCCGGGGAGAGACGTCACCCCTATTCCCAGCACTGTTTTCCCTTCTTGTATCAGCACACAGCGACCAGCATATGTATCTCTGCGATGATGTTATCCGAAAGCCGATGGAGGGTGACAAGCAAATGCCTCATCCCATTAGGCCGGCACGAGCAAGACATCTTGCTTGCGATTCGTCGGGTGGCAGCATCGACTCATGATCAGCCTGCTATCATGAATGTATCATTAGGCTCTTCGGCATCATCTTGCCCAGGTTGCAACGGCCTTGCACCCGCAAGATCGTTCTTGAGGTCGATGCAGACTTTGCTATTGACGTTCATGCTGGGTGATGTCTTGATCTTGAAGCTTGGCCGAGATCCGTAGCACAAAGATTTCCTCCGCTCTTTCGGCGAGATAAGCCAATCAAAACACTTCACCTGCGTGGAGCGCATTTCAAGCCGGAGAAGATCGGCTTGCGGCCTGTGCTCCCGGCGCTCTCGAACCCTTCCATTTTCCCATCCTTGCTTCAGCACTTGCTGCAGCACTTCTGTTATCTTCCATCTGCCGATGCTTTCGTCACTCACGGTCTTTCTGGACACTTTCACGACATTCACGACTGTAACGAATAATAGACACACCGAATAGACCTGTTTTGGCCTGGAAAACGCGTCCTTCGTGTTTCGCCTCTCGGCACGGATCACTCTCGCTCCCAGAAATTCTTGGAAAGTCGCGCATAGTCATACTGAGCCGCGCCTTACTTGGAGTACCGCCCAGAAGAGCATCAGAAACACCGAAGCATACGTGGGAAGGAGCATACATACTCAAAATGAAGATTTTCAACACCGAGCACGAATTCGCCTACTCCTGGGACGAAGTCAGCACAGCAAACTGGAGAAAATACTGCCCATGGAACGACAAATCCGAGCACGTGATAGCAGTCGACACCGTATCACGAAACATCGACCCATCCACCGGCATATTACGAACCGAGCGACTCATCACCTGCAAACAATCTGCTCCGAAATGGGTACAATCATTTTTCGGCAGTCAGGACACATCCCTCGTCTACGAAGTCTCATACGTCGACCCGAAATCTAAGAAAGTCACAATGTGTAGTCAGAATTTGACGTGGAGTGACTTGCTTAGCGTACAAGAAACTGTGGTGTATAGACCGAGTATACGGGATATGGGCAAGAGCAGTACGATTTTTGAGCAGAGGGCTAAGATCATTGCTATGTGCGGTGGTTGGCAGAAGATTAAGAGTGCGATAGAAGATTTCTCGATTGAGAGGTTTAAGCAGAATGCTGCGAGAGGCAAGGAAGGGTTTGAGAGAGTGTTGGAGATAAGTCGGGAAGTGTTTGCGGAGGAGAGGAGGAAGAAGCAGCCGATGGTTGTATGAGCGGGCGTGATTCAACTCACGCTCGAGTCTCGACTCAGTTCATTCGTGCTTTTCTGGATCTGCGTTTTAGCGAGCGGGGATGGAGTTTTGAGGTATTTTCTGGATTATACAGCGGCATCGGGGTACGGGACAGTGCGAAAAGCGGGATTATGAGTGTTGTACATGTGCTTTGAGAATACCCGGTGCGAGTTATTACTGATCGTCCGCTCCCGCGTTCGTGCATTAGATCTAGATATGAGATGATACAATGTACATCTATACTCAGACATTGACTGCTACTTCTGCATCTCCAAGACATGGAAACGTGAAAGTATCCACTCTCACATCACATGTCAGATGTCGCATGATTTCTTGTAAAGGCAAGAATGTTTTCTGCTTCAGATGGCTGCTCAAACGATCGAACCTGCTCGTTAGAGGGACCCTGCGGACCCGCACAGCTGCCAAGATTCCGCTCTCCGGAGGCAAAAAGTCGAACACCAAAATCTCAACACTGAGTGACGATATAACATCTCTACAATGAGCAAAAGACTAAGGTCGTGCCCGGATTCGAACCGGGGTTATCAGAACTTTTGTTATGCTCAAAATCTGAAGTGATAACCGCTACCTGTCGCGTTGTCAGCATTTGTGCAGTGGACAATAGACCATGGTGACTACTCACACTACACAACCATTTGATTGGCTGAGGCGGCCGCCGTTGCGTATATGTAACCTACCACTACTCGCCCCTCGACTGCTGCGGCGCTAAACAAAGTTCTTCGCTCACTGCAAGCTTTTCATCCTACGATCCTCCACTTCTTTCACAAATCTCAAAGCGTGTTCGAGATAGTCCTGAACTGTATAGTACGATGCGTAAAGTCCCCCTCCCAGTTGCCAAGCACATCGCACAAATGTACGTGCTCATCCGGCGTGAACAGCAGATCGCGTCTCTCCACAATGCCTTTCACCGATGTCTCGTATGTTACGACAGGCCAATGTGGCGGATCGTGGTATAACCAGTCATTCTCGAGTTCTTCGAGCTTTGAGGTGTCATCTCTCAACTCCTTGATTTTGCAGAATGGTCTGGTAGCGAGTTCGCGTAACCAAAACACTATGAATTGTTGCGCATAGTAGCTCTCGTACTTGATGCTTTCGATTGCGCTGTTGGGCATACCGAGGTTTGTGGACAGTTTCAGCCACCTCGCGTTTAGAAAGACATTTGAGTGTTCGTTGACAATCATTATCAGAGGTCAGAGAAAGGACTTCAGTCGCGCGGTGTCGATCTTCTGGCATGTGAGATCCACCTTGATCTTGTGCCACATTGACTTGCCTAGACCGAAGCAGTACAGATCGTATAATGCGTGATTGATCTTTCTTAGGTGGATAAGGTCCAGTTCACCCTCGCCGTGATAGCTCATGTCTATGGAAATACTCAGCTTGTGCACTTGCAGCATAAGCTCGGGCCATGGAATACATCCTCTGTTGCCGATATTGAACTTTTGAAGACTAATTCCTCTGTTGTTGATAGACATCTTCTGCGTTATTTTCTCTGGATTTGCTCGTACTTCGAACTGGACCTTGTAGGTGTACAGATAGCGTTTAACTTCGCTGTTGATCTTGCGATTCGCCAAAGATATCGTGGGCCATGGCCGCATGTCAGTACCTTGAACAGCTGGAAGTGGCTTTAGATACTCGTAAATAAGTCGGCGAACCTTGTGCGGTAGCTCCAAGAACCGACATCGACCTTCATCTGCTTTGCACAGGGCGGCAATCATGAAGTCCCGACCAGGTGTACCGTTGTCTTCATCTTTGGGGACAAGTGTGAGGCCGCGTTGCTTGATAATGACCTTAAGCTCCTCTTTGGAGTAATGCCGATAGACCACTGGGCGACCAGGAGCGCGAAGACCACATTTGACCATCGTGATATCTGATGAGCTGATCGGACCAATCTGGCGAAATCAATCGTGTTTGGAGAGGAGACTTCCAAGCTTCCAGCATTTGTAGCCTTCTTTGGACCAGTTTGCTCGTACTCCGATATAACCCACGGATGTCCGGAGTTATCGAGACAGTTCCTGGCAGGTACTGGTGATTCCGTTGTGACGCAGTGGGCATGTCATTCTGGTCCTGGCAATGACTCGGAGCCGAGCCAAACAATAATGAGTAGTCGCATCAGCTTCTTCCAGGGAGTCCGAGAAAGTCCTCCATCTCGCCAGTCCTTCTTCCAGCAACACCACTGTCACTCTCGTTCCTCCTCAGGCGCAAAGCCTTGCCCTTCGAGCTTCCGGCGTTTCCGTTCGTGCTGCCCGCAACCTCGTCCTCTCCAACAATTCGCGAGATCAGCGTGGCTTTCGCCTTCGCATCTTTCAAGCGATCGTCAAACTCGCTGACTGCATCTTCGCTGTTTTCTGTGCTCACGCCATCTGGATTTGTGAGAGTTGCCAGTCGTTCGACATGCTTTCGCAGTCGCTCATTGCCGCCGAGTTGTGGCATGAAGACGTCACCTTGCTTCTTCTCGGCATCGTCGTTCCTGACATGTGGCAGTCGCGCTTCCCAAATTGCTGCTTTTCCGCTTAATTTGCCCATCTCAATGAACTTCTCAAAGCCTTTCTCAAGGCCGAAAACACGGCCTTCAATGCGCCCGCTTTTGGAGCCATCTGCGACGCCGAGGTCGTAGCCTTCACGATAGTATTGGTCTTCCAGGTTGAGAACGTCTTCGAAGACGTCTGCCTGACCTTCTGAAGTCATGTTGATGTTTGTTGTAGGAAGGAAAGAGGCCAAGCAGTTGGCAGGCAGTGGAGTGGTCTGAGATTGAGTGGGGGCACATTGATTGAACATTGATTCGGGCCTCATCAAAATGATCTTGGCGTTGATCTCGTCCGGCCCCTCGCTCCTTCGTGTCCTGTCCTCCCCGGAATTACAACATCATGAATGCTCTTCCCCTTCCACTCATGCACGATCGACCATCATTGCTCGAAGCCAGGCCAGGACCACTCATCTCAATGCCTGGCAAACGCGGCAGATCTCTGGTCGCGCGATTTCAAGCCAGGCGGGAGTCATGCTTCTGCGACACGAGATGGACACAGACCAAACATGTCAAGATCGCGTCCGAAGCAGAACTCGGTGGCACGAAAGACACAGATACACCGGTACTTCCGATGATCCCAGCCTGAAAAGACCTGACCTGAGCGCAGTATATCATGCATACCATCATGTTTGGAGATGGTCCAAGCTTGCCAAGGCACAAGCGGATGTGAAGTCAAAATTTCACCTCACCTACCCTCCGTACAACAACTCGCTGCTTTCCGGCCGGCAATCTACTACGACTCGTTAGGATATGCTATACACATGGAAGTCTTCGTCGCTGCTAATGTGTCTGTATTCGATATTCCGCAGTCCTATGCATTAGGCATGGGTTGCATTTGAGAAATGGCCCAACCAACTACTATCATGGCCCACACCAAATTCAAGACTAGCGAAACCGATTTCTGCTTGCACCAACCAGAAGCGGCTGAGGTAAGGCAAAATTGCCAGATTTGAAACGGATAGTGCCGTTGGCAAATGGCTTCGTGCGTTTTTTCTCTCACTAGCCTGCATTTTCTTCAACAGCTGCTGGCAATCTCTGCATCTAGCCTGCAAGCCTGGTCATGTCACTGCTGCACAGCAATTACATACGAAAGAATCGTGAGCCTCAACATCCAATCAATTCGGAGAGATGGCCGAGCGGTCTAAGGCGCTGTCTTAAGGTAATACAGTCTTCTCTGTATCATCAACGGCAGTCTGAAAAGGCGTGGGTTCGAATCCCACTCTCTTCAAACGTTATTTAGAGCAGTCCAGCTGTTCAGAACATCCTTTTTGGACTCATTTTGATCGACATAGGCCTCTTGGGGCAAAAAATTCGAGCTTCGAAAGTTTGGCCCCACAGCAACAATACCACATCGCAGCAGCGTCGACCGCGCCATCTGCTCTCTTTCTGGGGCTATACAGAGTCTGAGGTGGGCGTGATGTTGGTGTTCAAGCTGAAGCAGTCATGTCAGGCCATAGACACTCTCTTTTGCGATCGATTGACATTGTGCCACAACGAAGACATCAAGGACCAAGCGACTACCGTATTGAGATCAGTCGGATATCTACAGAGTCTGAATACTCATTGCTGAACATCAGCTGAGGTGAAACACCAAAGACCGACCATGGACCTCCATTTCCCACTCGCTCGATCTACTTATCTGGCGGTGACAAAGTTCATTCGACCATTGTCTGAGCACGCAGAGAAGTGCTTTATGAGCTACGACGAGCTGAAAACGACTGATGATAGAGATGTACGCCAACAAACGTATCTTGTGAACCTGACCAGCAATCTGTATTACCGTGCGACCAGCGCATATACATACATCGTAGGCGTGAGCCTGAGTTTCTAATTCATAAAGCTTCTACCATGGTCTCCACCTCCTGGTCAACAGTCTTCGCCACCAGCTACACAACAGTGTTCAATACACCAACGTCCTCCCTCCCATCAACCACCCCAACTCAACTCCCACCTCTCGAAGACGGAAGGACCTTCGAAAGCCATGGTCTACAACCACGCTGCTACATGATCCTGCTCTGCATGTTCATCGGCATAATCGTGATGGCCAGACTGGGAGCTGGAGCTTTCTACCACCCTCGCCCTGCAAGAACATTCGGAACTGGAGGAGAGAAGAAGAAGGTCGCTCAAGACAAAGCTGAGTCGGCTCGCAACCAGGATGAAGATGACGGGGATGTCAAGAAGTTGTAGTCAGCGCTAGATCGAGAACTGCTTGAGTCGACAATCTCTCGTCTCGAACTTTGGTGTGCGTCGCTTCTGTGTCTCGAAGGTACAGCTCGCTCTTTGCCTTTGCCCTTGGACTTGACTGGCTGCTGCTTGGTCGCGGAGTTCTGCTCGATCCAAGTCTTATACGACTCAGGATCATCAGCCAGCAAAGCAAGAGCAGGAAAAGTATACTGCTTCCGTCGTGTTGATGTCGTAGACGTGGAAGCCGCTCGTTGAGGTGCTTTTGATGTCGAATCCATCCGTTGGACACTTCGGAGATCAGATGCCTTCTTCTTTCGTCGAACTTGTGTGTTGAAGTGATCGTGATCCAGTTCTGAATTCTCTGAGATGGGCGTGATGCTTCTGGTCCTGCTTGTGTCTCGACTCTGTGAAGCTGTGCTGCGAGCTTTCTCCCACTGTCGGTCTCGGAAGCCTTCCTTGACGTTCATTTTGTTCAGGCTCCGTAGAGATGCTTCGCTTTCGGTTGGAGATGGAGCGGTCTGGCGAGGAGCACGTTCTTTGCCTTTGATGCTTGATGTTGTTGATCTTTCGCTGATTGAGGCGGTGCGACAGCTTGATGAAGGGATCACTACTGCAGGTTGATGGCGAGCACGCTCTTTTCCATTGCCTGGAGCTGCAGATTGTGTCTCATTAAGCGAGGCAACGAGGTCTTCTGGTGAGCAGCTGGCGAGTGGCAATTGAGTCTGCTCCTCTTCTGTGCCCTTGAAGTAAGTTGTCGTTGAACAGCTACGACTCGGCGTTGAAGTCTTGTCGCAGGTCTTTGCCGATCCCGGATCGACGTACTTGGAAGTTCGTTTGCTGTCGACCCATCTTGACGCAATTCTCTTCAGATCGGTTCTGGTCCGGGTAGAGCAGGCGTCTGATGATGCTTCAGCGCCGTAGGCCTGACTGGGACGCTTCCGTGAAGATGGAAAAGAGAGATGAAGAGAGTGTCTGATAGTGCTCAACATGGTGGCGAGAATGTGTGATGAAGGGAGAGGAAGAACGAAAATGAATCAAGTCGAAAGGTTTGATCAAGCTGCGAAACCGCACCAATTTATCTCAGTAAGGGATTTCAAACTTCGAACATTGTCCAGGTTGCCGGATATGACTGATCTCGCATCCCTGGTGTTCATCAAGCGTAACAACAGATGCGTTTTGACATATCACAAAACATGCGGTCAAAGTGGAGCCCGCCCAAACTTGGCGTTGCACAAACGTCCCGTCCGCCTGGATGACAACACGACAGTTCTGTATCTTTCCAGATAGGGCTGCATACAGACGCCCGGTACATTCGTGCCGCAATCAATGTCATCCATCGCGTCGATGCGATGACACCCGTCATAAGGCGGCGGAACTCGGCCCAGATGAATCGTATCCCGAGTAGGAAATTCCAGAAAACATACTGATGGGTCGGTTCCAGGATCGGTTTTGTCGATGTGTGTTCCGGTGGCGATGTTCCAAAGATGCACGCGAGAGTTGAGCAAAATTCAAGACCGGTTGTCGGGTTCTTGTTGTCGCCTTCACCATCATGCAGCAGATATTGTTGTGCCAACGAACATCCTGCAGAGGCGCTTTAGATGCAGATGCAGTCGGCAGTGTTCACATGCAGGTTTGCGGGATCCGCCGTTTGGATCAAAAACGGTGGTGCGTGTCAAAGTCATCTATATCGCTGCTAGCTTTGCAGGCCTTCGCAACAGATTTGCTCAGCTGTTACACCACGATCGCAGTCCGTGTCGACCTTCCAGAAGAGCTCGCTACAAGTTCGGCAAGATCACACTCAATCGCTGTCGCCGAGTTTTCTCACTCACACGCATGCCGAGCATGAGGATACTCTGGAGTCACAGTGATCTGGTCTCTGACTGCGGCCGGCTCAAAGTCAAGTCTCCGGAGCATTGATGACTTGGTAAATCGACATCTGTGCCGATTTGCAGTACGTAGCTCCACTGATCTTCTGCATCCGGAGTGCCGAATTCTGGTCCGGCTCAGCATTCCAGCGTCGCAGAGCACTATTCATAAATAACGGAGCAAGCCCTCGGCCTGGCCATAGATCTTCTCCACAAACATGCGATCGCTTCGTTTACGCTCAGGAATTTTCAGGCTGGGCGACGGCTCTACCAGCCAGCTCTTATAATATCGCCAGGATGGTATTAGGCTGTATGGCCGAGCCACAAGTCATCATACATCGTCCACCCAGCACAGCCTTTGACGACCTTGATGTGTAGGATAGCAGTATCGTAAGAGATTGACCCAGGAAGGGGCATTCGTGGTAAGTCTTCTCAATGTATTACTTATACTATACAAATTCTGATATTGATATCGTCGTCGTGACAGTATTGTGCTCCCTGACTTAGGCGAGTCACCAAATGCTTTTCAACGCCATTCCCAGCGAGCGCCATTTCCCATTCTATGAATATGCGAGCCCGCCTATCTTCGGCAGCACTCAGCAAATGATATGCATTATGTACCGACCGTACCCATCGTCACGCTCAAGTGCAGCAATAAAGCAGAATGCAATGTCCAATCTAACTGGCACTTAGAAGTTGCTGGCCGTGTTGACCGAACCGCCTGGGTTCTGGTACGGAGCATTGTGAGGTTGCTGGTATCGCTCCAGTCCTGACCCGCTTGCGATCCTCTCCTTTCGAAGACTGTCGTTCTGCGAGCCGTCCATGTACTCATCTTGCGGCACGGCCTGCCTCTTCTTCTTGCCCCAAATCCTCCAAGCCACAACGGCGAGACCACCGACGAGAATGGCGCCACCGATACCGCCGACCACGCCTCCGATAATCTTCTTGCTCGATGTCGAGAGCGAGCTGCCGCCAGATCCACCATCCGCAAGTGAAGGAGAGATGGTAGCAGTGGCATAGCCTGTCGTGCTGGCAACGACCTGCTCAGTGGTCACGAGCGAACTATACGCCGTTCCATCGCTGGTCCAGTAAGAAGTATAGGTCGATCGTTGGGTCTCTGATGCGACGAGCGCAGATGTGATGACAGTGGCGGATGACAGTGTCGACCTGTTGATGGTAGATGATCCAACAACGACAAGATTACTCGATTTACCAGAGGTCGTCTTCACAATACCAGTAGTGCCTGACCCAGCAACTGCAGTTCGGGTGGCGATTCTCGATGTGACAGTCGAGCCATCAGCGTTCGTCGTCGTGACATCGATTGTCGTCGGTACTGTCGATGTTGGTGCTGTTGTCTCTGCCGCTGTGGTCTGGTCCGAAGTTGGCGTTGTCTCTGCATCGGAAGTTGGCTGACTAGTTGGTGTATTGTCGCTGCTTGTCGGAGTAGTCTCTGCCTGCGATGTCTGGCTCGTCGGCTCAGCTGTCGAGCTGGGTGTGTCCGAGGTTGATGCCATCGTAGTGCTAGTTGTAACACCAGTCCCCACAACCTGTCTCTTGTTCTTGGGAAGTATTCCGTCAGGAATATTCTCTGCACGAATCTGTGCAAAGAAGTTAAACATTGTCGCGGCGACGGCAGGTGTTTGTGGCCTCATAGGTCAGGCTAGGCCAGGCCAGTAGACTCAAATCGACGGTGAGGATCGCTGGCGATCGCTATTGGGCGCTGGTGGCTAATTACGCGCGGTCTTTTTGTTGAGGCCTGGGTATCGAAAGGGGAATAAAGCTGATAACCTGCTCGATAGACTCCCAAAGGCAAGGGAAATAGTCCTAGAATAAGATCCAAGTATGCCAACGAAGGTACAAACGAGTGAGAGGTGCCAGCAAAGTAGATGGCAAGGAAGTTCGTGTGTAGAAGAAGAGGGTGTGTGAACGATCGTGACAAGGCGGCTTTGACTGGTCAACGCTGGTGAAAAGCTATGCGAGCAAGGTTCGCCGCTTCCGCGTCTCGTGCTATTTTAGCCTTTCGCTACGCTCTGCTGGGATATATATGTGGAACCTCTGACGACTTCTGCTCATCGAATACGAGGTTCCATCGCTGACATTCCCCTTCGAAAACACTCACATGCATACTCGCCCGCGTGATGTTGTGTGATATGAGCACGCCTTCCACGGTCCTCGACGCAGATTTGTTTATTGTCGGTATATTGCTGTGCTTCTGCTCTTTGGCCGGATTGAAACGTTAAGGTAGCCACACGTCTCACCAGGCCCTAGGCGCTGAGCCACAACGTCTTTGCTTGACCCAACGGTCGGGCCGGTATCCTAGGAACTCGGCAAGCTTTTTAGAACTCGAGAGAACACTCACCAGAACATGCTAGACGACGATCACGGAGACATCATGAACAGAAACATTTCACAATCAGGCTGCTGAATCTTGGAGAGAAGACTGGTGCAATGCCACGCGATAACCAGATTTCCAGCTGTCTTTCGTACTACTTCCATGGATACACGAGCTTGATTCGGCGCAAGCGAGCTGAAAGCCCAGGGGCTTCAATTGAAACACCTCATCAGCGACCATTCGCAGTTTTGGTGTTCTGTGACTCTACTTGATGTAGAACAGCTAATTACTGCTATTGCAATGACCTGTCTGGGTCCGAGGAGATTGACAAGCTATATTTTCTAGTATTCTGTGCATGTGCGGAGAAAATGCAAGGCGTTAATCATTTTCTTCGTCGAGAAATACCCAGAGCTTTGAAAGATACGTCTTCAAGGTACAACTCGGAATCCAGCTCAACGCACGCGGCCAGCTCGGACTGGTGACCGATCTCTTGTGCTACCTCGGCGATTCAACTCCTTCACATGAAGGATAAATACACGACGTTGAATGGATCTTGGTGCAGAAATGCACTGCTCTGGATGGCATTCGCGCAGTGGACTTTGGAGCTGACGTCTCCATAAGCAGAGTTGTTTCATGTTATTGACGTGGCTCCAGAGCTCTCGAAATGCTTTGCACGAAGCTCCTACACTGCTTGGCAGGAACACGCTCGCTTCTTGCCCGTTCTCATATTCACCGTACATCTGCAGCACATCACCATTGACCATGCTAGCAGACTGTCACCGAAGATCTCTAACTTTCGTACCTGCATTCATTTTCTTCACCAGCCACAAGGACAGTGAAGGGTATCCCTCCATTTCAGCAGGCCTCCCAGGCAAACCTAATCTCTTGGCTGCCAATACCCTTGACCAGATCTTCGGAACATTGCTAGCAAGCTTCAATGAGACAGCTGTCAAGGAACGCGTGGACTTCCGGGAACTTGTTGGAATTAAATGTCACGCGATCTGTGACTGATCTTGCAACAGACCTTGACAACAAGAAGGCAGCAGAATTAGTATTCGGACCCCGATGCGCAACTCCTGGTGAGAAGAAGTCAGTCCGCACGCCACATCAGCAGAGCACGAAAACTCCTTAGTGTCAACGCAACTCCATGGTCAAACAGAATACCGACCAAGACCTGGAATACGACCTCGAAAAGTGATGAAGCATCGATGACTAGAGACAATCCGCAAGTGCATTCAACCTCATAGCAATCGAGATGTGCAGTGCCCACATCAGGACACAGCGTTTCTCCAAAGGCACTCCAATCTTGTCGACGTTACGATGAAGGCATCCACTGAGCTTGGTCCTGAGAAGTCTTCAGCTCGCGTGCCATCTTGAAGCAACGAGCTGATTATATAGGCGGCGCCTGAAAAGCAAAATGCTTGGACAGCTTTGCAAGCCACATATGGTAGACTAGTGATTTCTTTGAGGTCTAGCAGCCACCGAAAACTGATATCAGAAACATCGTCAGCTCTGATCAAGAATAGAGACAGATACGAGACCTCGTTACTTTGACCGATCAAGACCGCGAGGCCACGAGCGACCTCATGATACTACCTCGATTCCATTCTCACAAGCAAAGCGGTAGATATAAGATCTCGTAGAATGCATTCCATCCCTTCACCAACATCGAAAAAAAGCAATCCAGCATCAATCACCAACAACTCAACCACCAACCTAGAGTCCAAACATGCACTTCACAGCCCTCCTCATCACCACCCTCCTGTCCACCCTCACCCTCTCGTCCCCCATCGAGCTCGAACCAAAATCCTCCCACATCTCCCTCATCCTAACAACCCTCTCCGGCGGTCCAGCAAACTACACTTTGGCCCTAACACCAGACACCTACACACCCACCTCCAACGCCCTCTCAATCTCAAAAGTCTACTCTCAAGGCCGATCCCTAAACCTGCTCTCAGACTGCAAATTCTTCTTCGATCCAGCTCCAGCACATGCAGCGAGGCCTGCGTTTGTGAGGGAGGTTGATGGGAGTGTGACGGTAAGGCCAAGTGGGATGCCGTTGGAGCAAGATGGGGATCTCGCTGCGCTCGATACTGAGCCCGCTAATGCTCGCACAGCTCGGTCCACCACAACCCATCAAAGCAATCAAATGTCGCGAACCAACATGTAAAGCCACATGGGGAGAATGTGGAAATTGGGGAGGAGATGATTACAGAGGAGACTGTTGTGACGGGAACATCTGTGCTGCTACTAGGTGTAGACCGATCGGCTAGGAGCGGAGGGAAGGGAGAAGACGGGAAGAGGAAGGGCTGTGATTGTTGGAGGCTGGAGAAAGGCACGAGGTGTAGAAGGCAGTGCTTGACTGGCGTTGACGGACATGGGTAAAGAAACGAAGGTGATCAGAGGTTCGACATGAATTTCCTTCGGCAATGCTTTTCCTTTTCTACCTTCATAAGGTATCTGACTCAAAAAAGAGCGCCCTTTGGTATCTCTAATATCTTGCCGCTCTACGGCATATCAGCAGCACTTCAAAACAAACATTCTCGCAATTTGCATTTGTTTGCACACAATCGTATAGTATGGTATGGTATTCGGTTCCGTCATGGTCCTTGCCAAGCGCCTCTGAACGCCAAAAGCTGAAGCTGGCGCTGGCTCCAAATCCTCATGCGGCCGTCAATGCAAAAAAGCTCTTCTAGTAATCCTCGTGCCTGCGCGCTGCGGCTTCAAGGTATGGTACTGCGTATGCTCATCTTCTGATCATCCGCTGCCGTATACTCCAAACACATCATCGATGTCCTCTTGCACGTCTCCTTTCCCGTGGCTAAGGTCAACTTCTTCCTCAAGTCAAAGCTCGTCGTCTTCAAGCTCGGATGGCTTGAGGAGACCTCCCACCTTGGCCATACGCTCACGCTCTTGATCCTTTGCTTCTTGTGCAGCCTTGTCCTTGTCTTCTTGGAAGAGCTCTGCATTCTCGCCGGCGAATTCCTTGAGGGAGATAAGGAAGTCGCGGAGGAGGACCTTGAACTTGGGCAAGTCCTCAGTCGAAGCGAAGAGATCGGTAATGAAGGTGGTGATCTGCGCAGGCTGGAGGTTCGGGAATGCGTTTGCAAGCAGGCTGGCGACAAACTGCTGCAAGAAGTCCTTGTTCGAAGTACCTACGGTGGCTTGATCTTCAGTGTAGATAGGCGACGAGATCTTGTTCGCGCCAACTAGCCAGAAGAGACGTGCAAGCAACATGCTCTGATACTTGAAGCCAGCCTTGTGGTCGGAGTCGGTAAGCACGAAGAGCACGTCCTGCAGAATTGTTGTGTAGAAGCTCTGGAAGAAAGCATCGCAAGTAGCCTGCTCGGTGTGACTGGCCATGTTCTCCACAAGCTCAATGCACATGTTCAGACCCTCGCCTTCGACGAGTCGGTTGTCGTGCTTAGACGCCCACATACAGCTGTCAATGACAAGCTTGAAGTGTGCCTGATCAAGCTTGATGAGAGCTGGGAAGCATCGCTGGTTGATAGCTCGGAGAAGCTTGAAGAACTCGACGCGGTGTTCTGGGTATTCGGAGAAGTCCTTGTTAATCATGTCGAGTGTGCACTCGAAGCAATTGTCGAGGATGGCAGGAACTTGCTCGGTCATCATGCCCTGAGGCGTGAGGTCAGCATCGTCAATCTTACCCTTGATTGCAAGCGCACGTACAATCATGTGCTTGCTAGTTTGGGAGGTCCAACGTACCTGAAGCTTGTTGATCAGAACAGTGATGACTGCCAAAACTTCCGCCTCTCGTGCATCTGGCACATTGTTCTTGTAGTCCAGAAGGATGGCTTCGAGCAATTGCGGCACGAGAGTCTGGTGGATCATTTCCAAGTCATCGGCCTTCTCGACGTATGTTGTGATGAGCTTGAGAATCTCCTTCTTGATCGTGCGCAAGCCTCGGACCTTGGGCATCTTGGTCGCGATGTTGCCATCTCTCTGAACGGCCTCATCAATGAGCTGCGACGAAGCGCGGTACATTGTCAGCATGTCCATGTATATCCGACCGATCTGTGGGTAGAAGTAGCTGCCGATACTGCTGCAAGCTGCCACATTGGTCTTCATGATGTTTCCGACGACCTTGATCGTGTCGGCGTTCTGAAGAATGCTCGGATCTTGGTGTGCGGATTGGATGATTGAGTCCCATGCAGAGTTTGGCAAGCTCATCAGCTCGCCAATCAATCGCTCTTGTGTGTTCTTGTGGCCTTGTGCGCTAATCATGTAGCCGCATGCCTCGTAGAATGTATGCACCTGTTGCGGAGACAGATCGCACGTAATCTTACGCATGGTCTTAACGATCTCGTCGATGAATGGTTCGGTCTCGCCAGGTTGCTGGATGACGAAATGTCGCTT
The DNA here is from genome assembly GCA_000504365.2 of Pseudocercospora pini-densiflorae CBS 125139. Classification (NCBI taxonomy): domain Eukaryota; kingdom Fungi; phylum Ascomycota; class Dothideomycetes; order Mycosphaerellales; family Mycosphaerellaceae; genus Pseudocercospora; species Pseudocercospora pini-densiflorae. Next base: position 38,366 of record AWYD02004371.1, on the reverse strand, counting down.
GCACTTGTTTGCAATCTTGATGAATGTGTCGCAAGCCATATCTTGCACGCCCTCGTGGGTTTCGTGCATGAATTCGAAAAGCTTATTGACGACTGTCTTCAAGAACTTCCAGTGAGCCTTGAGGAATCGTGGGTACTGACCGACAATGTACATAATATTCGACGCCACCACTGCCTTGTTGTCTTTGCCACGCTTCATCTCAGTCAGGCCAAGGAGATCCTTAATGACGGTGACGAGGAAGCGCTTCTCCGTCTCCTCGTTCATGGCACCAGAGATGGAACCAATGGCCCAGCAGAGCGTGTTGCAGTTGGACCAACTCCATTCGCTCCCGTCGACTTGTCGCGCCAGCTTCTCGGACATGATCTGTTCGGTGTCGACGACATCCAGATGTGTGAGGAAGACCAAGCATTCGCGTGTGGTTTTGTACAGCTGAATAGTGTCGGATTCCTTCACGAACTCTCGCACAATCTCGCCCTCGTCGTTCTCGACGATGAGCACCTCCTCGGGTCGGACCATCTTTTCAATCATGACCTGTCGAAGGTTGGAGAGAATGTCGGTGTACTTGTGTTTCCGCAGTGGGTAGTTAGCCAGAATCTGCGGATTCATGGCGCCGCCTCCGTTTTGCATGCCGCTCATGTTGATGAGTGGATTCATCTCCGTGATTGGAATCTGCTGCATCTCGTCGTACAGCTCGCAGACCAGCTTCGTCCAGTACTCCAAGCAAATCTTGAAGATCTCTCGGTCGTCGATTTGACTTATTCGAATAAGGTAGAAGTGGCCGTGAATGAGGTAGTCACGGTTCGGTAGGTTCTCAATGATGCTGAGATGGTTGCTGAAAAAGCTGCAGAGGAACAGCGCGAGATTCTGCACGAACTCCTGATCTCTGCTGTTCGAGGATGCGTACGTCGACTTGAGGTCCATCTGAAGAGGAATGATATTCGAGATAGTGGTCAACGTCTCCGTGAACATCTGAATGAGCTTCTCGTTCCAATTGTGCTCGGTCTGCAAGCTGCCGATCTCTGTCAGGCACTTGAGTGTAATGTTTCTGAATTCGGGTACTTCGAGGAATCGACTACGCAGAAGTTCGATTAGCGACATGCCAGTAGGTGGTGTCTCGAAGATGTAGCCGAGTGGGATCCAGTTGAGGAAACGTAGAAGCGTCTCCAGGGTGGCTTTGATGAGGCTCGTCTGGTCTGCCGTCCGCAGAATCTCCGAGCAGAGATTGTAGATGCTAGTAAACTCGTCACACATGCTCTGCTTGAGCTGACGGGTCTTGGTGCTGGTCATCTGCTCGGCGGAGAAGTCGAACACCTCTTCTGAGAGCAGGCGCAGGATGGCCATGTTGTTCTCGCAGATAGGCAAGCTGCTTCGGCAAGATGTGACGATTTCGTTGATGAATGTCGGCCAGTTGTGCGGCCACTCCTGCTTGAGAATGCTGACGAGGACCAAGTTCAGCTTGTTGAGGAGCGCGCGCTCCTTCTTCAGCAGCTCCTCGGTACTGCTCTGCTGGATAATGATATTGACCACGAAGTTTCGAATACCCATGCACTGATCCCGCGGCAGAACCTTCCACCGCGTCATGATCACATTGTCGAGCACCTGCAGTCCGAGGTACTTGGTCTGTGGATATTGCGCCTTCTCGAGAATCTGGTCAACCATAAGCCATGCATCTGGGTTCTCTTTGAACTGGTTGAGCGAGGCTTGTGCCGCCTTTTGCTGATCGCCTCGACCTTCATAGAAGGCGCGCACAGTGGCGTCGAGCTCCTCGATGCTCATCGACATGTCGGCGGTGTTGTGTGTCTGTTTAGCAGTCCGAGCGGACGTTGTCTGCGGGCGACGATGGCTGGTGAGCTTGACGCGCGCAGACCGCTGGATCGGCGTCTATGCCTCTCTCATACAGCGGTCGACGTCGAGGTGGGAAGTGTATTGGCGAGTCGAGGTTGGTGCTGTAGTGGAAGATTTTGTCGTTGGTGTCGGGTGAGAAGGCTTTGCGTGTAGTGTTGGCGGTGGGGTTTGAAGATTGCAACGGCTTTGCGAGTCTACACGTTAGAACTAGCTGTGGCGTGGGCTGGAAAAGCCGTGTAGCTAGCGTATGTGTGGAGTATGGTGAAACGCGCAGTCGCGATTACAAAGCGCGAGGTGAATGTCCAGGCTGCGGCGAGGCAGTCGCGGTCGATAATGAGGATCGCACAGAGATGCAGCTGTGAGCAGTTCTGTTTAGCAGTACCTTCTGTGCTAAGGCGGGTGGAGGTGCAGCAGTGAGCCACACCAAGATTGGATTGAACCAGTCCAAGACCACTTCTTCTGCAGGTCGAGAAGCCGAACTCTAATCGGACCCCTCGTCACATGACACTCGTCACCAAAGAGACATTCACGAGCGAAGCCGCCAGAAAGAGTGTCTCCTCATTCACGTCGCACAATCACACGCACACCGCTCGTTGGATTCCAGGATTACGGCACTAAATACCAACTGCGAGCCGTCTTCACAGTGGCGATTTCATCATCTCTACAATTTTGTCTGCGGGTTCTGAGCTAGCGATACAGTAACCGCACAGCTCTCGTTCGAAAAGGACATTTCTCATTATGACCTCCAACACTCATCACCTCTCTCTCCGCAACTCTCCTGCTCCAGGTTCCTCAGGCACAGCAACGCCTACCTCTGGCTCTCAGACAATCACCACAGACCCTACTCAGCGACCCTCAGCGACGCTCAGACTCCGCGGCGCATCACCCTCGACTTCCTCAGGCCGAAGAATACAATGGGCGGAGGATGTGATCGACAATGAAGGGATGGGTAAGAAGTCGTCAAAAGTCTGCTGTATCTACCACAAGCCCCACGAGCCTGGCGATTCAGACAGCAGTTCTGAGAGCGACACGAGTGATTCTGATTCGGAGCCGGATCTGAGTCGAGCGAGAAAGGCGGGAAGTGGAAAGAAGAGAGGGAGGGGGAGCAAGAAAGACGCAGATGTCAAGGGCGAGAGGAAACCCAGCCCAAATGCCTACGAGAGGCAGCCGAAGTACAAGGGAAAGCAGAAGCAGGAGGGATGAAAGCAGTATCGAACTTGAAAAACACTGCCAAAAGCGTCTACAATACCCAGACACGCAAAATCAAACTGTGGGATAGAATCGAGTTGAGGAAAGGATGACGGAGAGGCAGAGAAGGGTCGCTGGACACCAAAGCCTTGAAAGGATATTTTCTTCCTTGCTCACAGCACGCATGTCATGCACAAGGCTGCAAATCTATGGCGCTGCAAGCTCTCGCATCGTTTCAACTCTCACAATGGAAAAGCGATCTCCTCGGTTCCTCCTTACACCCGACATACTTCTCTCCTGCTCATCTCCAGAAGCAGAGCATATTCTTCTGTATGGTTCGCATCAAGGAGTTTGCTCGTGGCGTCCACGCTTGCAATTTCCAGGACCACTGCGCTGCGACAAGCAATTCTAATGGGTGCCAGCAGCCGATGACCCTCCAGAGCATCTACTGCCACCCAGCTATTTATTAAGCAAGATGGATCCTGCTTGTGATAGCACCAATTCAATCGTATCATGTCGCTCGCAGCTCTCATTCTCCAGCCTCTCTTTTCTGCTGCTGCTCTTTCTGCGCGGCTTCGGCTTGTGAGATGGGTATGCGGACCAGAGTCTGTGGTAATTGTTGCTTCTGTTCTTCGGTCGACTCGTCTGCTGCGTCTTTCGTTTGCGGGATCTTGGCTGCAATAGAGAATCAGTATGCAAGTGGAATGGCGGTACGTACACATCTTACTGCTCGCCATGTGCACCGCTCTCAGCACAGTATTCCAATTCGCCATGACGTGCGCTACGGCCTCCGTACCATCGCTCAAGGTCTGCAGCTTCTCCTCCAATTGCTGCATCTGCCCAGCGAGGCCTGCAGACAAATCGCGTAATTGCTTCAGGCTTTCCAGTTCGATTTTCTTCTCGCTGATGCGCGCTTGGAGTGCCGAGGATTGGCTGTTTGAGACTTGGCCCAGCCCAGATGACGGACGCATTAGCCCGCTCGTAGGGCGCGGACCATACGACATGATGAAAGTCGACCTTATGTGCTATTGAACAAGCAAGATCGTGTTGCTCGCGCATGTGAAAGTCGAAAGACCCCGCGACGCGACACCCCTGCAAGCCAGCGGAACTGCCGCCGCTAGCGAAAGCTTGACCGTTGCCTGTGGAGACAGTCAGAAAGTAAACACCTCGATCGAATCCTCCATTCGCGAAAGCATTATCGAACGGCATGAAATACCCATCGCTACAAATACACGCCAATATCGACAGCAGAGCTATCAGATAGCCATCCGCAGCTTTGTTGGGCATCGAATACACACTGGAGCAATTTTCTTGACGCGATTTTGTGCATGGCGCGACTCAACGAGCCGCCCATCGCACCTTCTACCGCGACGGCGAGTAGCCTGGCCAACGGAGTTGGAGTAGGAGGTGCAGTTGGCGAGAGTGTGGAAGTCTGTGAGTATCACAATACACCTAAAGCACAAATACATGGAGCAATGCGCACGCGATCAGAACTGCCAGAGAAACAACGACCGCCTGCTGACCTTGCTGAAGTGAAACGCCGCCTCATACGACAGAATCGCGAACTTGCCAAGAATAACTCAAGTCAAAGTCTACGCATTAGGAGTCTGGAATTGGAAATATCGAAGCTTTTGTCGGACAACTTGGAGCTGAGAGAGCAGGTGCTTGGTCTACAGAACGAGCTTTACGATGCACGAGTGCAAGCTTCGAGCGCGACGGCCAAGAGACTGAAGGTGCAGTTGCGGGCACAGATTGCTCAACTGGCGGGACTCGTAGATGGCATTGATGAAGATGGCGCAGAAGGGATTGAGAAAGCAGTCCCCGAGGAGAAGGAGCGCATATTGAGCCCGAGCAGGCGAGAATATCGAGAACGACAGCCACTTGCCGAGCTGATGCGCGACACGCAAATGCCAACTATCAATGAAGACAAGTCATTCCCGCGGAGAACACTGGACGCAGAGCAGATCAATGAGATAAGGCTCAGCGCTGGAAGCTCGGGAAGCGTCGAGCCGGGTCCACCGCCAGTGGCCCATTTCGTGGACTCGCAGGAATCAGTTGAGCAGGAACCCGTGGTGGAGAAAGAAAATGTTGAAAGCCCTCAAGTCAACGAAGAGGGACTAATGCCGTCAGTGGAGATCACTCGGAGAAAGAGGAAGGACCCATCACAGTCGAGCAGGAGGTCGTCGATACTGGCGGAGTCTCTTCTAAGCGCCGACGAGGAGAAACCTAGCACTATGCTCAGAACAGGCGCGAAACGGAAGCTGGCAGATCGTGATCTGGAGAAGGCGAACAAGCCACCATCACAAGCAGATTTCACGTTCAGCCGGAAGTCGGCCATCGAGCAATCAGTTGCAGAGAAGCCGAAGACTGCAGAGCCGTCTGTGGAGATCAAGGCATCCAACGAGCATATTGAACGACCGACTTCACCAATTAGGCCAGAGAGGAAGATCTTAGGCGAGAAGAGTACCAACATGTCTCCAAGGAAAGCCGCTGTGCCAGCTGGCAAGCCTGCAAAGAAGGGAATCGCAAAGCCTGCAGCGTTGAAGATGGAGGCCGACAAGGAACGTCCCGCTTCTAGAGGTAGCAGGAGATTGTCTTCGCTGAACGTACCTCCTCCGCCAGAACCCAAAGACATTGTCACGGCAGTAGAGATTCCAGCACCGGAGCCTGAACCACTGTCGGCTGAGCTGGATCCCAAGACGCCATTCATCGCAGCCGAAGATGTCTTCTCACCACCTCAATCACATCCGTCGACTGGAACAAACATGTCTCGACATGGCACACCACCACCTGCAGAACTAAGCTCATTGAGCAATACTACGGAAGGTAGCCAAAGACCTTCCCGCCGAGCAAGAGCTGCAGTCAGCTATGCTGAGCCCAGTCTAACTGCCAAGATGAGACGTCCAGACAAGAAGATGGTTGACGCCGTTTCTGGCCTACGTGATCCCAGACTTGTTATGAGCACGTCTTCGAGATCTAGCATTGATCGGCGCACGTCTGGAGACATTTCTGAGCGGAGCATGACTGGTATTAGTGGAGGGCAGAAGCGGACAGGTACTGGTGAAGTCAAGATAAAATCGGAGCCTTTTGAGGACGAAGACTGGAAAGCGACGCTCGAAAACACTTCTCGACCCAGCATGGGTAGCCCACTTCGCCGTCGCGACGCTTCATCAACGCCAGATCTTCCAGCTCAATCGCCACTGCGACCAAGTTCAGCAGCAGGATCTGACACCGCATCATCGGCGTCATCTACTCGTACTCCCGCCGGCATCAGCAACCTCCTCGCGCAGTCTAGGAAACGACGCGAGGCTATGGATGCTCGAGAAGCGGAACGAGAAAGCAGAAGATCTTCGCCATCGATTCCTTCTGACGATTCGATCACTGCTGCTGCCAAGAAACTAGAGGAGCTGGAGCTTTATGACTTCAAGGATTCTTCTTCGCCTGCGACTGAGGAGGCTGCAGAGACGAAGAAGACGGGCCACCGAAGGCACTCAAGCGTTCCCAAGCCTGCTGCTACAGCGAGCACTTCCACTGGCGAGACGCAAAGAGTTGCGTCCACGAGGGTCGCAAGTCGGCGTAGGAGCATGATGTTGTGAGATCCAGACTCGAAGACGAATTGCTTAGCATATCGAGATAGAAATGGCGTTCGCTTCGATGGCGAGAAGAAGTCAGCGTTGTATAGAGCATGAGCAAGATCCCCGAAATCATCCCAAACTCCTTTGAAGTGCTGGAAAGTGCGATAACCCATAACATTTGGTTGCCTCACTTGGGGTGCGTCAAAAGTGGAGAGTTCTTCTTACACTCACGCCCACCTCCCGAGTTGTGGTAGTTCCATTCATAGCGGTCATGCTTGCCAACTTATAACGTCTATCCTCATGAAGTATTAAAATTCATTTCGAACAGCTGTAAGCTTGATTGAGTCTTACTTTTTGTAAGGTCCTTCACAGGATGCTACATAAAACATCTAGGCCAGTAGCATGGCAGTCGTTACTGCTACGAAGATTGCCAACAGCATGATTTTCCAAATGGCCAATTTCATTGCTCCTGCCGTCTGCGATGGTAGACCTGAAGGAGTGACGGTCACAGTAGCGGGCATCGATGTTCCGAGAGGTGAGATGGGGGCGTAAGTGCTGTAGGGAAAGTTATCCCCATACTCTGACGTTCGGTTGCGGGTGATCACAGAAGTGATACGAGTTGTAGCGTAGAGCGTTTCTGTGCTGGCGGTGGACGCGGGCGATGTCAACGTATCGTAGAGGGTGTGATACTCCAAATCCGTTTGAGAGACGTCCGTGCAAAAGCCGTAGCCTACAGCATTAGGCCCATACATAATCGAGAAGCAATATGGTGCTGTGGATTCACCACTTTTCAATCACTCATCAGTGAAAATTCACAACGCGCAGAATCAGCTCCGTGGGGGCACATACCAGTATGCCATTTGAGAATCGTTGCTACAGTCCTCGTCGCAGCTGCGGGTCGAGTCAAGACAAGCGGTGAAGCCTATGCCCGTGGTTCCGCACAGAGGCTCGTCATCTGTGATGCTTTCGCAACAACCGATGTAGTTGGAGCTGACGGCGCAGTAATAGCCATCATTGCAATTGAAAGCTGGAAATGTGCAGATCAGCCTTTTGACCGTATCTTATTCGCATATCGCTCCATTCGACTTACGCCATTGGCCATCAACGTAGCCGCAAGCAGTCCCAAAGGGCGCCTGCAGCTTGTACGAGGCATCTCGCCTTAGGTCAGGCTTCGTGGTCGGTAATGGAGTCCAGCCAGTAAGGTCGGGTTTGTCGGTTGTGATATCAGTTGCTGACGGTATATGGACCTCCAAACCACCTACAACGTCAATAGAATAAGATAAAAAGATAGCTGTGGCTTTTATGGCAGATGCTTTCATTGCCATTATGTTAAGTAGCCGAGAAGAGCCTGTAGTCGTCTATCAACGCGGCAGCAGAAAGTCGGCTCTGGATCACAGGCTCATCAGCCATTCTTGAAGGGGACTTTCAGCTCTTCATACTCGTGCGGCGATCGCGACCAGTCCAATACTGCCGGTACCCATGTTGCTGCACTTGACGCCTAGTTGATCTTTGGAGCGCTGACTGCCTGTGATTGGACTCGAAGGATGGCGCAGGAACTGTGCGCCCTGCCATGGGCCGCTATCTTTCTGATGCGCTGCCAATAGATCCAGCCTCTTTCAATGCAGTGTATCCGGCAGAGTGCAGTCGCAAGCGAGCAAGCTTGAAGGCAATCATGGGAGCGCAGTCTTGGCAGTCTTGGCGTTGCTTCTGAACTCTAAACAGGACGTGAACGTTTTTCTTAAGTTGTAGACAGCATGCTTGAGGCGCAACTACCAGCAGAGCGTGCCATCACCAAGGAACATAAAACACTTACTACGATACGACGGTTGAATTGTACCTAGCGGCTTGGAACGCCGTGACTCCCGAGATTCTCATTGCGTGACCCAGAAGAGATCGTGTGCATCCCGCACGTATCACAGGGCCAACAAGACACCATGATCTTGCAGACCGGTGAGAGTCACAGATGGATCTGAGCATCGCGAAAGTACGGCTTGCATGGCCAAGTCGACCCAACTAGCGCTGCGCGAATGGAATGATGAGAAACATCCTGCATGGACGATGGCCGCATGCACGATCAATGAGAAAACGGCCAACGACTGATCATGAGTGGGCCTCAGAGGCTCTGTGGCTTTGAAAATCATTGTGCGCGCAGGCATGGGAACCCGGCTCTGGCTCTCGGGGGCTGAGTCTAGCGCAAGGCTGCGGGAGGTGGATGTTAATGTTGCATCGTCTTTGGCCGATGTCCTACAAAGCATCTGTTCCAGCCCCGAGTTCGTTGCCTTCAACTCAGCAGGTAGCTTAATATTTGATGCTGCCCGGCACGACAGTCGACCATAACGTCTAAATCATCGAACAGCATGGACCTCCAAGAGAGCGAGCAAACGAACGACACTCTGGACAACAGTATCCAAGGAAAGCAAAGGTCAGGCGGATCTACGCGGGTTCGCACACCAGCGTCGCTATCACTTTGGCGATGGGAGCTAATGGCTATCTCGTGCAGCGTTGCTGCGCTTGTGTCCATTGCTGCAATACTGTTCACGTATAACGATAGACCGATTACTGACTGGCATGCATTTCTGAGGCCTAACACAGTGGTCTCAGCTCTGTCGACATTGTCAAAATCTGCTATGCTGATGGTCATCGGGCAGGGGATTGGGCAGCTGAAATGGGTCTACTTCGAGCAACGCCCTCATAGCCTCATGGACTTTGAAACCTTCGACGCGGCTAGCAGAGGACCACTTGGTGCCATTCAAGTGCTGTACCGTATCAACGGCAGAGCTTTTATAGCATCGATTGGAGCTGCCATCACAGTCGTGGCACTATCCATGGACCCTTTCGTACAACAAGTCATCTCTTTTGAGACGAGATTGCAAAACAATAACGAAATACAATCGGTCATCCCAAATGCTCGCGCTTATGACAGCAATACAATGGGTGGCATGTACCCAAGTGTCCACAAGAACCCGACATTTGGTATGTCGTTTAGGTCTGTCTTTGCTGCGATTTTGCTGATCAATGCAGATGCTACTGTGAGCTCACATTTTACTGGTGCCATATACAGTGCCATTTTTACCAAGGCCGCCAATACTACTTCATTTGAATGCATCTCTGGCAATTGCAAGTGGGAGCCGTTCGAGAGCATAGGTATCTGCAGCACGTGCTCCGATGTCACGAATCAGTCTAGTGTGGTCAAACATTGGATTCATTCTGACCCGCGGGAAGGCGACTGGCCATGGAGCCAGATGTACACAACCCCAGCTGGTGCTCAGATATGGCGAGGGTGTGGAGGTGGGCCAGACTGGTGGGGAAACTCAGAAACGCTATGGAACTCTACTGCAAGTCAAGCCGGGGGAGGAGGACACCAAGGGAATGGCACGATCGTCAAGATATCTGCGCTGAGGATGTCTGGCGATCAGGGCGAACGAGGTTGTTCTTCTCATGTTGACATCTTGGATTGCGCGCTATATTGGTGCGTGAAAAGATACAACGCGACTGAAGTCCGAAATGGAAGCCTGAGTGATATTCCAACCACCGAGGCTGTGACTTTTCCCGACCAGATTGAACCTCAGGACACGAAAGATCCGTCGGATGCTTTTCAAGATGATGGTTTTCAAGATTGGTTTATGAATTGGAACGAGAACTGGACACCTGCTGGATGCCTTACTTGCGGTCCGAGGGTTCAGGCTTTCCCCATCTCGCGACCTCCCAACCTAACGCATCTAACTCCGCCATACTCGTTAAGGAATTTTACTGACTATCCTGATCCCCTCTTTATTGGATTCATGGACTCCTTGACTCTCGCCACTATCCTCTACAACGTCTTCAACGCGGAAACAAGTTATGGTCCTCTGGGCATCAACGATGTGGTAACACGAGCTCAAGCAATGCATCAGGCCGGAGACTTTCCCACCCTTCTAGACAGAGTTGCTGAAAGCCTGACAATAGCTCTCAGACAAGGTCCAAACACGACGGCTGTGCTTGGCACGACTGCATTCAACGTGCAATACATCGTGGTTCATTGGCCATGGATGGCACTGCCGGCCTCGCTAGTCCTCCTTTCGATTCTCTTCCTGATAGCTTCAATGCTATTTGCAATTGAGAAAAGTGGTGCAGTCTGGAAATCTTCCACTATCGCAATACTATACCATGGACTTTCGGGCTGGGAACCAGGCAGAGAAGATGTGTACACGCTTGATGAGATGGAGGCGAACGCAAAAGGCGTCAGAGCGATACTGGAAGAGTGCGATGATGGAAGTCTGAAGCTTGTAACAAAGAATGAGCTCCAGAAGGTACCATTGCTTGCGTCTTAGATGTGAAGCTTTCTTCACTTTGATTGTGGTGTATAATGTGACGATGTTAGCTTGGGAAGTGACCTTTGTCGGCACATTCCTTCTCCTTCCTGAATCATGCTTGTTGTACTTGGCGTCATGGAGGCTCAAAGAGATCAAGTCCTCCATGTCTCGTTTGCTGAAGATACCCGTCCGCTCAAGCTCATATAAGGCTGCCTCTGGCTGCTCTGTGGAGGCTTCATCTCAGCCGACAACTGACATTCGAAATGTCCAACCTCGACTATCTCCACTCATCCGGATCCGATTCAGACTCAGACAATCGACTCCCAGCTGATCTCTCTGACCTCGAAAAAGAGTTGAAGTCTGTCGACAAACCAGTCACAACCATACCACAACGCTTCAACAAACTCAGCGGTCAAATTTCCGAACTCTCGAATGAAGTCCTAGACTTGCATATCAAACTGAATGAGATTGGACGGAAACAGAAATGGATGGCTCTGAAATTGAATTTGGGTGTTTTGTTGGCGGGTGTGGGGATTGTGGTTATGGTTTTGAAGCTGAAGGGGAAATGATTAGTTGAGCAGGAGGGTTCTTAGTCGAGTACATTCTCGATGGCAATGGAGCCAAGGATGAGACTGGAGAACGCTGTTGAGCAGAATGAAAGCACAGACAAGGTGAACAATTGATCAAAACGATCGATTTCCACAAATACCAAAAACATCTACATCTCCTTCACTCCGAAATCTATGCATGTCCATTCGCCCTCCCATTCGCAGGTCCCACATCCTCATCCGAATCATCATCCCCAATCCCAAACCTATCCCTATCAACATCACGATAATGTCTCTGATCAGCTTTACTCAAATCATCCAATTCCGCCTCATCAAAATCCCTCGCAGCTTCAACATCCCTTTCAACTTTACTCGCCGACCCATTAACTCCCAGTCCACCATCATAAGGATCAGCCGCAAAAACACTCTTATAACCCTTCCGTGATCTTCTCCCTCGCCAAACGACAACACCCCAAATTCCTGCGACGACGATGACGATGAAGAGTGCGACTTCGCCTGAACGGCGGTAAGCTTCCCATTTTGCGGCCTGAAGGCGGGACTTTTCGGTTTCTTCGGCTGCGGTGGAGTTGGGGTGGCCGCCGACGGAGACTTCGACGCCTTTTTCGCCGTCGATGCGGGAGTCGGCTGGGATGCCGCCGATAGAGGCGATGTCGACTCCCATGAAGCGGTCGAGCATGTCTCGGGTTCGGCGGGGGTAGTCGAAAGGGACCATGTGGGAGGAGTTGTAGAAGCGGAGGTAGGTTAGGTTGCGAGCGGTTTGGTATTGGCCGGCTGGTTCGCCTTCGAATTCCCAGTCCCGGCGTGGAGCAGTGACGCCGGGGGAGAGTTCCATTCCTACTGCGCCGTTCCATTCGAGGTTGTTGATGAGGTTTTCTGTTCCGATGTGGTTGCAGATGAGATCTTTGTCTCCGGAGAAGAGGACGATGGGGAGTTGTTCCAAAAGGCCGGGAAGGAGCTTGACGGACGGCACGGATTGCTTGGCGATGAAAGCTGACGATACCTGGTTGTTGCATTCGACCCAACCTGTGTTCTTATCCTTGTTGACGTGCAACGCACTCAGGACATCGTCACGGCGGAGGTATGGTTTGACGTATTCGAGATCCGGAGGCCAATTCATGCCGCAGCTTGGGTAGGTGTCTCGAAGTCTGACGTCGTACATGTTTACGCAACCTTGGTCGTTTTGAGTGTGCTTGAGAATCTCCTGCATGATGCCTTCGCATATGCCGGAATCAACGTGGTCCTTTGCACCCTTGTCGAGCTCCGCTATGCACGTCTTCTGCTGTTCCAGAGCCACTTTCTCGGCTTCTGATCCGCTGGTGATGAGGTTGTTCTCGTATGCGAAAGGTACAAAAGAGATGTATTGTTCAGGACCAGAGATCCAGCCATTGCCGATGAGAAGGCCTTTGAGCGGCCATTTGTCATTCATATGCTGCTTGTTGCGCTTGATAATGGCGTCTGCGAGGTACGGTATCCATTGTCCTGCGTATGACTCGCCTGCAATGTATATCTGGATAAAAGGTCAGCATTTTCGTAGCGCGCATCGCTCATCCTGATTCCAACTCACGTCTGTATGCGCGTATTCTGGAAAGATCTCAAACCACTTCTCCAAGAAGGTGACCATATTGCTGGCCATCTCATTCATCTCATGCACATATGCATTGGTATCACTGTAACTGAATCCAGTGCCCACAGGCTGATCCACGAACAGCACATTTGCGAACTCATCCCAGCTACCTTCCTGCACTTTCAAGTTGCCATCTTTCTGCACTCTGTAAGGACCAATCTCCATCAGCGCGCCATCCATAGAACTGCAGCCTGGTCCACCATTGAGCCAAAGTACTAGCCGACTCCTGTTCGCAATATGCCTGTTTTTGAACAACCAAAAGAAGAGATTGCCGTGATGTTCAGGTGCGATCTCAACATGACCCGCCCACATATCCAGCCGAGGAGAGGCAGGTGCTCCCGGCAGATCATGGACATAATAGTCCGACGCTGTCTTCGGCACTGTCTGAGCGTATGCGGTAGGCAGCCATATTGAGGATAGTAGGGCAGGTATCGCTAATAAAGACTGCCATCGTATTCTCGACCGCGCCGAGCGAGTGTGTAAATGCGCCATGTTGGCGACTTTGGGCGATGCCGTCGGAGTTACGTGGCAGCAAGGATGGCTATCTCATCCCGTAGCGGTCGCGTGATTCGATTTTCGAATATGGATATTGGGTCGCGGGAGTGTTCAGATGCGATTGCAACGATTCAAATGATCGAAAGGTGCAAGTGCGAGGCTCAGATGGTTCCACTGCTGGCAACGTGTGGTTCTCCTTCGGCGGAGCTTCGCTCAAGTCGTGAGTTTTGAGCCTCGAGGCTGAGTTGCGGGTGTTTAGAGAACGACACTTTCCCAATTCTCCATGCGACCAGAACTGCTAACAAGCAGAATGGTGTACCGCACGTCAATGTACACTTTAGAAGTGGAATAGGTGATGCTTAATAAGTTTATTGAACGACATACGCGGCAACAAAGATCCAGATCTCGGAAGTTAGTTGCATAGACCCTGAATTCATAGCACGTGACACTCGTGTTCGCCAACGTCAGGCGCGTTTCCCGTCGCGTTCTCCGCTGCCTGAAGTCAACATCAACGATCAACACGGTCGCCATCACCATATCACACCATGCCCGGCGTCCAGAGACTTCTAATATCGCGATCATAATGCCTGCGTGAGTTGTATCTGAAGCTAAGATAATGCGCCACTGACTTTTTCTAGCCCAGGCGACCAATACCGCGACAACGCGCACACAGTCAACCCGTACCTCCCGGCCCAACCGCATGTATCAGAATATACGGCAGCAGAGATTGCAACGCTTCAGAGCAGGCTTGAGAAGCAACTAGGTCCTGAGTATATATCTACACGACCTGGCAATGGTGGCGGAAAGGTGCATTACCTTGCGGCAGATAAGGTGATAAGTCTTGCCAATGAGGTCTTTGGCTTCAATGGCTGGAGCTCAGAAATTCGTAATGTCACAGTGGACTTCGTGGAGGAGCATCCGCAGACCGGACGGATCAATATTGGCTTGTCGGCAGTCATGCGAGTGACGCTCAAGGATGGCACCTTTCACGAGGATATAGGATATGGCCACTGCGAGAACACGAAGGGGAAAGCTGCAGCATTTGAGAAGGCGAAGAAGGAAGCTGCCACAGATTCGATGAAGCGAGCTTTGCGAAGCTTCGGCAACGTTTTGGGCAATTGCTTATACGACAAGGACTATCTCGGTAGAGTAACCAAGGTAAAAGTGGCGCCTTCGAAATGGGACGAGGAGAAGTTGCATCGCCACCCAGACTTTGCACCTATCAAGCGGGAACCACCGCAGACACAAGACGCTGCACCTCAGAGACCGGGCAATGCTATACCGCGGAATGCGAGCGTGCAATCTATGCGATCGGTTGGATCTGGCGAGTTCGAAGACGACTTTGACGGGAATGAATTCGACGAGACTGACTTCAATCATCCTGATGAGGTGCGACTTGATGACTCTGTAATTTCGAATGGTGTACAGGTGTCCGCACAGCGAGCGATGAACGGACCACAACCAAATGCACAAAGGCAGGCTATGACGCGAACGAATTCGATGCCACAAATGAGGCCTCCAAATATGCCGCAGCAAGCTCCAGCACAGAACGCACAAGCACCACAGAAGCCGCAAATGGCACCTCAAGCGCCAATGGCTGCCGCGCAGCCTGTGAACAGGATGCTTCCTCCACAGACACCAGGAAATCAGCCAAGGCCTCAGCAGCCACAAATATCGAATGTTCAAGGACAAGCGAATGGGGATGGAGTTCGATCCAATTCTTCGTCTGGTAGTACCGTCGGCTCACCTGCAGCACAGGCTCAGCAGAGACAGAGTAATGGCCAGGTACAGAACTTAGACCAAGCACCAGCTCAACCTCCCCCAGGCGCGCCTGTAGGATTTGTCTCTGGCCGAGCAGCAGATGGAGCCCGACCTGGAGCTCCTGCAGCATTCAATCCGCATGCGGAAAGTCCATCAATACGGCGAACGCAAGGAATTGATCTGCGGGTGTCTGCACCCATCAAGAGGACACAGCTGGGAAACCAGACAAGTGCCATATCGCCTGCACCATTACCAAATGCTGCTGGCTCGTTCCAAACAGGAGCAGCGCCACCACCGCATGGTCTTCCACGTGCAGGCGCATCGAATTTTGTCAACCCGCAAGCAGACATGAATCGGAGAATCGGTATGCCACAGCAAGGACGACCTGGCTTTCAAGGTGCGGGCAACTATCGACCTCCTACTGCGGTGAAACGACCTGCCATGGCAGACGTGACGAATACGCACATGAACCAAATGGACGGCGCTGGCGATCCCAAAAAGCCGAAAATAGAGGGCGTTGCAACGACTACAGCTGGAGGAGAAGCAGGTGTAGCAGATCAGGCGCCTGTGACTTAGCACGTCGGCCGCTGATGTGCTAAACATCTTGATGAAATGAACATTGCTTTACGAGCGAGGCGTTGGAGGCGAAAATTATCATCATCCAGATAGCATGGCTGAGTGTAAGTCAATGCAAGAGGACTCACGCTGAAGATAGTCCTACAGTATGTGAAGAAACACATTTGTACTCCTCAATCATGAGGCTGCGAAAGAAGAAAGCCGCACAAACAAGCATTGCACGTACGATGCCCCATCTTTGAAGTTCGACCCAAGATTTTGGCGACAGCGGAAGCATTAGTAGATGGCTGCACCTGCCGGCTGATGAGCAGCGAGGCAGAGATTCGTCGAAGCTCAAATTGGCTCGCATGACACGGGATGGAAGCTGCGGTCCGTATACATCGACCCACACAACTTCGCTGACCACTTTAACTTGCTGACTTACAGATACATGCAGCAATGATCTTTGTCTCAAGAAACTTGCCACATCTCTTTCGAATTCAACTTTCAAAAATGCGCAATTTCACGAAACACTTCTCATTAGCTATGTGCAACAATGCCGCCGCGCCCACGAATCCTTCCAAACGCCCCCAGCTGCAGCTTTCAGGCCCGAAGCCTTTCGAAGCGGGATCTTTGCATGCGGCCTCCATACGGCTAAGCAGCGATGAAAGTATTTGCTGTCGCTCAAATTGACTTTTGCGCAATGAGAGGCACTGCTGATCGAAGTCTACAGCTCAGTTTTGAGGCGTGCACACCTCTTAAGGCTGGCGGTACCCTCATCGCACGTTCCACCCCAGATACCTCTCTGGACGCTACCTTGGAACATGGAAGCCTTTCGCGCCAAGACCGGATTTCTGGATCGGCATTCACGAAAGATCAATGTCGCGATCACGATTCTTCTGGTCGCTCTGTGCACAACTTCGTACATTCTTCTGGTCCTTCTTTTCACAAGACCGCAAGTCTTCCGCATAACATCTTTGGTCAACCACAAGGATAGTCGAGTATCACCGACAGTCGTCATACCACTGCTCGTAGCAGTGCTGTCTGGTAGTACTCTAGCTCTTGCGACTAGAGCTGTTGAGCAAAACCTATGGATCAGCATCATTGATAATCCTGGCAGATTATCAGAGAGCGAAGCACATCGGCTTGCACAATGGAGTGTTTCGACTATGAACAGACTAATTTACACGACCAATGGGAAATCATGGGCCTTACGCTTGAGCCCACTGCTTTTGCTTGGCTGTACAATTTTGAGTCCTGTCTTGCTCTATGGTGTCACTCCCGCCCAAACCAGCATGTCCTCGGAGGAGCATGCTACTACCTCTGCACTTGAATTTGACAGATTAAATGGCGACTTATACAATGGAGATAGTAAGCATTAGATAATGCTTACATCGGGTTGTTTACTCACTTCAGTCTCCAGGTATTACGGCGCTTGCAGCACTACTTGCTGCTAACAATATCTCCGCTCCTCCATCTCCTCTTTGTAGGGGCCCTTCGTGCTCCGTGGACGCGCGAGCCTTCAGCCTGCAAGCATCGTGCGAAACCTGGTCCACGACTATGTTATATGCAACCATGTGCAGTAAGGTCAATCCTGCGCTATGCATTAGTCTTGATGGCATGTCGGCAAACTTCACCACTGGCCCGCCGCGCGACTGTGACTTATTTGATCCTTCAACTGCGGAAATTTCAACCATTGGTAAGTCCGGCATCATGGATTAGTCCCTGTTGTTCTGAATTAAGCAACCATAGGTGCGAGCTGCCCAGGAGAGTTCGCCACCATCCTCGGAATCCTCGTTCGGTCGAATGGTCCTCCGAATTACCTTTCGAACTACGTGGACTGTCGGGTGCAATACGGCAGCAAAATCGTCAAGCAAGTCGGAGAAGGCACGCCGCTCTTAGTGGCAGACTCATTCACCCAGTCCAATGTTCCACTACTATCACTTGGGCAAGACTATGGGCTGGGGGCTTGGCAGATGGCCTACGCCGAACCTGGCTACCAGGGAGCTGTTCCCGTGTTCAGTTTTGACGACGGCGACACGAAATCGTCTTATCTTAGCAGTGCACTGCTATGGAAGGACAGTACCTACGCAATGCCACCCACCGGCGACATGATAGCGCGAAAAATCGAAGCCACCTGGGATATATGGACCTTACTCGTTTATTCCGAGTACCCCGGAACAGCAAACACCACTATCACCACGACGACTAGCCATCTGATCTGGCACTACAATTCTTGGGTATTGGGAATCTTGGCCGTGCCTCTACTTGCATTGATAATCGTCTTGAGCACAAACTTTGAAGTCGGCGGCGCCGATAAGGTCATCGGGTACGATCCAGTTCGCATCGCCAAAAGCGCCGAGAAAATTTTCTCGGGAGTGCAACACGAATCCAAGATTGACGGGGATCCAGGATCGATGGAGGCGTTCGACGAGGATGAGCGCAGCAAGAAAGAAGCAGCTTCGAGTGTTACTAGCAATCTGCTTGGAACTGAAACTCAACCTGGTCGCTTGACTCCATCATCAGGAGCAAATGTAGCGAGAACGTGGTAGATGAGCTTTGCACTCAATAGGCTCTTCGCCATTGAGGCTGGATCATTTCATTGAAGACACAACATCAACCTAACAGCAGAAAACCTAGCCTAGATGCGAGTCACCCGCACTTCGCTCTCAACCTCTTCTTCCAACCATCCACCTGACGGCCTCGACTTCTAGTACCTTCCCCCTCGTCCCTTCACACGCAACCCCATAACTATAGCCGCGATCCCAAACCCTGTCAATAGTATACCAATGTCTAACTTCAGGTTTATGATCTTCTTCTCCTGATCCAGCGTATTGCGCAGATCTTGGATTTCATCTGACAGATCTGCGATTTGGCGTTGAAGTTTGCGGAAGCATTGTAGTCTTGTCATCTTCTTGCTTGGCCTGACGACATATTTGGGAGCAGGGTTGGGAGCAGTTTGAGGAGCAGTTTGAGTAGTAGGCGTAGGAGAAGGCTGAGGAGAAGGCTGAGGAGAAGGCTGAGGAGTAGGCTGAGGAGTAGGCCGAGGAGCAGGGTTAGGCTCGTGCTCTATCTCCAGATCGGAGTGTGAGGAGTCGGTGTCGGACATTTTGCTGGGATGGGATCAGATTTTGGTGAGATCTGAGAGGGATAGATATATGGGCGGCATGATGGCGATGTTTGCTGATGGCTTGGAATTCCATTGTGCTGAATCGCAGCCTGGACCTATAAATACTTGCCAGTTCTGAAGAACTCTCGACAGCCATTCTCGACTCGATGGCACTATGGCTGAGTCTGTAAGTCGATCTTGGTGAAGTCGCTTGACTTCACATCATGCGCCCAGCGTCAGCCAGTCGTTAAGTTGAGGGCGGTTTGTCAAATTCTTTTTGCCATAGTTGTGAAGTTTCCATTACGTTGTCCTAGACCGCAGCCTGGGCATTCAAATACACATCAAATTTGCAGTATTCTTGACAATCATTCTCGATTCAACGGCAACATGGCTGAGTCTGTAAGTTGATCTTTTCAAGTCGCTTGACTTGCCAGGTCGACAAAGTTGCTTCGTTCGTTGAGTTGAGGGTGGTTTGTCAGGACCTTTTTGCCGTGCGCTCTTTTGATTTTTTCTCAATGTCCTGTAATGATCATACGCTCATCTTACGCTCTTGTTGATCGAGTTCGATAAGTCTATTGTGTCTCAAAGCTTCTGATAAACGACCCCGAGATCTCGCACATAATCGTAAACATCCTTCGCCACAACTGATATCATTTCATCAAGCACATATATCGCCGTCGCGGTTGGCCTCAATTGTTTGACCCAGGTCGGTCCGGACTTAGCAATTTCATCGATAACATCTCGAACACGTATGCCCTCTTTTCGAGTGCAATGAAAGCTCCATATGATCTCGCGACCCTGACCTGGAGGTGTGATGACCTTGATCCGGATTCGTGTAATTGCGGGCTCGGTCAAGAACATGTCCAGCTTCAGGGAGTCGGAAGAGAGTTGGGACAAGTCGATCACAGGACGTAATACTTTAAGCAGCGGCCTCGAAGTATCTTGAATACGAGCCCAGAGCTCTTCCTGAGCCAAGACTCGGTTTCTGTTCGACCTCCTCAGCAACGTTCCTGGTTGCGGTGATCCCACCGAACGCCGCCAACCATGGTCAAATTGTGCTAATACTCGGAAGTTAAAAGCCACTGGAATCGTGTAGAAGGTGGACTTTGGATCTGAATTGCGCAGAGTCCACATTGGGTGAAAACGCGCATTCGTCCGCATGACTTGAAGCATATGGCGTGGGCCAGGGTAATTCGTCAATGTCTTGATCTTCCAGATGAGGTTGTGATTTGGAGGAAGATCACCAAAGATGCAATGCTGGATGGTCTCTGACCGTTGTGCTAGGCTTCGGAAGTGGCTGTCGACTTGGAGGCATGTCAACAAGTCCTCATGTGGAAGGTGCCGTAAGATATTTTCTACAAGCTCGTAGACTCGCAAAACCCTCTGAGCAGCGCTGAGTCTAGGACCGTGTTCGTGGACATCATGTCCGTTGAGTTGTGCGACTGGGCTATCTGATTTGAATTGCTTCAAGGGTCGTTGATCCACATCGCTGTCAGCAGCCGTGTCGTTCTCAATATGACGCTTCTTCGAGTACATAATTGTCTCCATTGAAAGGCGAGTGTTGATCGAGGCTTGATCCGTCGGCTGGAAAGTCAGCGAAGCACACGGCCGCTTTATTGATGCCCATGGTCACAAAATCCATCGTGTGTAGATGAGACATTGTCTTGAAAGTGTTGCGTGCGCTTTCTCGTCCCTTCATCTCCTCAGAAACAGAACGTTATAGCTTGAGACAGATATCATGCATTGACGAGTACTCACTGCCGCACAGACCATGCCGATGTCGATCAATGTACGTGCATGTCAAGTTTGCCCGTCGCGCAAGGTTGACTCAGCGCCCACTTGATGCCTTCAAACATGACTTTGTCCCAGTGAGCACTGGCTGAGAGCTTGTCGCCAAATCGACGAAACCCATGCGGAACACCCTTGAAGACATGCACGTTGGTCGGCACTCTGCTTCCTGTCAGCAGCAGATCATCCCAACATGATCGAGCCACAACTTACCCATTCTCAGCCAGAAACCCAGCATACAGCAATGCCTCATCCCTTAGAGGATCAAGCCCAGCAATCCCGAACGTCGTAGGTGGTAGTCCTTTCACCTCCTCCGCGGTCGCCAGAGCAATATTGACCTTTTTGTCTTCGGCCGCTGGAGCTTTCTCATAAAGCAAATTATCGAACATCCTGGCCCTGGACAGCGGCAAAATCGGGGCGTCCTCATTCTCCCTACGACTCGAAATCTCAGGACTTCTCAACTGCTTCTCAACCCAAGAGTACGAATCTTCATGCAAAAGACAAGGAATCATCAATACCGAACCTTTTAAAGACGAGAAACTTGGTGCGTTCTCCCTTTTCTTGGTTTGGGCAAGTGCCGCGGATAACATTCCACCTGCTGAGATACCGCCAACCACGATTTGCTTACTATCGCCAGCGAATTCGTTCTCGGCATTCGCGAACGTCCATTCAAAGGCGTCTTCAGAATCATGCCATTGTGTTGGGTATCGCCATTCTGGTGTATGTCGATAGTTGACATTAAGTACAAGGACATCCGCAGCGAGTGCGAGTTGCATACAGGTTGCGTCCTCGGAGCTTAGAGTACCGAAGAGGAAGCCACCGCCGTGGTAGTGGATATAGATCGGGAGCAGTTTATCTTCTGGGATGTGCTTTGGTCTGTAACTGCGTGCCTCGATTTTGTAGCCATCTCGAGCAGGGATTATATGGTCCTTGATAGGTGGCTTGGGAAGCAGATTTCTCATAAAGTCTGCTGATACTTTGTCACGGCCTTCGTTGGTGGCGCGCTTGAGTTCTTCTATGCTGAGTTCTGGAGCTGGAGGTAGGGTTTTGAGGATTTCGAGGAGCTCATCGCTGGGTCCGCCGTATTTTGAGAAGTCGGCCATGTTGATGTTACGCTTAGGTGGAGAGGTCTGGGATATCAATGTAGATTAGAGGAGTGTTCAAATGAGCAAAGTGACATTAATGCAATTGTTGTAGTCGCCCGTCAGCTGTGACTATATAGGCAATACCGAGGTCGGCAATTGTGATGGCCCCACCTTCATGCCCTGCAGGATCGGCCTTCCTGAAAATCAACCACATAGGACGATTTGGGGGCTTGCGTGCACCGCAAAGGGAAATGACAGACCTGAGAGTGCGGTGTCAAAAATCCAGCAGCTCGACACGCCTTCGGTACTCCTCTCTGATCTTCTTTTGGTACCACCAGCCAAGGTATGAGCACAGGACCATGAACCCAGTGGCCACAGATCCCATCGTGATCCAGTTCTTGCTCGAATGTCGTTGATCGTAGGTATCGCTCGTCACATTCACAAAAGCTTCGTCAAGTTTGAACCACATTTGCGAGTTGACATAGCAGAAGCAGTTGCCGTAAACTCCGGTGATTTGCATGATTGTGCCGCCTAGAGCAGTGAAGACGGACAGAAAGCATAGAATGAGATGTACCAGTTCGAGAAACAGGCGATAGGTTGTCTCGCAGATGCAGAGGAATTGATCCAGATGTGATCCGAGTCGTTGCTGCAGGCTGATGGAAGACGTTGCCCTCCACGGAAACACCTGCTTGACACGGCGGTTATAGTGTCGGAGCTCTTGCAGAAGTATCATCACCAGCTGACATGCAGCGTAGATGACCAGTGTGAGGGACCGACAGCCCCAGCCGATAGGCGGTGTCTTCCATGCTACGAACGCTCCGGCGGCTGGTGGCAAGCTGATGAGGACAAGCGTAGGGATGAATACGAAGCCCAAATATCCAAGAACTCCAATCCGCACGTCGGCTCGTATACTATCAAGGACTTGCCGTTGCACCCTATCGCCGTTCTGCACAGTGATGGACGCCAGCCAGGTCTTCTTGTTCGCACCTCTTCTCCACATCGACACCGGTTGGAAAGCCGTCTCGTAGACCAGAGCAGGCTGAAACCATCCCCGGACATCCAAGCGCGTCCGGCACCCAGCAAGAACTGATACAGCGCTCGGATTGTTACTGGCTAAGAGGCACCCACTTATGATCGCGACATGCACGACCATCATCCAGTTCACACCGAACGCCAGTGAGATGGCGGCAGCTTGCGCGCTTGGATCGGTAAGGAGATCGAGGAGAGTGTAAACGAAGCCACCCATGTAGAAGATGACCGGTGCTCCGACTAGAGCTCCAAAATCACCTTGAGCGCTCATGAGATCGAGCAAGACTTCTCTCAGGCGACTTCTATCGAGCACTTCGAGCGCCGCGGGTATCCGCTCGGAGGGCGAAGACCTTCTGGGCGCGCCGGCGACAAGGCCGTTTTGTCGTGTATCGTCAGCGAGCTGGATGTTGCCGCACACCACTGTGGTAAGTAATCTGAGCCTTGTCGAGTCGTTG
This sequence comes from Pseudocercospora pini-densiflorae CBS 125139, assembly GCA_000504365.2. Classification (NCBI taxonomy): domain Eukaryota; kingdom Fungi; phylum Ascomycota; class Dothideomycetes; order Mycosphaerellales; family Mycosphaerellaceae; genus Pseudocercospora; species Pseudocercospora pini-densiflorae. Next base: position 14,996 of record AWYD02004371.1, on the reverse strand, counting down.
AGTGTGAGAAACTTGTTCGAAGAACAGGCGGCCAGAATGCGTACATCCAAAATCGCTTCTGTCAATCCAGAAACCATCAAAGGGCCGGCAAAGGTCAGAATAGCTGCTACCCACAGAATCGTGTCCAGTGTTGCCAGCAAGAGACCGAACGTCGCGTTGAACGCTGAAGAGATTGGTCCGCGACCGAAGTCGAGAATCGGTACGAAAAGCGTGCGTCGAGGTATGCTCATGCTGAAAATGATTGAAGGCAACACGAACTGAACCACTGGCGCCGCCCATGTATCGGGATCGTTAGCTTTCGCAAGTGCAAAGCCTCTGCAGCCCTTCTTGCAGTCGTTGTAATGGACGTAGACATCCTTGGCAGGACTGATGTCCTTGTCGTATTCCTGTCCGCACGTTGTGTAATTCGTCAGTAGTGGACGGAAGACCCGTGTTTGGTTGTCTTTCAGGTAAAGTATTCCTTCCTTATTAGCATTTCTGCAACACGTCCCGTAATCGAAGCCTGCAATTACGAGGTGTGCGAGGTATAGGATAGTTATGCATATTGTGGTCACCCGTGTTGGGATCGAGTGAAGCGGCATCGTTAAGGATGCGCCTGGTATGTTGAAGTCAGAGAGATAGTACAGTTGTTGTGCATCCTGCAGGAAGCCGCCGCTACAAGATATACTCACCAGTTGGCGGTTCGCAAAGACACATCTAGCTCAGCCTCAAGGCAGACAGCGTCAACCCTATCGCTAAGGCTGTAGTCACATAGTCAATTGAAAGCCATGACCCTTCATGCCGCGCCATCTGCATGAACATGAAGCAACGCAGTCTCTGAGACAAGGCGAATGCGCTAGCTCAGGGGTGGACGTAAGTCCAAGCATATGATGCAGGAACGTTCCTGCGTTGGCAATGCCAGCACGCAGCGTCCTTCTGTGGCGGCGACAGTCTCTGTAGAACATGGTGCTTTCCAAGCGCTCGGGAAGGCTTCCTTTTGGGATCTTGTTCCAGTCTGCATCTCGCTTAGGAGACTACGCCAAGCTCAATTGGTCGTAACTTGGGCGGCCTCAGCATATCTCCAGAGATAGGCTTTCTTCTTCCGTGAGGCTGACTGCGCCCTCCTGTTGTGCAACCACACTTTCGCGTGCGCACACGGCACTGAGATGATAGATCTTGCAGCATTCCAACCTTCTGTACCCGAGATTCTCCCAAGCGTAATGATGGCAGGAGTAACAGAAGAGAGGCGATTCATCTCGAGGCTGTGCAAGACTTCCGATGGTAGCATCAATTTTTCGACCATACTGAGCTTGACGTAGCTGCATGAATGGCGTCGTCAAGGCTCGAGGGCGCCCTCTCACGAGGCCTCCACAGGTGTCTTGGTTGTTTGAGTGCACAGCTGCACCAAGCAGACATGCCGTACCATGACGTGTGCGTATAGGTGTACGGATGCCTTCACGGCTCTACCTGTCTCCTCTTTCTCAATAGATCCTTGGGCTTCTTGAAGACCTTTTGCTTCGCGTGTTGCAATGCTTGCCAGCGCTGTGAAGGCGGCACATTGAAGGTGAAACGGGATGACAGCTGAGCCGGACGCTGGCGTCGACCGCCCGGCTCTGATCATGCCATGAATTCGATTGTGAGCGAGCTCCAGTCCGAAGAGTATTGTAGTACTCCAGAGTGATCAGGACCAACGCAAAGAAGACAGGACGCGAAGGCGCGTCAGACAAACTTTAGGAGTGCCAAGCCCAATCCCTTCACCTCCGCATGGCCCGAGCGTCATCTTCATCTTCAGCAATGTGCAGGAGGTCGCCCACAACTCTTAGCAAATGCACAACATTGTATACGACAATCTTGGATCGCCATTCCTGAAATATTTGCCCACTCTGAATCGAAGGAAAGTAACACGGCCTGCGAAATCCCAAAAGCCGCCACGAAGACGACATAGAGATCTCATACTCAGCCTTAGACATGAGTCTGGCACCGTTGCTGGCACTTCCGACCGAGCTGCGTTTGAAAATATACGAGTTCTTATACAATGCTCATGTCGTCGGCAATAAGCTATTGTGGAATGATCGTTTCAACCTGAGCATTCATGGCGCTAAGGATGACCAGACCAGGCAACGAATATGCATCTCTGGTTCACCCTTCACCTTGGTCAGAGTCTGTCGTGAGCTCCAAGATGAAGTGGCTCCACTGCTGCCAGAACTTGAGGATATGGAACTTCACTTCAGTGATCTGACGCGAGGTCAAGCTCAAGTATGGATGCAATCAATTTCGGCAGAACAAGTCGCCAGAATTCGCCGTATCAAGATCACAGGATGGGACAAATACTACTTAAGAAGGCCTATGTATACCGATGGTCATCGCTACAATTGCCAATCTGGTGTTGCTGAAGTCTGCACGAAAGGCTGCAATGCGCTAACTACCGACGAGTAGGCGATTTTGGCGGTATGTCGTGGCAGAATGTTTGCTGACGTGATTGCAGGAATGAAATTAAGGCGAGATCGGGCCTTTGCGCTCGCTCACTACTTGTCGACCTCACAGTTCTTGAGCGGGATTTCAATGTCGACAGTTGGTATCGCTTGCTTGGCGCCGATCACCGCGTCCAGTCTATCAGCAATGGCTTCGTCGGGGAGCCGGCATATGGACGCGAATACTATAGGGGCTACTATCTTTTGCGGATGTTGGACGGTTGTGTCGATATAGGTGAGCCCAAGGCTCATCCCGAGCGCTTTTCGAATCAATGTAACTCCATCGTCGATATACAGCAGGGCCTGGCAGATTTGGTAAACCATGATGGTAAAATTAATGTCACTAAAGAAGGTATCCTGGGCCTAATGGACTCTGTGCTTGGTGATGGCTTTCAGGGAGGTTCATCTGAACGCTACCTTCGGCTTATCACGAATCGTGTACCGCTGCGATGAAGCTGAGAACTGCCTTTGGACAGGGAGGACTATCAAGGTCGATAAGCTTTCGAGAGCTGGGTCATTTGGTTGAACATATACGACTTTAGACACCCTCATTGGAGCTGAGCGTTTCAATATCACTCATGGAAACCTTGCCTTGAACGCCTACATAGCGCATTTGTGTTGCATCTGAAAGGCCCACCACTTGGTGGAAAGTGAGCGAGCTGCTTGAGCTTACTTATGGCATTTGGTATTGCCCTTGCATGCACAAACACCATCGACGCCTGTTGGGGATTGTCAGTGGGACAGCTTCCATCAATAGATGCGCTTGACTTACAATAATTCCATTCCCCAGCTGCGAAGCCCGTCGAGCCGAAGCAAGACAGTGCGCCAGCTGTAAAATCTGGTCAACTTCTCGTCAAGAGCGCACGAAACGTCACATGCTCACCAACAGTAAGAGACCCAGCAAGGCACGAAGCTGCAAAGAATCCCAACGTGCCAAGACAGGTCTCAAGTCTTTGGCATCCGGCGCACCAGCCCTGTGAAGAGAGAGTCAGCAAGCAGTGGCTCTAGTTCATGCTGCGGGCAACTTACAGCCTTGTTCAGAATAGATGTCGGACATTTTGGAAGATGAATGCTGAAGTCTTCGTTGCTGACTGAGTCCTTCTTGGAGTCATCGTCATCATCATCATCTTGCTGCTTGTGCTTATGCTTTGTCGACTTCTGCCCCTCCTCTGCGTCAATGTCTTCTTTGTCTTGCTTATGCTTTTGCTTCTTGTGCTTGTCGGATTCATCAATCTCCTCAATCAGTGGTAGAGCAAGAGGCAAAGCAAGAGCATTTGGTTCTGCAACAGGGTTGGGCATGGCGAGCACGGTGGTAACCGAGTGAAGAGACAGGATCCAGATGAATGGATGCATTATGTGGACAATGTAAATGATAAAGTGTAGGAATGGAATCATCCTGCATGATATTCGCTCTGCGGTTTTATGTCTCAATGTGCCACTGCATAGCTCTCGCTTCTGGCCAAAGGATCTGAGAAGAGTGGTGTGTCGTGTCAGCTATCGCGATGGTCTGCGGTTGCGAGCGAGAATAGAAAGCAGTTGCGCAGGTGCCAGCATCTCGTGTCGCAGACTACCGCAGTCTACCGCAATTGAGAAGGATTTCAGGCATATCCAATGCTATCATACCCATATGATCTTCAGCAACGAATACAAGGGCCCTCAGTCGCTTAAGTAGACGTTACAGAGCCAAGTCCGAGTTCCTGGCTAAACGCTGAGCAAAAACCAGTTTCATCCAGTTAAAAGGGCATGTCTTACAGCTAAAGCTCCGGCTGTGGAGAGGTCTTAATTGGTAATATCTGTATGATGGTGCACTCGAATGATCAGACGAAGTTTCTAGGGCGATAGATTGATCGCATGGGTAGTCCAGATGGCAGTTTTCATACGAAGTGTTGCAGCGCTTAGACTGAGCCCTTGTGGAAAGGCAGAGCCACGATAGTCTGCTGGAGCATAGCGAATCGAGCCGTATCTGTGCGAAAAGAACGCGTGCATCGTATATCGGAAAGAGTTCCCGGCGCAGTGTCGTTATTGCTTGGCGCTCATGCCATTTATTAATTCGAGTCAAGTACCTTCATTGGTCAGGCTTGTATCTCAGCATGAACGGTATCGTCGCCGGTATCGTAGGTGGGGCGATCTGCAGTAGAGGAGACAAAGCATGTCGTTCTGATTTTACTGGGCATATGCGAGTTGTGTTGGAGATGGCTCATAATGTTGCTCCCGGTTGGCAATGTTTCGATACTAGAAAGCTTCCCAGTCGTTCGTGCATTAGTCTGATGTGACCATGAGAATCTGTGAGGCTCAGACAGGATCAAGTTCCTGCAGCATATGGAAGATTGCAGAATGAGATCTCGAAGCACAGGTGAGGTCTGCGACCCTTGAACAGCCGGTTGATATTCGGCATAAGTAGCAGGCTCGGCAGATGACTTATCACTTCTGCTCCGTGTTAGGTTGACCAGTACCTATTATCTCTGCATTGGAGATTGTCGGGGCCTCGTATTAATGCCCTGATCTTCACACAAGCGAGATACCAATATAGGTCTAGAGGCCGTATACCCTGGCGACCATGTGGCAGACATCCAGGCTCGTTATTGCTGTCCATCTCCTAGACAGGATCTCAAACTTGATATCAAAGGTGGGGAGTCGTCTGGTGTAAGATATGTCGATCAAAGGCTGGAAAGTCTAGCCGTATCTTCATAAGGCTGCATGATGTCCACTCGCTGTTCGTTTGAAGAAAGGCCTCAGGCATCACTGGTCCGTTTGTGTTCTGTTGCCGCGGCATTCCTTCGCATCCTCCGGCGGAAGTGGCATCGAGACCCCAAATATTCCTCAGCGTCTGCATTCAGACACATCCCGTTTAAAACCGATGATGCAGCTCCTCCCACAGGCAATTGGCTACTTGCCATACTTTCTGCTTTACGTGAGTGCAAGCTTGAGCTCCTCGGCCGCCTTTCATCCTCATCGACCAGGCTGACGAAGGCAGACGAGCATTGCGGCATTCATTCACTCAGCAGTATGCTATCTTGCACCAGCGTCTGCATCTCTGAAGCAATTCTCTGGCGAAAACGCTCCCGAGCCCGATGGTCTTCTAGCTCGTGTATATGGCGTTAAGAACGTGTATACGGGTTTGATACGTCTCTACGCCGCTTATCATCTGACCGGGAATCAGCCATTGTATGATCTCGCAATGTGGACGTACATTGGCGTGCTTCTGCTCTATGCTGGCGAACTTTTCATTTGGAAGACAAGCAGAGGCAGGGAGATGGTGTTCCCATTTTCCAACGCCGGAACTGGCCTGCTTTGGATGCTGGTACAGCGCGAGTGGTATGTGAGGGCCTGAGAACTCGTCTTTAGGTGTGTTTGGACTTCCTCATGTGCCTGGATGTGCACCAAAGTTCATATCGTTGAAGGTCGTAAAGTCCTGGTCGAGTAATCCATAGAGCGAAGTGTTGGCATTATACCAATCTTGCAGCACATTTGCATTGTTGCCGAAGCTGTTATCTGGTAGCGTGGTCATTGGAGGCGTCGCCAATGGGAGACCGATTGCAGATAGATACTGGTCGAAGTCGTTCAAGGTCATGGTCTCTCCAGTCGAGGTTACGGCTTGCGGAATGTGCATGCTGGGCTGCTGTTGCTGTATTTTCACAGCTTCTGCTTGCCGTTGTTTCAATCGAACACAACTGGCTGCGACCTCGTAGAAGACCGAGCAAAGTTGGTAGAACTTGTCGATACCTTCAAACATCGTGCGCACTGGCTCCAAAGAACGCACGAAAGCTTCCAGCAATTCCATGTCCTCCTTGGGGCTCTGGAAGTTTGCGATCGCATTTGTGAAGAGCGTCGTGAAGGCTGTCATAACTGGAGAGTGCAGAGCGACCCAGTTGCAATACATGGCCCATGCATAGACGTTGCCTTTGTGCGTTTGTGTCAAATTTCTGCTGAGTCTCAGAGTAGTCCGAGCCGCTGTCAAAGCCTCTGCTTTGGCTTCTGGTGATGTAGCCACTGCTTGTAATACCAGTGTCATCATACTCCAGTGCGCGATGGTATCGCCGGCTAGAATCGGCTCCAACGACGGACACTGTTCCTTATCCTCGGGTGGCAGAATGACATCCTGAGCCTTTACTCTCAAGTCGAACGCTCTTTCAAGATCGGCGACAAGCTTTTTGGCGATGGAAGCTCGATGCTCTTGTGATTCAGTCAATGCTCTGGGACTGTAAAGCTTCTCGCTGATAATGCCTTGGATTCTTGCGCCTTCAATCCAGAAATTCTGCATGTGCACGAGAGCGTCCGAGAACGTGGGACAAAGACGCGGCAGAGGCACCGTAATATCATAGTCGGGCATTTGCGGTGCGCGACCAAGACGCAGAGAAGTATTTCGATCCATCATATAGCAATTCCAGAACAGCATGCCATTTCGGTCTTGTTCCTCTTGTGGCAGTTTCGTCATCTTGCGTTGGTAACCGAGAGTTTGACACATCCTCAAAGCAGCACCATTCAGACTCCAAGCAAGCAAAGGTTTCGACATGTCGATTGCGATGAAGGAGCCTATGAGTAGTGCATTGATGTTGTCGCGCTTTGCAGCAGCAAGTAGTGGGAAGTTGGATATGGTCGACATTGCCAGCTGCTGAAAGATTCTCGACAGCGTGTGATATCGGTCAGCTTTCGGACCAGTATCCATGGCAGCGAACTCCGTGGCTAAAGCATAAAGCCCAGCATATACGATGATCCTTTCGGCCATGGTACCTCCAACGCCGTCGGTCTGGTGCATGTTCTCGCAGAACTTTATGAAGACATCCATAGGTAGAGCCTGCAAGTATAGTTCCCAGGCAATCGGCGGATATTCCTTTGCTCGAGCAACTAGATCATTGATCTCAGACCAGGGAGGGAGCTCGGAAGTGACGTTTCTTAATGCCGCTCCAGGAGAGATGCCACTGTCAGCAGTGCCTTCGGGTCTGATCTTGCTGAGAACACTTCTCAGCGAACTCAACGAGGCATTGAGCTGCGGGTCAGACATCAACTCATTACTGCTGGTGATGGTCTGCTCCAACATGTCCTTGGCAACATGAGTGTCTCGACCATGACCAGTGAAGGCCAAGTCCTCAACGACAGGTTCATCGTCGTCGATGTCATGAGCATCATTTGGTTTCTCCAATGGATCCGGAGGTGTCGGAAATGATTTCGACGTCGGTGTGCCAAAGGCAGAAGCTGAAGACGAGTTCTGATTTGCTTGTCGAAGTAGCGTTTCGATGCTGGCTAATCTACTCTCAATGGTATCGATCTTGTTCTCACTACACTCCAGTCAGAGAGCATGTCATTGCCTACCAAGCAAATAAACACTTACTACTGCTTAGAAATGGTAACGCGTGAACGTTCTTCTTTCGGCCGTTGAGTGGTGCGGCACACTGGTAAGGCTATCAGATGCTAGCTCAGAATCACGCAACATCTGCTCAAAAGCTCACCAAGACCGGCTGTCCGACAGTGCGAGCACGGCGGCTTTCTGTCGCATCTGACCTTACGAGTCCTACAGCCTGGCGGTCATGTCAGCCACTTCGTTTACTGCTCGCTACCGTTATCTGGACGTACCGTCACACTGACACCCATGTTAGCCAATTCGTTTATTGCTCACTATACTCGAATGGATTTACTCACAGCTCGGGGTGCTAAGACGCCCGATTTCAGCCGAACACCCTCGTTAGATGAGTCCTCGGACGCCATTTTGCCAATGTACGACAGTGGAGCTCAAGATGAGAAAGCTCTTTGTTGCAGTCCCGGATCGCGTTTCTTCGCCCCAGTGATGCCTTTTGATTTACAAGTCAATGGAGTCTCCGTCTAGAGCGTCTACTCAAGCTTGCTGCCTTCATTGATGTAAGCCTAGAGGCGGTGCGAGCCTGACACGATCTTGGCCGATATGATGATGCTGATGTGTGAAGGAAAGGATTGATGACTGTCGGGTTCCGCGGGTCCCACGCAGCTTGCCAAGACTTCGGTGCTCGGACTTGGTCAAACCAATCAAAGCTGTTCATCAGACGAGAGGACTCCCTGCCTTGATCGGAGCGCGCGTGCTCCGTTGGAAGGGCGTTTTGCAAAGCACAAACGACGACATTGATGCATTTGAATGTATATAGCAGATTGATCATAGACTTCACCATGTATCCAAGCATTGATCGGATCCGACAGCCACTACTATGCCGTCCAAGGACAAACAACCGCCAACAGCGGAGTCCAGTATCAAATCTGTTGCTTACAGTTACCTGGTATGCCTTACCGGTGGTATCTAGGAAATTTCAAAGGCTAACACAACGACAGCGGGTATTCAGCTATGCCGATCGGAAAAGCTGGACGCTGAATGTCATCGCATTCACGGCTGCCATTGGAGCCGGCATTCCGCTTCCTCTCATGGAACTGCTGTTCGGAAACTTCGTTACCACCTTCAATCGATTCTCTCGCAATGAGATCTCCGGCGACAAGTACATGGATGAAGTCTCACGACTGAGCCTGTACTTTGTATACCTCTTCATCGCCAAGCTAGTACTTTCGTACATTCACACGCTCTGCATCTCGATTTCTGCGATCCGAACGACCAAAGCCCTCCGGATTGATTTCATGAAATCGCTCCTTCGACAGGAGGTAGCATATTTCGATTCTCCAGAAGCAGGAAGTCCAGCTGTGAAAGTCACCACAACCTCAAACCTGATCAATCAGGGCATAAGCGAGAAGCTCACACTGACGATCCAGTCCGTGTCGACATTCGTAGCAGTGTTCGTTGTGGCATTTGCTTCGCAATGGAAGCTGACTTTGATTACGTTGGCGATCGTGCCAGCGATCTTGATTATCACTGCTGTAACAGTCGCGATCGATGCAAAGAACGAGAACAGACTGCTCGACATTTATTCGAAAGCCGGGCTGATGGCTGAAGAAGTCTTCTCCAGTATTGCAAATGTGCATTCCTTTTGGTTACATCCAACCATGTCTACTCGATACGATGCTCTGCTTGAAGATGCCGAGAAAGTGGGCATGAAGAAGAAACCAAACATCGGAATTATGTATTCCACGGAATTCTTCTGTGTCTACAGCGGCTATGCACTGGCTTTTTGGAAGGGAATTCGGATGTACAACTCTGGAGAGATCGAGCAGGCCGGAAAAGTCGTCACAGTCATCTTTGCTGTCGTGCTGGCTGCCACGACATTGACGCAGATTGCACCACAGCTATTGACACTGTCAAAGGCCATTTCAGCTTGTGGCGATCTGTTCAAGACCATTGACAGGCAGTCCAAGATCGACGCTCTTTCCGAGGAGGGTCAGAAGCCTGAGAACTGCACTGGAGACATTGTGCTGCGAAACGTCGAATTCGCTTACCCATCGAGGCCGGCAAATCCTGTGCTTCAAGGTCTGAGCCTAGATGTACCGGCTGGACAGACGACAGCACTCGTCGGAGAGAGTGGAAGTGGCAAGAGTACCATCGTTGGCCTTCTCGAGCGCTGGTACGAGCAGACATCGGGCGAGATTGTGCTCGACGGTGTACGCCTTCAAGATCTAAATCTTCGGTGGCTTCGTACGAACGTACGCCTCATCCAGCAAGAGCCTGTACTGTTCAGTGGTACCGTATCCGAGAATGTGGAGTATGGCCTGGTAGGCACAGAATATGAGAACAGCTCTCGAGACGTGAAGGCAAAGCTCGTGGAGCAAGCGTGCATTGATGCATTTGCGCACGACTTCATCAGCAAGCTTCCCAACGGATACGACACTGCTGTGGGCGAGCGTGCCCGGATGCTGTCGGGAGGTCAGAAACAGCGAGTCGCAATCGCTCGGAGCATCATTTCGAACCCATCAGTGCTCATCATGGACGAGGCAACGAGTGCGCTGGATCCAAAGGCGGAAGCAGTTGTTCAGCATGCCCTGGACAATGTCTCGAAAGATCGCACCACCATCATTATTGCGCACAAGCTTTCCACAATCCAGAACGCCGACTCGATCGCAGTGATGCGCAAAGGCGCTGTCATCGAGCAGGGCACGCATCGACACCTTTTAGCACGAGGAGGTGCCTATTCTCGTCTCGTCAAAGCGCAGAATCTCGAAAGCCGAAGCAGCGATGAGAGCGACTCCACTGACGACGAGAAAGAAGACGAGAAGCTTGAACAGCTCCTCTCAGCCCAGCGGACCAAGAGTACTGTGGCTCCTTCCGACCTCGAATCTGGACGTGCAGACACAATCCATAATAGGATCAACTACGGCTTGCTGAAGAGCTTGTGGTTATTGATGGCCGAGCAGAAGAAGCTTTGGCCCAGCTTCTTCATTGCCTCCCTCACAGCTGCCGGCGCAGGAGGAATCTATCCAACGCAGGCGTACATTTTCTCCAAGACATTCGAAGTTTCCCAAAGTCGTGGTCCGCAGGCAATATCCGATGGCGACTTCTGGGCTCTGATGTTTTTCGTGATTGCACTCGCTTCGATTGTCATCTACTTCGTGATGGGGTGGGTTTCGGTCATCATTTCCCAGACTTTGACGCGCGTGTATCGACTCCGCCTATTTCGATCCACGCTCTACCAGGATATGGACTTCTTCAACCAGCCGGAGAACGAGAGTGGTGGGCTTACGGCCAGATTGTCGACTGCGGCTACCAACCTCCAGGAGCTTCTGGGCCTGAACGTATTTCTGATTCTTATGAACATCTTCATTCTGTTATCAAGCTCTGTCTACGGCATCGCAGTTGGATGGAAACTTGGGCTTGTCTGTGTCTTTGGCGCACTACCGCCTCTGGTGCTCAGCGGCTACGTGAGGATTCGACTCGATGGACACCTTGAAGCAGCGACGTCCGAGCGATTTGCCAGCAGCGCCGCAGTTGCAGCTGAAGCCATCTCTGCCATTCGAACAGTAAACTCACTGACGTTGGAACGCTCAGTGCTTAGCCGATATGCAGAAAGACTGTCTGATGTCGCCGCAAAATCGGCCAGCTCTTTCGTCTGGACCGTGGCATTCTATGCGTTGTCGCAAAGTATCAACTTTCTGGCGATGGCACTCAGCTTCTGGTATGGTGGGAAGCTCGTGTCGACAGGCGAGTACAATTCGACACAGTTCTTCCAGGTGTTCATTTCTGTTCTCTTCGGGGGCGAAGCAGCTGCGATGTTCTTTCGATATTCCACAAGCATTTCAAAGGCGAAAACTGCGGCAAACCTGATGTTCAACCTGCAGCAGACTGCTGCTCCGATACTAGAAGGCAACCCACCACCGAGCGCGGACGACGATGAGAAACGCAATGGTCCAGCTGCAGTCGACTACGAATCGTTGACATTTGCGTACCCCTCAAGGCCAGGCGCCAAGATCCTGAAGGGGGTCGATGTGTGCATACCTGCTGGTTCCTTTGCAGCTTTTGTTGGACCATCTGGATGTGGCAAGACAACGATGGTTTCCTTGCTATCAAGATTTTATGATCCAACGTCGGGCGATATCAGACTCGACGGCAATTCGATACTGGAGAGCACAGCAAGGGCGCATCGTCTGAGAATAGGTCTTGTCCAACAAGAGCCAGTGCTCTACCAAGGCACAATTCGAGACAATGTTGCGCTTGGATTGGCAGATTCGGGCAGCGAGGCTACTGAAGAGCAAATTGAACGAGCTTGCACCCAAGCAAATATATGGACTTTTGTGAGCTCGTTATCGGAAGGGTTGGATACGAATGTTGGACTTCGAGGCTCACAACTTTCTGGAGGCCAGAAGCAGCGCGTTGCCATCGCTCGCGCCATTATTCGCAATCCCCGAATCATGCTCCTCGATGAGGCCACCTCTGCATTGGACACCGAGAGCGAGAAGATCGTTCAAGCTGCACTCATGGATGCAGCAAAGCAAGGAAGTCGGACAACCATCGCTGTTGCTCATCGCCTGAGCACCATTAGAGAAGCCGATCGAATTTTCGTGTTTGAAGCTGGAAGGATAGTGGAGGCTGGTGACCATGACGCGCTTATGGCGCAGAGGGGTCGCTATTACCAGATGTGCCAATCTCAGGCACTTGATAGATCAGCATAGGCCGAACAGAGTGGTCGTCATAGAATACGAATAATGCATAATTGCCGCTCTGAAACGCCCAGCGCGCTAACGCCTTATGAGAGATCGCGTGTTTCCGAAGTCACAGATTGGCCTCCTTGTGCATATTTCGAACAATGTCGATCTCGTAAACCTCCTCGAAGAGTGTTCCCATAGGCTGAGTCAACTTCTTAGTGCCCTCAGTCTCGAGACCGTCGAATGCAAACCAATCGGCAATGCTGACGTCTCTGACTATTCGGCTGCCGAGCTGTTTCACCTGCCAATCGTAACCTTGACTTCCGTGATTCGCGATGTGCTGTGTACGGACCACGAGCTTCTTCGGAGCTTTCATCAGGACGAATCGATCCATCGCTAGCAGAGACAGTGCGATGCGGCGCTGCTGCAAAGAGCCGACCATGGTCTGGAGGGAAGTTGAATTGCGATGTGTGGGCCGCATGTAGAGCCAGTCACCGGTCCAGAATGCTTGAAAGACATCATCGCTGTAAGCCTTGTTCGCCAGCTCCGGACAGACATTGTATTCTTCCCAGCTCAGCGGACCTTTCCCTCCACATATGCCGACCCATTCACCTTCCTCAAGGTCCGTCTTGCCATTGATTGCATTAGGAGCCACGCAAATCCAGACGTTCAGACTTTCAAGCGGCGTCATTTGCCACATGAATGAGTCCAAGTCGTCCGGCTTTGGTAGGTGCGGAGCGTATGTGTAGAGACGTTCGCCTTCAATAGCCCAAGCAGCTTCCTTGCTCAAAGCGGCAAGTTCATTCTGCATGGTAGAGCTGAGCTCTTTCGGCAGCACGTGCACGGCGTATGATGGGGATCCTGACATTTCAGTATGTGCTGACGAGGTTATTCAACCGGCCTAAGTTGTGAGGACATTGATTGGAAGAATTTGGCGCAGAAGGTATCTTGAATGAAGAAGTAAGCGTCGAATCCTTCGCTCGCTCTGGGTCCGAGAAATCCAGCGCATATGCCAAGGGCTGAGATCTTGGCGGTACGACAACAGCTGAAGAAGCAGTGTCACCGCGAGCTGCATAAGAAAAGTCTCATGAGAAGCCCGAAGTATGTGGGTTGACGACACCGGGTCTACCTTTCGCCGAGGTGGTGCCCCAAATGACAGATCTCAGAAGGCTTTTCGGATTGTCTTCGCCTCCTGGTGCTCCACAAAGAGCATCTGCAGCCGAGTCGAGGTCTTGGGCAGTGATAGGTATGTTCGGAAGCTCTCGTTTTGTAAGACATAAGATCCAGTTGGCGAAGTTTGCAGTTGACGTTCCATTGAATTGAGTGCGGCCTCTCAATGAACTCCAGACGCTCGGTAGAGCGTGCAAAAGGCCTTTGTGCCCAAGCTCCTGCTTGTAGATTTGCTGCCAGCACATTACGTAATTCTTCATCATTCGCTCTTCCACCTCCATCAAAGGGTATCCATCGAAGTCATGAAATCCCAGGGAGGCGATCCAAATGCAAAATCGCAGCAGAATCATCCGTATGGCCCAATAATTTTCGGCGACATTCATATCATTGGCATCAGCAAAGCGAAAAGAGTTCGGCACGAATTTGCGATCATCCAGGTTCTCCGTAGGACGTACAGAAGGCCTGTGCAGTATGAAGCTTTCAGCATCTGTATCTTCAAGCTGCAACAGACTTCTGGCCAGAGACACAGCATCACCAGCCGAAGCTGTGTGGCCAGCTCGAAGAGCGCCCACGAGACGTCTAAGGTGCGCCAGACGGACGTAGACTTGTGTCGTCCGCTTCCTAAGCCTTCTGAGCTCTGGCGGAACTCCGGCGACCATGAGAGGTTCGATCTCAAGCCAGTAAGGGTCCTCAAACTGAATTACGGCATCCCTCGTGTAGAACCAGTGGGAACGTAGGCAGTGTACAAGGCCACGCACCACTTCCGAAGGTGTCTCTCCGGCTTGCTGCTTCTGTGACATCAGGACATCGGATGCCTTCTGATGGAGTGCCAGTGCCTTCATACCATCCTCATTGCCTCCCATAGAGAGATAGTCACATATGCTCAAGACGTTGACTGTGAGAAGGACCTCGTCCGAAAGCCTGGTGCTCGAATCGGCCAGGGTGGCTTGCAGAAGCTTTGAAGCGCATTTGTATGCGTCTATAGCACTGTCAAGCAATGCGACTTGGTTCGTCCGACCATACTCAAACAGATAGCTCAAAGCAACTGCAGCTGCATCGACCAGAAGGGTGTGGCCTATGTAGCGAGGTAGTAAAGCTACCCAGCTATTGCGACCATAGACGAAGTCGACATTTTGAGCGATGCGCTTAGTTACCAGGATCTGAGCATTCCTTGGTTCGATGAGAAATTGAAGCGCTGCTGTAGGCTCATCATCGTCCAATGCTATCTCCTACTCAGACTAGTAATAAAGAGTTTTTGTGTTACACGTAATTAAGACTTACGTATTCCGTAATAGACTTTGCTAATCCTATAACTAACTTTATAAACCCTACTACCTATTAAATAAACTCCTATATAGACTATATAATACTCTTTATTACTAGTCTAATCTATTT